>ML778533.1:2125289-2164454 GCA_009831015.1 Picea engelmannii | reverse complement strand
TACCCTTTCCATTCTCCCAAATAGTTCCATTTGGGCCACCTCCTCTCCAAATTCCTCTATAGAATATTGAATCATCATAAAATATGGGTTACTTGTATTACTTGAATTGAGTGAGACTATTCTTTGCCTTAGTCTTAAAATGCTAATAGTTTGTAGCTGGTTTAACATCATTTAATACATTGATTTAATAGGAATTTCTTGTCCTTTTTCCAATTTTGAGGATTGAATCAACTTCCTCAGATGCTTTATAATGGTGAGTGTTGTTCCTGAGTTTATACTTTAAGGCTCTAAAGTATACTGTCAAGGCATTTGAAAAGATAGAGGAAGTTGAGGACAAAAAAATCAATGATTAAAAAGGTGAGGACTATAGTTGGTTTCTCAACTGTCTCTGTCAGAATTCCCAGTTTTCCTAAATGTTGATATCTCTCTCAATTGTTGCCCATGAACGTTCTAACTCAACCCGGTTATTTGTTGTTCATAAGATAGTGTTAAATAAATTTAGAGCGATGTTGGTTTGATCTGAAAGACCGAGTTCGATGTTAGGCTGCATTGAAACTGGTACTGTCATGAAGGATAAAGGTAAAGGAGATATAATTCTGTGTTTTCTTTTTAGTCTTTCTTATCTCTATTTCACAATGTAAAGAGAATGATTTTAAAACACGAATTAATAAGATGACTAAATCAAAGGTCGTTTCTTGTATCTGAGTTAAATTTAATAGAAGGGAAACATGCATGGTATGAGGAAGAACATAAATATATTAGCAAGGTGAGGCATCGATTTAAGTGGAATCTCATGTTGTAACATAAGACTATGAAACAAGAAAAATATTAATGAAGCATATGATATTGAAATCTAAACATTTTCAGGTCTTGTATCTGTTGATAACCGATACATAGTAAAAACTATAAATGATTTAAATAACAAGAATAATAATTTCCACAGTAGAGGTTGTACTAAATTGTAGTCAAGCATTCATCAATAAAATATATGAAAGAAAGATGAAAAGATAGGGGAAGACATAAATTAGACTTGACAAAATCCGAAATCATCAATCTGCATTTCTATTAAT
This sequence comes from Picea engelmannii, assembly GCA_009831015.1. NCBI lineage: Eukaryota > Viridiplantae > Streptophyta > Pinopsida > Pinales > Pinaceae > Picea > Picea engelmannii. The sequence continues at coordinate 2,163,384 of ML778533.1, read as the reverse complement.
TCAGAGTCTCTTTAAAATTACTTCGTCACAATGCCTTTTTAGAGAAAGGAAAAAGCCTGGCGCCAGTCTTCTCTCCTTGTATTTATACAAGGTCATCAATACTTGATGGTTAGCAATCTCCTACTTTTTAGGGGAAAAAATAGTTACAAAACTACAACCTTAACCATTGCATGATTAAATTTTGTTGGTCTATCATTACAATAGTGTAATCTTTTGAGTGATACTTCACTGTTTAGTTGAAGTCTCTCCCTCCTTTGATGTTATACATTCAATTCATTTCTCCAGAAAATGAACAAAATTTATAGGTGGTGTCGGAAGATCCTTAGTTTCAAATAGATAAAACTTTCTTTGGACCTTTGGAAACTGGTCTTCAAAACCTTTATCGACAAACCTGATCACTTGCAACTTTAAATTAGGCTGTACCAACCATCTATCTATCAGGTTGGCATCGATTACCTTCAACTGTGAAATTTCCGCCTGAATCTCCTTCAAGCCCTCTTTGATGTTCAACTGTTGTTTCACAATGTTTATCTGCCCCAGTGGCTCAGAGAAACCATTTATTTCAATAACTAATGTTTTCTTATCCAAAGAATCAAAGATTCCCTCATAGTCATCTTTGATTTCTTTAACTATCTTCTTGTTTTCGACTATGTTTGTTTCCCATACCCTGAGCATGATGTCTCCTCTTATCTATTCTGTAACAGAAAGATTTATATTTTTCAACATCTCCCTATTTCCTGAACATGCAACTACTTTCTGAAAGGTGTTCCTTGCTGATTTAGCCTCATTTTCTAGTAAAATAATATTATCAATGGATTTGCTTACCTCTTGAAAGTAATCCTGGATGATCTCTATTTTGGAGATCAATTTCTGCTGCTCAGCTTCTATATTTGTATGTGCTTCTAGCGAGAGGGTATGGAAAGCCTTTAAGTCTACAACCTGACCTTCTGTCAAGTTTAAATTATCCTGTATCTTTTTTACAAGCTCCTTTTGTTGAGTAACTTGCACCTGACTTGCTTGTATCCTCTGGTTCATTTCATCCAGTCTAGTTTTGAGTGATTGAATTTCTTGCCTTTCAACAACTCTGGCCTACTCCAAGCTTTTATTCACCTCTTCTCTAATGTTTTTCTCAACATTATTTAATTGATATTGCAATTGAGATATTATGTGGTTACTCTTCTTTATCCTTGTTCTCATGTTCTCCAAAGTAAAAAGGTTTGTTGTTGCCATGGCTCCCATGGAGCCTACTACCTCTGTAGTGAAATCCTCCTCCTCCAAATTCTGGCCATCTACCAAGACCCTATGCTTCTTCACCATACTCCCCTCTCTCATATACATCTCTTGTTTTAGAACAACCTTCCTCTTTTTGCTGAAAAAATAATCAGAAGGAGGGATCTCATCTCTAGAGATAGGGGTGAGATCACCAACATATATGGCTCCCATCTGTGGGAGTCCAAAGGTGGACTGTAAAGGGGTTAAGAAATCTATGGGACTTCCTAGCTCTGTAGATCTTGTTTCTCCTATGGCCTTAGGTATATTGACATCAACAATAGGTGATGAAGGGGGAGTGGATTTACTGGACTCGGGAGGTGTCCCAGGCCTCCTCTTTGCTTCATTCTCTGGATTTTCTATCTGTAAGGCCTCTTCATTTTGTGAGGACCTTTTAGTCTCCTATGGAATTTCATCGGGGTTGACTTTATCTTGTGTTTCTTGTCCGAGGCCTGGAGGAGTATCCTCTTGTTTCTGAGGAAGGGTGATTTCTTCTCCTTGCAATACTTTGGGCAGACCACTCCATCTATGCTTCTAGAAGGTCTGAAAACTAGCTTGCAAGTCAGACGGCAGTGTTTGTACCCTCTCTGACACCTACTCATAGGTCCTAGTCCCTTTGAACATATCATCACAAGGGGACTTCTCATGTTCATAAGCCTTCATATTACAGTGTGTCATGTCTTTTCCCACTAACTGGTAAGGATCGTGCTTCCTGTGCTCGAGGTCTACAAATTTGACCTCCTCCAGGGCTGTCACTTCAACTTTGGAATGACCTAAGTTGAGTAATGAAAAATTCCCAATCTGAATAGGAAAAATTGGCCAAGACTTCTTTTGAGCCATTTTTAGTTCTATCCCAATTCCACCTGTTACTATTTGATGAGCTACCTCCCTGCACACTAGTCTGTCAGGGAGGAATTTTGGGAGTGCATGTGGAGGGATTGAACACCCAAAAACTCTAATGCATGAGAAATTCTCCTCTATAAACTAGTCAACAATTGTCTTGAGGTTTCCTGTGACCAACTCTGAAATGCGGGGAGGCGCACAGTCATACAACATATGATGTAGTGGTATCACCATGAAATGACAAATTTTATAGAGTGAGTCCTTGGCATTTTCTTCCCAAAGTTTAGAATGATATTCATGAATAGGCTCTAGGTAAGTCAGATTCCAACTCCAATTCATCAAAGGGAAAGAAGTTGAGAAGCATATAGCATCCATGATGTATGAAGACATATAAAAGGATACTGGTTGGCCATTTGATCTTCCAGTCTGATATTCCATGACCTCCTTCGCTATGTTATCAGATAAAATCCTATCCCAATTGAAGCTGTGACCTTCTGCTACCTCATGCAAAAGAGATACCCATTCTGCATGGAAATGGGTGGGACTTTTCTTCCCAAAAAATCTACATAACATCATCGCCACATAGACCATATACTCATTCGATGAGGTTGTGGCATAAATACCATGGGTGTTGGCCCTGAATTTTGCTTCGTTTCTCCACCAATCTTTTATTATGCCAGGATACGTTTGGTCCAACTCAAAACATTCTTTCCTTTGAAAATCACTCACGAAATCTTTATTATAAATACACTTGGGAATAGGAGACAGTTTATACATTACTTGTACATGTTCCAGTTTGAAAGATCCAATGATGACCCCTCGGCTATCCATAATGCTTCTCGTGTGTACGTTTGTTCGCTCTAAGGACCAACTAATCATTTCGTTATAAGTCATGAGTCGCAGTCGTGTAGCTATTTTGTGAAGCTTAGACTCCGCTATATCTTGGAGTTTTTTGTCGGCATCATGAGGGAAATTTTTAATTTCATAATCCAAAGTTTCAAAAATATGCCTCCAGGATTTTATGGAATCGATGGCATGTAGTATTGTATCATATATAACGTCTCCGTCTGGACTCGAGATTTCTGCAAATTCCTCGGTTTTCTTGGGTGCCTTCTTAGGTGCCATGATATTTTCACTGGACCAAAAACCTGTTTACAGAGAAAACATGTATAAAGTTGGATAAATGCAACTTTCTACAGATGTAAAGTATAAGAATGAAGTTCGAAACAAAAGACCTTATTAACCCTTAATTCATGTTATAATGAGTGTACAGACACAGGCGATGAAAAAATAATGCTTTAATGGAAAGATATGCCTGGAGATACGCTTTCGTGTAAAAAATATCTCCATTTATCCATTATTAATATTTTTGTATATCGACGATTTTGAAACTGGAGTTTCGAAAATCACTACCTTCCTGAATTCTTGAAATGCGAAAGGTAGCTTAGTTATCACTAATCCTATTTCGAAAACAATTTAACCTTAATTTTAGACTTTGTTTTAAAGAAAATGCGATTTCACATTTCGGAACTTTGGGGATCCTATTGTCAAGATATATGTCATAAGAAAACCCCGGATTGCGAAATTGCGATGGGATTAGTGAGGTGCTAATCACGTATTCATGCTTTGATTAATCAAGGTTAATGATTAATTACTTTTTTAACTTTTTAGAAAAATGAGATCAGGAGTTCAACGGTTGAGAGTTCGAAATCGCTTTAGTAGAAATAAAAACTCGAATCACGAAAGATTAAGGAAAAGATGATTGCATTTAGGAGTTTATTTAATTATGGATTAAAGAGCACTTTGTGGAAAGCTACGGAAAATCTAACCTTTATTTCTCCCCCCCCCCCTTTTTTAAATTTTTTTTTTAATATGTTAAATAGTTTCAGGATTTCGACACCAGGAAATTAGGATGGTTGAAGATCATACCTTGATAAAAAATGAATCTTGAAACCCGAAAAGGAATGGAAGGCTCTAACTCCCCTTTTTGGACTAAGGGTAGCTCCATGACTTAGGAAAAGATGAATCTTTAGTTTTCAAGGGTAGAAAAATTTAAACTTCGTGTCAACATTAGGCTCCATCTAGGGATCTCGTCTCCTTGTGGGATGAGAAGAACATGTAGACCAAGTGCCTTCGTTGGGTAATGGAGTCAATGATTCGGCTCTGTGAAATATATTTGGAAAAAAACCGAACAATATTAGAGTCTCAACGTTAACCTTGAAAAACTCTTCAAAAACAATATGACTATGTCGAGCGGGTTTTCAATAAACTTCTTCTCCTGAAATTGAGATCAAATCTGTGTAAGATAATCAAAACCAAATCAACCATCCTATTAGGTTTCACATGATTCTGTTTGCATCAAGGTAAGTGTTTGTGTTGTGTCCGGTAAGGATATCCTCGAAATCTACGATAAAATCCAGCCGAAAAGAAGAGAAATTACCAGAGCATCTTGTAACTCATGTATAATAGATTTTATCAGATACGAGGATATTGCTTCACTTCCAGAGAGCCTCTTCAATACCCTAGTGAAGTTATCTGACTTCCCACATTGAATTTCCTTTCACCACTTCATTGTTTCCAAGCATTTAAATGTTGAGATGAAGGCAATCAATATAATGAATTTCCTGTCTTCATCTCTTTGAACTAGATGGGGGCAATCAATATTGAATTTCCTTTCACCATCTGTCTGTATTCATTTTTTTAATTTTTTGAAGTGGGGTCAATCAATGAGTATACATTACACTCGGGAAGATATCTGTTTGAAAAAGAATCAAATTCTATCAACTCATTTAAATAGCTCTGGGTTAATCTTCTCACCTGCCTTCAAAAATCATGGGCTTCAGAGAACTTCTTAAGGGAAACTTTTTGACCTTTAGTCTAGGGAAATTCCTTCAAAAAAACCGATTAGTTATTCCTGTTAGGATAACTAATAAGGTCAGGATTAACCTAGACATGTTTATGATCCAACAAAAGTCAAAGAACTAAAAACACAACCTACTCTCTTTCTTGAAAGTTTGTTCGAGAGTTTTCATGACCAAAGCGAGACCCTTCTATTCTCAAGAAACTCTATGATTAGTCATCCATGGTCAGGTGGGAAAAGACTTTACTGTGGTCAAGGGGAGGGTAATGGGGTTTTAGAAAAACTGTTGTACATATGACTGTTTTTAGAGACTTTCTCAATTAGCTTTTAAAACCTTTTCTTAAGTCCCCTTTTCTATAATTTCAAAAACTTCTTTGTGTGAGTTTTTTTTTTTTTTTTCCGACAAAAATGATTCGATGATTTATTTCATTCGTACTTCTTAGGACTTTTATGTCAAATTTTTAAAATGAGGTTTCATACCTTTATTAGCTCCTATATTTCCTGCCCAAAGATTACTCGTTCATTACCTTTTTCATTGTGAGATACTTGATAGGGATACCTGCATATGTCACCTTTTAGTACCTTGAGTTCACTGTTTCGTGAGAAACTTTCCCTCCGAATAACATAACATTATAATCATTAGGAAAACATCATGAAAGAAACTTTTATTTATTTATTTTATTTGGAATATATATATATATATATATATATTTATTTATTTATTTATTTATTTTTACAAAAAGCATGAAAACAAACTAGTATGTACAATGAGAATTTAGAAACACATTATTGCATGAAGTGTTTAAGATGCCGCCCATTTACAGGGGCATTGAGAATGTCTCCATCCAAGTTTTCTAATAACCAAGCATTTTTTCCTTCCAAGGCTGAAATCATGTATGGGCCAGACCAGATCAAATTGAATTTGCCATGTTTTCCAGCATCTTTTTTCCTGGCTTCCCATTTTAGGACCAAGTCACCAGGGAGGAATTCTCTATATTTAGCTTTCTGATCGAATAAGGCCTTCATTTTATACTGATATCTTTGTAACCTTTCATTCACTTCGCCCCTATTTTGTTGAACTTCGACCAACTGGTTTATCCTTTTGGTAGCATTGTTGGGTTCTTCATTCGAATCTTGCTAGAGCTTCATTACTGGCAGAGAAAGGTTTATTGGTAAAATGAAATCAGTGCCATATACCATCTGGAAAGGGGAAATCTCAATTGATATTTTAGTACTTATTTTGTTGGCCCATAGTGCATATTTTAAATGGATATGCTACGCTTTCTTGTTTTCAGTTAAAACCTTTTTTATCACGGCAATCAGGATTTTGTTAGATGATTCAGCCAGACCATTACCTTGTGGATAGTAAGCTGTGGAGTGTCCTAGTACGATGTTATATTTTTGGCAAAACTTTATCATGGTCATTGATTTAAATGCTTGCGCATTATCAGTGACTATCTTTCGAGGACAACCAAACCTGGATACAATATTATCTTCCATAAAACTGATTACTACCGAATCGATTTCATTTCTTGTGGGGATACCTTCCACCCATTTAGTGAAGTAATCAGTAGCAGTTAGGATCCATTTGTGCTGCACGCTGGAGTGTGGATGAATTTCTCCAATGAAATCAAGTCCTTATTACTGAAATGGGGCTTCTGTTTTAACTGGAATAAGGGGCAAAGTTGGGACCTTCTGCTTGCCTGTGAACAACTGATAAGGGACACAATTTTAGACTTTAGTGTTCACCTCTGTGAACAATTTGGGCCAGTAATATCCATCTCTTAAGATTTTATAAGTTGTTGATGTCCTCTCCACACTCTGACATGGAATTCATCCATAACCCCTTCTGTTTCAATTTCGACTAAACACCTCAGTAGGAAACCCAAGGAGTATTTCCAATACAATTTAGCATCTATGATACAATATTTTACAACATGTAACTTTAGCATCCTAGCCTTAGATGGGGTTAACTCAGTAGGAAATTGGAGCGTAAGTAGGTAATGGACGATGTCGCGATACTAGGCTGAAGTAGAAAATTTATCTTGAATCTTGATTGTAAGTGCAGTGACATCAGGCTTGTCTATTTCCAGAAATCCCTCGTTCTCTTGTAGTTGATTTATCCCAAGTGATTTTAAATTCGATTCGACAAGCAATTTGGCCAAATCATGACCTTTGATAATTTTAGTTGGTTTGACTTCTAGGTCAAACTCCTGGATCTTAGCTAACCACCTGCCTCTTCTTTCATCATTGTCTGGTTGCACCAGGATATCTTTAACAGAGCTAGAGGGTAGATAAGCAATGATTTTTGAGTGAAACATGTAAGTTATGAAATATTTGAGAGCTTTCACCATTGCATAGGCATGTTTCTCCAATATATCATATTTCAACTCAACATCTCTGAGACTTTTTCTAAAAAATGCAATAGGTCGCTCAAAACTTTCCTCATTTTTTTGTAACAATACAAATCCGATAGTATGTTCTGAAGCAAAAGAAAAAATCAAAAATTCTTTTGTGTAATCTGGGCTCGCTAAGACTGGTTCTTTGCTTATTACTTTCTTGATGCGTTGAAATGGCGCTTTGTCTTCGCTTTTCCATTTCACTTCACTGTCCTTTTTGAGCATATCTGTTATCAATTTCACAATTTCAGCAAAGTTAGGGATAAATCTCCTCAAGAAATTTATTTTTCCTAAAAAAGACTGAATTTCTTTTACATTTCTAGGAAAATTTATAGTATCTATTACCTCAACCCTTTTTGAATCGATTTTGATTCCATCTTTAGACACAATATGGCCCAAGAGTTTACCTTCTTGAATTGTGAAATGAGATTTCTTGGGATTGAGTGACAAACCAAATTTTCGACATTTCTCAAAGGTTTGTTTAAGGTGCATTAGATGTTCTGCATCAGATTTAGAGAACACAGTCAGGTCATCAAGATAGATAACAATGAACTTATCTCTCTCACCCACAAAATAGATATCCATGGATCACTGAAAAGTTGCCCCTCCATTCATTAAACCAAAAGGCCTTTTATCATACATAAACGTACCCCAAGGGGTAGTGAAAGAATTTTTTTCTTTATTGTCCTGATGCATTGTGATCTGATTGTAACCTGAAAAGCCATCAATCATAGACATTCTATTAGCTCCAACTACTTTTTCTAAAACGTGATCCATCTTAGGTAATGGGTAATTTTCTTTGAGTGATGACCGATTCAGGTTTCTGAAATCAACACACAATCTGATCTCATCGTTTTTCTTTCTCACTGGGACTAAATTAGCTACCCACTCAGAATATCTCAGTGGGACTATAATTTAGCATCCATGAGTTTTTTGACCTCTTTTTCTATCACCGGTAATAAGATAGGGTTAATCTGCCTGAGTTTCTTCCTAAAAGGTTTGACACCTAGTTTTAATGGAATTTTATGTTCCACGATAGTCGTATCATAAGTTCTTAACTCGTCATAAGACCAGGCAAAAACATATTTGTATTTTTTAAGCAACTCAACATATTTACTCTTGATTTCGGGAGACAGGTACCTGGATACTTTAACTAACCTAGGACTCTCTTCGGTACCTATATTGCAATCTTCGACTTTTTTTGGCTGAGGCTGTAAGGTAGTCTTCAAAGGGATGTCATCATGATTAAAAATCCTTTCTAAGGGAATCAGGCTCTTGGGTATTTGATTATTTAAAAAAAAAAACATACGATGATTTGCAATTTTATCTTGGAACTCTTGGGGGTCTTCCCCTTCCCACATGATCCAGATAGGATCATTCTCGTTCTCTTGGTCAACATGCGTTTCGGCGAACTCATCTACTATTTCTAAAAAAAATTGGATTTGTTCATCATCCTCAAAGACTTGCCAATGATGTATGTTATTGTGTATGGAAGGCCTATGTCTCATTTGTATATGATATTTGAGTTTGAAAGCAGTGGGAGGTGTGAAAGTCGAAGCAGCTTTGGCTAAAGCATCCGCCTATTGATTTTCTGCTCTCGGAATGAAGTGAATATTAACAGAAAAGAAAATATTTTAGATTAGGTCCCAAAAAAAATTTCAATATGACCTTAATCTAGGATGTTTGGCTTGTTACTAGCGATTAACCTATTTCACGATTAAGTCTGCATCACCAAAAACTTCCAAGTTTTTAATTTTCATTCTCCTAGCGGCCTCTAACCCTAACACTAGAGCCTCGTACTCACATACGTTATTAGTGTGGCCAATGTTCCACTGTATCCTATAAGAGAAAGGGATAACGAATTATCTATCAGGTGCCACAAAAATTACTCCAGCCCCAGCTCCAAGATAAGATGAGGCACCGTCAAAAAACATTTTCCAAACACCATTGTTATATACATCCTGTTATATTTGTTCTTTTTCTTTTTTATTTCCTGTACAACTTTTTTCTATACATGCATCAACATCATCATCTATAGATAATATACAATTACCTAAATCCTGATCAACAATATATACAGGATAATTATTTGGGCTGAGAGGGTCACTAACCGTAAATGCTAACCTGGTTTCCCTGTACAATCACGTGAACTATCCCCTGAAAACTGGAATTGTTTGCGTAGTCATATCAAGTTGAAGAGAACCTCCAAGTTTAGCACCCCAAGACAGAGACAAGAGCATGCCATATTTTGGGGGTATATCTGAGACAACCACATCCATTAAAACACTTTTTGTAGGTACTTGTGCAAGGTTTACAACTAAGTCTTTTATCATGCCTATACACTTGAATTTTCTTGAGTCAAATGAATATAAATCTCCATAAGGCCTGGTGATTTCTAGGTCGAGTTTGTCCATGATTGCTTTAGGCATCACATTGTGAGAGACCCCAAAATATAACATGTAGTTATGGAGAAGATGGTCGAAGATTGTCAAAGTGATGTAGAAAGGGGCAACATTGTCTTTGGCACCTTCGAAGTGTGGGCCGAAAATTATGTTAGGCTTATCATCTTCTAAGTTAATGACATCGGTCTGACTTTCATTTTTCGAAAAACTAATTGTTTTAGCAATTTGTTTTCGGTATATCGGGTTTTTGGCCAGTTCAACAAGGGGAATAGGGATTTTGATGTTATTGATTTCGTTCTTTGGGTTAAAACTTCCAATGGTTTTGTCGTTTTCCATGGTTTGAGTCTCCAGCCCTTTCTTTTCATCTTTCCTTGGTTGAGGGGCCTTTGTTTTGGTAACATGGGTGTCTATTTTCTGTGTGCTCAAGGGTGGTGTTTTCGTTGTCTTTGTTTTAATAGACTGTATGTTAGCGGTCCAAGTCCTTCAGTCTGTTTTTCAGTGATTTTTGAAACTGTTTCATCAGTTTCAACCCTTGGCAGTATGTTTTTAACTGGAGTGGTCGTGGAAGCCCTGTTTCTAAGTCTTAGGTTGTACTTATGGTTGAGCTCGGTCATTATACCATCCGCTATTCCATGATAGGTCGAATCTTCCGAAACACTGATGTTCTTGTTAATCTCAGTTCTATACTCTGTAGTCAAAGACTTTTCGTAATTGTATCTTGTTATATAAGGTTGTAATCAGTCATCGCCAAGATTGTTCATATCCTCTTCTAACTCCTCGAACTCCTCTACGTCTTGTCCCCCTATAAAGTTTTCACTTTTAAAAGGGGTTTGGATTTTTTTATCTTCATTCTTAATTTGTTTTTGGTGGTTTTGAGGATAAGGGTTCTTCCTGAACTCCTTTCTAGGGTAATGTCCATTCTTATCTTGATCTAGTTCCATTCTCGATATTTTTTTTGACAGTTCTTTGATGATTCTAGCCATATCATCCATTTTGTCTTCTGAGGATCTTCCTGATCAAGAGGGTCCTCCTTGCTCCCTGTATCTCCTGATTTCTTTGTTTCCAGTCTCAAATTTGGTTTTCAGCTTCCCTGATGCCATCATGTTAGATTCAATTGCCAAGGCATCATCTTGCATCTTGGTAAGATCTACTGATCTTCTCTCCCTTAATAAAAGGGAGAAGTCGGGGTCAAAAGCTCTGATGAAAGTCACTTTTGCTGCAGGTTGTGAGGGTTTAACCTCGGTTGGGATCTTATTATACAATTTATTGAATCATTGGGTAAACTCAAGGACTGATTCAGAGTTTTTCTTTCAAAGAGCCCTGAATTCTGTTAGATAATAAATATGGTCTTTCCACTCACCCCACTATCTAATAAAAGAATTTTCAAGTTCATCGTATGAAGGTATAGATTCGACTGCTAGGCCTCGAAACCAGGTTCTCACTTGCCCTTTAAAGGTTTGAACCAAGAGTCTGGAGTAAACATCTTCATGTTCAAATTGAAGAACTTCAGCGAATTGATCGAAAAAATTTATGTTTTCAACTGCCGTTAAATATCCCTCTCCCATGAACTTGGGCAGGTTTTTCATGTAATTTTCTGGTAAATCATGGAGAGGGACTGGTAGAACCAGAGGGGCATATCTTGCAACAACCTTTACAAATATCCGAGGAGGTGGTACTTGGCCTCCTACTCCTCCTCCTGGACCACCTGCGGTAGCACCTCCTGACCCACCTGCTCCATCCACGACCATTGTGGCTTTAGTGGTAAACATTTGGGGGTTATAAGGAAGGGTTTCAAGAAATCGGTTATCGACGGGAAGGAAACTTGAGAAAAAGGAGCTTGGGGAATGTGGACTGGTTCCTTTAGAATCACAGGGTGAAAATATAGGAGAATCAACAAAAGTTGAGTCGAGATATATAGGATAATTGTTTGAGTTTTGAGAGGTGGGAAAACGAACCTCGAGAAGTGAGGGAGAGTCAGTCGCAACAGGAAGTGAGGTAGATCTTCATTTTCTATTGGTATGGGAAACGACTGAGAAAGCTTCGGTCTTAAAAACAGACAGAACCAAATTTGATTCAGGGGTTGTAACTTTATCAGCGGAGTATTCCCTGTAAGGGGGTGGAATAATTGATTCACTGTGTTGATCTTCGGAGTCAGACTGTGTACATTTAAGTTGATAATTTTTATTTGTCGATGAGGCAGTCTGTCGAAAGTATCTTCTTTATTTTAAAAAATTTTCTGGGTCAGAAGAAGGCGAAATCTGCTTGTCGTCTGGTTTCTTCCTGGTGTTCTTCTAGTTAAGAGCTAGTTTAAATAGTGTGGAGTTGCTAAGTGAAAGATAAAGGTAGCCTTAGAAGGTTTCCAAAATTTGTTTACTATCAAAGAAGGAAATTACCAATGTAGTTCTTCCTAGGGAAAAAGCTTTGTTTCTCCATTCCCCGGCAATGGCGCCAAGAAGATGTTGTTCCTGTGTTTTTTAAGTCTCTAAAGTATACTGTCAAGCCATCTGAAAAGATAGAGGAAGTTGAGGACAGAAAAATCAATGATTAAAAAGGTGAGGACTATAGTTGGTTTCTCAACTGTCTTTGTTGGAATTCCCATTTTTCCTGAATGTTGATATCTCTCTCAATTGTTGCCCATGAACGTTCTAACTCAACCCGGTTATTTGTTGTTTGTAAGATAGTGTTAAATAAATTTAGAGCGATGCTGGTTTGACCTGAAAGACCGGGTTTGATGTTAGGTTGCCTTGAAACTAGTACTTTCATGAAGGATAAAGGTAAAGGAGATATAATTCTGTGTTTTCTTTTTAGGATTTGTTATCTCTATTTCACAATGTAAAGATAATTATTTTAAAACACGAATTAATGAGATGACTAAATCAAAAGTCGTTTCTTGTACCTGAGTTAAATTTAATAGAAGGGAAACATGCATGGTATGAGGAATAACATAAAGCTATTAACAAGGTGAGGCATCAATTTAAGAGGAATCTCACGTTGTAACAAAAGACTATGAAACAACAAAAATATTAATGAAGCATATGATATTGAAATCTAAACATGTTCAGGTCTTATATCTGCTGATAACCGATACAGAGTAAAAACTGTAAATGATTTAAATAACAAGAATAATAATTTCCACATTAGAGGTTATATTAAATTGTAGTCAAGCATTCATCAATAAAATATATGAAGAAAGATGAAAAGACAGGGGAACACATAACTCAGCCTTGACAAAATCTGGAATCTTAAATCTTCATTTCTATTAATTCAGAGTATCTTTAAAATTACTTCGTCATAATTCCTTTTTAGAGAAATAAAAAAGCATGGCACCAGTCTTCTCTCTTTGTATTTATACAAGGTCATCAATACTTGATGGTTAGCAATCTCCTACTTTTTAGGGGAAAAAATAGTTACAAAACTGCAACCTTAATTGTTGCATGATTAACTTTTGTTGGTCTATCATTACAATAGTGTAAGATTTTGAATGATAATTCATTGTTTAGTTGAAGTATCTCCCTCCTTTGATGCTATACATTCAATACATTTCTCTAGAAAATGAACAAAATTTCTAGGTGGTGTTGGAAGATCCTTAGTTTCAAACTGATAAAACCTTCTTTGGACCTTTGGAAAATGGTCTTTGAAACCTTTATCGACAAACCTGATCACTTGAAACTTTAAATTAGGCTATACCAGCCATCTGTCTATCAGGTTGGCATCGATTTCCTTCAACTGTGAAATTTCTACCTAAATCTCCTTCAAGCCCTCTTTGGAGTTCAACTGTTGTTTCACAATGTTTATCTGCCCCAGTGGTTCAGAGAAACCATTTATTTCAATACCTAACATTTTCTTATCCAAAGAATCAAATATTCCCTCACATTTGTCTTTGATTTCTTTAACTATCTTCTTGTTTTCGGCTATGTTTGTTTCCCATACCTTGAGCATGATGTCTCCTCTTATCTATTATGTGACAGAAAGCTTTATATTTTTCGACATCTCCCTGTTTCCTGAACATGCAACTGATTTATGAAAGGTATTCCTTACTACTTTAGCCTCCTTTTCCAGTAAAATAATATTATCAAGGGATTTGCTTACCTCTTGAAAGTAATCCTAGATGATCTCTATTTTGAAGATCAATTTATGTTGCTCGGATTCTATATTTGTATGTGCTTCTAGCGAGAGGGTCTGGAAATATTTTAAGTCTACAACCCGACCTTCTGTCAAATTTAACTTAGCCTGTATCTTTTTTACAAGCTCCTTTTGTTGAGTAACTTGCCCCTGACTTGCTTGTATATTCTGGTTCATTTCATCCAAGCTAGTTTTGAGTGATTGAATTTCTTGGCTTTCAACATCTCTGGCCTACTCCAAGCTTTTATTCACCTCTTCTCTAATGTTTTACTTAGCATTATTTAACTGATCTTGCAATTGAGCTATTATGTGGTTAATCTTCTTTATCCTTGTTCTCATGTTATCCATAGTAAAAAGGTTTGTTGTTTCCATGGCTCCCATGGATCCTGCTACCTCTGTAGCAAAATCCTCCTCCTCCAAATTTTGGCCATCTAACAAGACCCTATGGTTATTCACCATACTCCCCCCTCTCATATACATCTCTTGTTTTAGAACAACCTTCCTCTCTTTTCTGAAAAAATAATAAGAATGAGGGATCTCATCTCTAGAGATAGGGGTGAGATCACCAACATATATGGCTCCCATCTGTGGGAGTCCAAAGGTGGGCTGTAAAGGGGTTAAGGAAGTTATGGGACTTCCTAGCTCTGTAGATCTTGTTTCTCCTATGGCCTTAGGTATATTGACATCAACAACATGTGATGAAGGGGGAGTGGAATTACTAGATTCGGGAGGTGTCTCGGGCCTCCTCTCTGTTTCAATCTTTGGATTTTCTATCTGTAAGGCCTCTTCATTTTGTGAGGACCTTTCAGTATCATGTGGAATTTCCTCGAGGTTGAATTTATCTTGTGTTTCTTGTCCGAGGCCTAGAGGAGTATCCTCTTGTTTCTGAGGGAGGGTGATTGCTTCTCCTTGCAATAATTTGGGCAGACCACTCCGTCTATGCTTCTGGAAGGTCTGAAAAGTAGCTTGCAAGTCAGACGGCATTGTCTGTACCCTCTCTAACACCCTCCTCATAGGTCTTAGTCCCTTTAAACAGGTCATCACAAGGAAACTTCTCATGTTCATAAGCCTTCATATTACAGTGGGCCATGTGTTTTCCCACAAACTGGTAAGGATTGTGCTTCCTGTGCTCAAGGTCTACCAATTTGACCTCCTCCAGTGTTGTTGCTTCAACTTTGGAATGACCCAAGTTGAGTAGTGAAAAGTTCCCAATCTGAATGGGAAAAACTGGCCAAGACTTCTTTGGATCCAATTTTAGTTCTATCCCAATTCCACCTGTTACTATTTGATGAGCTACCTCCCTTCACACCAGTCTATCATGGAGGAATTTGGAGAGTGCATGTGGAGGGATTGAACACTTGAAAACTCTAATGTATGAGAAATTCTCCTTTATAAACTAGTCAGCAACTATCCTGAGGTTTCCTGTGACCAACTCTGAAAAGCAGGGAGGCGCACAGTCGTACAACATCTGATGTAGTGGTATCACCACGAAATGAAAAATTTCATAGAATGAGTCCTTGGTGTTTTCTTCCCAAAGTTTAGAATGATATTCATGAATAGGCTCTGAGTAAGTCGAATTCCAACTCCAATTCATCAAAAGGAAAGGAGTTGAGAAGCATATAGCATCCATGATGTATGTAGACATATAAAAGGATACTGGTGGGTCATTTGATCATGCAGTTTGATATTCCATGACCTCCTTTGCTATGTTATCATATAAAAACTTATCCCAATTGAGGTTGTAACCTTCTGCTGCCTCGTGCAAAAGAGGTACCCATTATGCAGGAAAATGGGTGGGAATTTTCTTCCCAAAAAGTCTACATAACATCATTGCCACATAGACCATATGCTCATTCAGTGAGGCTATGGCGTAAATACCATGGGTGTCGGCCCTGAATTTTTCTTTGTTTCTCCACTAGTCTTTTATTATGACAGGATACATTTGGTTTGACTCAAAACATTCTTTCCTTTGAAAATCACTCACGAAATCTTTATTATAAATATACTTGGGACTGGGAGGCAGTTTATACATTACTTGTACATGTTCCGGTCTAAAAGAGCCAATGACGACCCCTCGGTTGTCTAGAATGCTTCTCGTCTACACATCTATTTGCTCTAAGGCCCAACTGATCATGTCGTTATAAGTCATGAGTCGTAGTCGTGTAGCTATTTTGTGAAGCTCAGACTCCGCTATATCTTGGAGTTTGTTGTCGACGTCATGAGGGAAATTTGTAATTTCATAATAAAAAGATTCAAAAATCTGCCTCCGGGATTTTATGGAATCAATGGCATGCGGTATTGAATCAGATATAACGTCTCCGTCTAGACTCAAGCTTTCTGCAACTTCCTCACTTTTCTTGGGTGCCTTCTTAGGTGCCATGATATTTTCACTGGACCAGAAACTTGTTTACAGAGAAAATGTGTATAAAACTAGATAAATGTGACTTGCTACAGATGTAAAGGATAAGAATGAAAATCGAAACACAAGACCTTATTAACCCTTAATTCGTGTTATAACAAGCGTACAGACATAGGCGACGAAAAATTAATGCTTTAATGGAAAGATATGCCTGGAGATACGCGTTCGTGTCAAAAATATCTCCATTTATCTGTTATTAATACTGTTGTATATCGGTGATTTTGAAACTGGAGTTTCGAAAATCACTGCCTTCCTGAATTCTCGAAATGTGAAAGGCAGCTTAGTTATCACTAATCCTGTTTCAAAAACAATTTAACCTTAATTTTAGACTTTGTTTTAAAGAAAATGCAATTTCACATTTCGGAACTTCGGGGATCCTATTGTCAGGAGATATGTCATAAGCAAACCCCAGATTGTGAAATTGCGATGGGATTAGTGAGGCACTAATCACATATTATTGCTTTGATTAATAAAGGTTAATGATTAATTACCTTTTTAAGTTTTCGGAAAAACGAGGATCGAGAGTTCGACGATTGAGAGTTCGAAAACACTTTAGTAGAAAGAAAAACCCGAATCATGAAATATTAAGGGAAAGATGATTGCATTTAGGAGTTTAGTTAATTACAGATTAAAGAGCACTTTTTGGAAAGCGACGGAAAATGTAACCTTTATTTCNCCCCTTTTTAAATTTTTTTTTTTAATATGTTAAACGGTTTCTGGATTTTGGCACCAGGAAATTAGGATGGTTGAAGATCATACCTCGAGAAAAACCGAATCTCGAAACTCGAAAAGGAACAAAAGGCTCTGACTCCCCTTTTTGGACTAAGTGCGGCTCCATGACTTAGGAAAAGATGAAGCTTTAGTTTTGAAGGGTAGAAAAATTTAAACTTCGTGTCAACATTAGGCTCCATCTAGGGATCTATTCTCCTTGTGGGATGAGAAGAACATGTAGACCAAGTGCCTTAGTTAGGTAATGGAGTTAATGATTCGGCTCTGTGAAATAGATTTGGAGAAAAACCGAACAAGATTAGGCTCTCAATGTTAACGTTGAAAAACTCTTCAAAAACAAAAATTCTGACTATGTCGAGTGGGTTTTCAATAAACTTATTCTCCTGAAACTGAGCTCAAATCTGTGTAAGATAATCAAAACCAAATCAACCATCCTATCAGGTTTCACGTGATTATGTTTGCATCAAGGTAATTGTTTGCGTTGTGTCCGGTAAGGATATCCATGAAATCTATGATAAAATCTAGTTGAAAAGAAGAGAAATTACCAGAACATCTTGTAACCCATGTATAACAACTTTTATTAGATACGAGAATATTGCTTCAGTGCCAACGAGCCTGTTCACTACCCCGGTGAATTTATCTGACTTCCCACATTGAATTTCCTTTCACCACTTCATTGTTTCCAAGCATTTAAATGTTGAGTTGAGGGAAATCAATATAATGAATTTACTTTCTTCATCTATTTGAACTAGATGGGGGAAATCAATATTGAATTTCCTTTCAACATCTATCTATATTCATTTTTTTTATTTTTGTGAAGTGGGGGCAATCAATGAGTATACATTACACTCGGGAAGATATCTGTTTGAAAAAGAATCAAAGTCTGCCAACTCATTTAAATAGCTATGGGTTAATCTTCTTACCTGCCTTAAAAAATCATGGGCTTTAGAGAACTTCTTAAGGGAAACCCGAATCGTGAAAGATTAAGGGAAAGATGATTGTGTTTAGGAGTTTAGTTAATTATGGATTTAAGAGAACTTTGTGGAAAGCGACTGAATCTCGAAACCTGAAAAGGAATGGAAGGATTTGACTCCCCTTTTTGGACTAACGACGGCTCCATGACTTAGGAAAAGATGAAGCTTTAGTTTTCAAGGGTAGAAAAATTTAAACTTCATGTCAACAGTGAGTGTCAAGTTCATTTGAGGAATTGTAAGATACCTAATCAGTCTTGGATTTCTTAGTCATATTTTGTTTTAATAGAGTACATGGTAACACATATGCATTTGAGTTTGAAAGGGAGGCACAAAGTGGTGACGTTGCAAGGGCCTTTTAGTTTCCTATGCATAATAGAAGAATCATACTAGAATAGCATGAAGAGAATACATGGACAACCAAATACAAAGGAAGTTATACAACATGTAGGATACTAGAATAAAAAATAAATTAGGATTCCCAAAGGAAGGATCATACCATAATTAAAAAAAAAGAGAAGAAGCTCCAATTTTGTATAAGATAGAAGTTCTTACATACCCTATAATGGATTGTAGAATGTATATTGTGTGGCCCACATCATGAAAATATTGTCATTTCTCGATTTCCCTTGTTGAAGTTAATTTTGAGGTTCAAGGTTCAAGTGGGAGGAATTCTTATAATCCCTCTCCTTGTTCATCCTATGGTGGTGTTTGCCCCTTGATCACATCCCCAATTGTTGCCATGATTCCTTTGAGAAGCATAATTTTTAAGACTCTTATATCCATCGATTATATACTTGGCTCAATTGCATGTGTTGGAGGTTGATTACGTTCTTGTCTTGATGTATTTGCATGGGATATTAAAGTACCCCTAATCCTCTTTTTCCAGCATGTACTCTTGTGCATTTAACTTCCATATCCGTCCCGTATGTGATAAATTGAATTGGTAATGGAATCATTAACTAGGCTTGTTAATGAGGACAATAACCATTTAATAGTTGATTTACTTTAATTTGCTCCATCAAGTTTATAGGGTATTCCTTTGATATCTAATAATTTAGCATTGCTCCATTCCATATTAGCTTTTTGGGTTGAATTCCACTATTTCATTTATAATTTGAGTATGTTTTGTAAGGTGTTATCCTCTTCAGATACCAAGTTACTTAGAATTTGGTTTTCAACTCTAGAAAGTCTAATGTCTATACCATCCTTCCATTTTGAGCATCTAATGTTTGATTCTCTAGATGTGGCCATATTGTCATACCGTCAGTATGGATTATGTTTTTCCAAACGTTGGCCATGATCTTGGACCTTGAGAATTAGTTACCTTGGTACCTACTCTGTATTATGAGTACTACACCTTTTCATACTTCTCCTTACACCTACTCTAAATCTACCCCCATTTTTGCTAGAATTCTTGTTGCTCCATTTTCCATCCTTTGAATACGTTGCAATCATGTGTTTGAGAAGGATAATAGGATTAATATCTCCCTTATAGGATTGAACTACACTTAAACATGAGTGTTCCACAATAGGAACTACTCTTTGACCATTCCTTATTGTCTTAGAGGGAAGTTGAAATATTAAAAGATCATAGCCTTAAAAGTGTAATATTGGTTTAAGTTTATTGGTATTGTTAATCTTGCTTGAGGTCTATCCATCACAATTCAATTTAATTTACAAAGGTCCTTCCATTACAATTCAATTTGATTTACAAAGGTCCTTCCATTACAACTCAATTTCATATACAAATAAATTCCAACCTATGTCTCTTCCCCTCTTCAAATCTTCTTTGCATGTGTTTACAATCTAAGAAAGATGAGAGTCACCAATCCCTATGATACAAGGTTGTAGGCACTTTGAATAAAATTCATTTGGATGTATGGCTCCTTGTGGTCTAGGTTATCTTATTACCAGGAAATATAAATAAATACTCAATACACAGACATATATAGAGCTTATAATCAAATAACAATGATCAATGAAAATATATTTCTTCAAAGAGATTTATCACAAAAAAAAATCTTATCAATCATATTCATAATTTTTATTATTATAAATATCTCTTATTTATGAATCATTTTTAAGCATAGTTAGAAAGATAACAAGTAACTAGTATGCAACAAAGTACCAATAAAAAACCTACCACTATCTCAATTTTTTATGGAAGTCAATTCCCTTCTTTTTATTGAAATTGACCATTTCCACTTAAAAAAACAAAATGTCTATAATTAATATACCATTATAATTAATGTCCCATTATAGAGTCATTTCATGTCATAAATTAATTAACCTCATTAAAATCTAACATTTTATCTTTGAAGAAATGAAAATATATAATTTTCTAGTTGATATAGTCTTTAAACAATATTTGGAAATATCACAAGTTTTAGTGATTATCAAAGTTTTTGTAAGTTTACACTATTATTCTTCAGGATCATCTCTTTCAATTTTGTGAATGGTCTAACCAGGGCATTGGGATCTACATAGTATTTATTTAGGTCAGTGGAATTTGAAATCTTCATATAATAACCACTTCTGAATCATATGCAACATTAGTATTGGCTTGCTACAACATTTCTACCAACTCCTTTGATTGTTATAAATAACACTCTCTTTACAACATTTCTACCAACTCCTTTGATTGTTATAAATAACACCCTCTTTACAACATTTCTACCAACTCCTTTGATTGTTATAAATAACACTCTCTTTATGACAAAATAGGGGTTATGCATTGTCTATTTCTTTTCCATAGCTAAATGATTTGTCTGTTTTCAAGCTTCTCTTTGTCTTGTTGTAAGTTTTTCTCCTAATCATTCCTTTGTCTATTCCTTTCACGAAACATTATTGAATTAACTTTGTCTATGGATCATGCTTATATCTTAAAGATATAAATACCTTTTTTTTCTATTTTATTTGATTATTTTTCTTTTTTTTCCTTCACTTTTTTAATAGTTGGAATAATGAACATGTTTCTTTTGATTCTTTGTGTTACATAAGGGGAAATCAATGAGTGGAATCTTGATTACAAAGTGATAGGGAAGGATGAAAGACATTTGTCAAAATTATTAATTAGATTTATAATTTCCAAAATCAATTTTCTTGGTTTAATGAGATAAGATGTTATATTGTTAGAATGTATAGCTTTGAATCACCTACTTAAGCATATTAAACAAAAGGAATTTGGAGTTTTTTTTTCTAGGTTGCAAATCTTATCGAGACCTTCCGAATACTTTTGTGATTAAATTATAATAAGAGTTTTTTTGTGATTAAACATATAATTGTTTTCATGTGCTAATGTTGGGCAGAGGTCCCTTGTAAAGTGGGTTGTTGGGATGCATCTTTGTTTGATGTCCCTTCAAATCTCCTTAAGATTAAAATGTACTTAATTATACTCACAAATGATTGATGTTTTATGGAGGGTGGTTCCCGCAATGAAAAATGCTAGAACTTAATTTTCGAACATTATCCAAAATGTATCTACAAAATATTAAGAATATGGCTATGTTAAATCTAATAAATCAAAAATATTAAGAATATGACTATGTTAAATCTAATGAATCAACTTGATACTTAATTCAATCGTGGTTCAATTACTCTTAGAGATGCTAGACCAATAAACTTAACGTGTATTATAAAATTTTGGTAAAAACCTTAACGTCCATATCTATCAAGATATTCCAATCAATTATTAAGTCAAAGAAATTAATTAGGTCGGTTTAAAGAGTGATGTATTGGAAAACATTTATGTAACATGTGGATCCTCTATATTAATAATTGAATTTGATTTTGATAAGGCATACAATCCAATTAAATGAAACTTCATATGATATATCACATAGGTGATGTTTTGTTATTAAACCTAGAATGTGGTTAGAACTCTTTTTTCAAAAAGATTTATTAATTAAAAATATAATTTTGGAAAGGTTCAAGGTTGTCTCCTCCCAATTACCATGAGTTTCGAACCTTGACCGCCTTACAGAACAAAATCCAATTGTGTTAATGATATTTGACTACTTTTGAAACACATTCATTGAGTTTATAAAAACACATTTTCCATATTAAATGTAGTGAGAGAAGCACGCTAGTATTCCATATTAAATGTAGTGAGAGAAGCACGCTAGTAACTAAAGCAATGGAATGAACTGATGTGATGATATCAACAATGACTTTCACATGGTGAATAAGGTCATGGGTACAAACCAACACATAAAAGGGAATGAAAAGAGACTGGGTTTGGATGAGGGATATCCCCATTAAAAATACATTTTGGAGAGATATTTCATGTACATCGAATCGACATTACAATATATGGGAAGCTCATTATAAAAAGGGAATTGATACTATACATATATTAGATTTTTTAAGCATATAAAATATTCAAAGTGTGTTTGGGCTCATTTCCCTACAAGATGTAGCCTCCTCAAAAAGGCAACATGTCCTTGCACCTTTGAATTTTTGGGTTGTCCATGGTTAGCTTTATAATCTCTATGTTCTTTAGACATATGGGAGATTATAATGATGGCATGTAACATCAAAGGAGTCAATACAATTCAATTTTAGTGCTAAACATAATAGAGAAATTATAATGATGGCATGGAACATCAAAGGAGTCAATACAATTTTAATGCTAAACATATCTCAAGACGAGTCATGTTTAAATTCAACGAATTAAAATTCATATTTGTTTTAGATGTATATTTGGAGATTTCAACTCAAAAGTGAAGTCATTGGAGCAATAAAGATACTCATTGGCCCACTCATTATGATAGTAATTGTAATAATGCATGTGTAATATCTTTGACTTGGAAACATTGTTTATGCATATTTAAGGGTTACTCCTTCATAGACTAGTTGAAACTTAAAGAATTGGGTTGGAATTGATTGATGGTTTGTTAGATGAGAATTTGGGTTTTGCACATAACGTTCAAACCAACGCAACGCAAGTAGTGAAAAATAATTTTTTATAAAATCATCTACATATTGATATGACTTAATACTTTTTTAGTTTTTGTGGGTTGATAAACCTGTTATATTTAATGTTTCGAAACATTTTTTTTTTTAATTTAAAGTTTCCAACAAATCAATAGTGGAATTTGTTATGAAAAAGTTGTTAGTTGTATGGTTTGAACTTATTTCATGTTTGCCATCATCCAAAATCAACATCATTCCATTTCATTATTTACTTTCATTTTTGAAATAATTTAAATAAACATAAAATAGTTTTCGTTTTTTGAGCAATGCCCTTTCTATCACTAAAACCATTCACAATGAAGCAAGGAGATACTTAAAAAAATAAAGTGTATTTGATTTTTTTGTGAAGAGCATATTGAAGTCCAAGGACCTAAAAATGAGATGCTATCAAATTTAGTTGAAGTATTGTGTTCCAATTTCTATTACACATTTTTATCATGAGCTAAGATAAATAAAGCTAAGAGGGTAATTAGGAGGTAATTTTACTTTTGGTTCAAAATTAATAAGGCTCAAATCAATAAACATATAACTATAGTTCATCCTAAGCATGACATGTGTGCATGGACATTCTTTGGGTTAAGAAATTCCATTGCAACAATATTCATTATTTGGTTCTCAAATACTTCTAGAATAACATTTTCAACTAACATGATTCCTTGTAAAGCACATCGATTCCATCAATATTAGTTTACAAACACTAATATCACACTATTCTCATTAAAAACAATTCTATCAATATGGATCTATAAATGATCTTTAAGTCTGAACACTCCTTAAATAATGCATCCTAGACTATTCTCAATAGATGAATCATGGAACTAGCACAACAATAGGGCTATACTTGGAATTTTATGTCCCATGGACCATTTTCATAGTATGAAATAAAATGATGAAATGGAATGCCAACCCCTTTCTCCTCACCCAATTTTTTTTCTTTCTAAAAGTAAGGTTATTTCACAAAGTTGCTACATATATTTCAAAGCAAATGTGTGCTTTCAAGGTCATCAAGACTCCCACCTAGTATTAAATATAGAATTTTTGGAGCATGCCTACTAAGATTGATATTTGAACTCAAGTAACCATTTTAGTGAGCACTTCAATTTTCTGCTAGATGACAACTTGAGGGATGACATTCCACTCCCCTTCAACACATTAAGTTCTATTTTTTATTATCCCAATATTATCATATGTGTTATCTCTCTGTAAACTTCATTGGGATGAGAAATGAATGATAGAGGCAACCTACAAACTAACTTTGAGATCCAAAACTAGCCTTTCAGACCTAGAGAGGGCTCTCTTGAGAGATGTTGTCTCGGTACTGTCACACACCCACTACGACATAATAAAATTTTTGTTTTTCCTCAAGGGACAGAATCCACGAAGTCTAACGGGGGCCTAGTGCAGGCTAGTTCTTCCCTATTCACCTCCTTGTGATCGTGGGTTAGGACCACAGGCCAAACAAACTAGGCGCCTTTTCGTGTTTCGCGACTCAGTGATACAGTGAGTCCAATCTTAAAGGTAGAATGGCGATGTCCACCTCCGTGTGCTCGTGGGTCACGACCACAGGCCGAACAAGTATGGCGTCCTTTTCGCTCTTCATGGCTCAGCACTACCAGAGTGTCGAATCTCTCGCCTCTACAAACCCCCACATCGCGGAGCGCCGGACCCCGAAAGGGCTAACGAGTACAAGATTCCTGTTTGGGTCTTATCCTCGTGACCACATTCCATGACCCCGCACTTAAATCGGCAAGGACCTTATCGGCCCTTCACGATTCAGGAAATCGTGATGCATGACTTCTTCCTTTCCCATTCAAATCTCCGAAATCCACAAAGTCTCCCAAGTTTCCCTCCAAAGGAGATCAACGGCTATAAGCCTCCCCTGATTTGACGGTTTGGATCCTTTCGGGATTTCGGTGCCTGGGGTTTCGAGATGGAACGATCCCAAAAACTCGTGTCATGCAAAACTTTGAATTTTGGTATGGGGATCTATGTAGGAGATCAACGACCCTTGATGGTGGGGATCCAACGATCCACAGGATTTTGGAACTTTCCCTAAGCTCTGACTGCTCACCACGCGTCCCCCTTGATGGACGGTATAGATTCCTTTGGGACTTCTCTTTGACACTTTTCTCTACTCGCAACCTCGCAGGTTGAAGCGTCGAGTTCTCATGCTCTTCTTCTCTGAAATCCCGAGACGTGAAAGTCAACAATAGTTGACTTCCTCTTTGTACTTCTCAAAACTCGCCACTTCATGAGTTGTAGCGCTAAATCTTGGTACCTCTCCTTCATGAACCCCCGAGAAGTAATATTTATTATCCTTCTTGTGTTCTCGCTACTCGGGACTTTGCAAGTCCAAGGGTTGAGCTCTCAGGCTCTTATCTCGTGAATCCCCAAGATGCGATAATTCAATGGAACGTTGAATCCCTTCTCCAGGCGACTCATGTCCACCCATCAATCATGCGGGCCCCACCAGGAAATTTAGCCACGTGTTCTCTCGTGCTCGGATCTCGGCACTTCGTTGCTCGGGAAGTCGTAAACGACTCCTTTCCACCTCCGAACTCACGAACCCCAGATACATAATGTATCGAGACACCAGATCCCACGGTTGTGCTTCCTCTTTGATCAACGACCCAGATCATATCGTGATCTCGCGACTCGGGACTTCGTGACTCCAAGAATCAGGTCTTCCACCTTCAAAATCGTGAATCCCTGATATGCGAGATGGTCAGATCTCTGCCACCTATCCTCTTTGATTAACAACCCAAATCACATCGCGATCTCGTGACTCAGGAATTTGTGACTCCAACAGTCAGGTCTTCCACCTTCAAACTTGAGAATCCCCGATATGCGAAATGGACAGATCTTCGCCACCTGTCCTCCAACATGGACGGTCCCGATGTCTTCGGGAATTTTGGGACGTAGTCAAGTTCACTCTCTTGCCTAGGTAAAGGTTAATATCGATGGCTTATAGAGCTCCGATGGGTCCCTAGGATCTACGGTTCAGGATCCCATCGCGATCTCATGACTCGGGACTTCGTGACTCCAAGAGCCTGGTCTTCCAATTCCAAACCCATGAATCCCCAATACGTGAAATGGTCATATCTCGCTATCTCTTTTGATCTTGAATCACGAAGTTCAAACTCTTCGAGATTCAGGCTCCCATGACCCCGAGACCTTAGAAAGCTACTCTTTCTTGCATAAGGGTTCCAGACCCGGATTACATGAACCCTCAGACGGTTCTCGGGTAGTTATCCTTGATCTTAATCGAATCTCTGGTAGGGTTTAGCACGGTTACAAGGTTTATGGGATAATTCTCAGAAAAGAGTACTCTCAAGGGGCCTACCACCTACCAACCTGCGAGTAATTAATTTCGGGCCAACGAGCCGCTCTTGGTTCTCTGGGCCAGTGAAGACCAAATATTGTATTGGTTTTCGGTGGAAGTTAATGCCACCATCCCAGGTGCCTTCCACCACCTTTATCTAGCCATCGTGGTCTCTTTTTCAGCATATCCCCTCTCATCAGTCCTGCAATATATATATTCATAATATTATTTACATTCATCGACCTTTTTCATAAGGTCCATTCACATCATACATTCATATTTCTGAACTCGCCAGAGTTCTTGGCCAATATAGTTATTTTTACAAACTGGGGGAAGCAGGGTGTTACAATTCCCTCCCCCTTAAAGGAACATCATCCTTGATGTTCTATCTATCAACATGAGAGGCATGTACATAAGTAAACAAAATTGGATATGCCTATCTCATGGCATCCTCCATTTCCCATGTAGCCTCATCTCGGCCAAAATGTCTCCACTGCACCTTGACCTGTGCAATGGTTCAGTTCCGGAGTAGGGTTTCCTTTCTGTCCAGTATGCATTGGGGTTCTAATAGAAATTCTCCCTCCGGTTCCACCTGAATCACAGACCAATTAATTATATGATTAGCATCATGTACATATTTCTTCAATAATGAAACATGGAAAACATTATGTGCTTTTACTATGGGAGGAAGTGCTAGCCTATAGGCTACAGGTCCCACTCTATTTAGAACCTCAAAGGGTCCACAATACTGAGGTGCCAATTTGGCACAAGCTCCCATTTTCAGAGAACTTTTCCTGGTCCTAACTCTGAGATATACATGCTCTCCCGCTTTGAACTCTCTTGGAGTTCTCTTTTGGTTGGCATAACTTTTTTGTTGGTTCTGTGCAACCTTCAGGTTTTGTTTTATCTGAGTCACCTGCTATTCCATTTCTTTCAACATGTCAGGTCCAAAAGAAATCCTATTTACGGGATTACTCCAGCTGACTGGAGTATTACACAGTCTACCATAGAGGACTTCGAAGGGACTCATCTTTAAGGATGCTTGGTAGCCATTGTTGTAGGCGAATTCTACCAGTGGTAGGTAGTCTTCCCACTTCTTGGGTTGATGCATTACATGCATCCTTAGCATGTCTTCAAGTATTTGGTTCACTCTTTCTGTTTGTCTGTCAGTTTGAGGGTGATAGGCGGTGCTAAACAGTAACTTGGTCTCTAAACCATCCATCAATGATTTCCAAAAGTTGGAAGTAAATTTCGTGTCTCTATCAGACACGATCTCTTTCGGCATACCATGCAGTCTGAATATCTCCTTCATGAAAACCTGGGCGATATCTATTTCTTTGCAAGTTGATTTGATAGGGATGAAATGAGCAGACTTTCTCAATTTATCCACCACTACCATAATGGCGTTGCTCTGTTTGGTTGAGGTTGGTAATCCAGTGATGAAATCCATGGAGATGGTTTCCCATTTCCATTCTGGGATTGGTAAAGGTTGCAATAATCCTGCTGGGTGTCGGTGTTCCGATTTAACCTGTTGGCACTCTATGCATTTGTCCAAGTACTTGGCTATGTATTTCTTTAGTCCAGGCCAATAGAATTGTTTCCTGGTGGCAGTGATCGTCTTCTGGTATCCTGGATGACTAGAATCGGGTCTTTTATGTAGTTCATCCAGTATGAACCTCTTCAAGTTGTCACAATCTGGAATATAAAATCTGTTTCTGTAAGTGAGCATACCTCCTTCGGTCATCTGGTAGCCCTTATACTTTACTTCGACGAGTTCTTCCTATAGGTATAAGGTCATGGTCTGAACGAAGGGATCTGTTTCTTGCGCATTTCTGATTCTTTCCTTGACATCTGTCTCACAGGTGCTCACCGCTACCAAGTGAATTGTTTTCATGCTTCTGCTAAGGGCATCGACAACCCTATTTTCTTTCCCTTTAATGTGTTTGATTTCGAAATCAAATTCGATAAGGAGGGCCATCCATATAGCCTATATGGCATTGATCTTTGGTTGATCAAATAGGTGTCACAATCCACAGTGATCTGTCATAAGCACAAATTTTCTTCCCAGGAGGTAATGCCTCCACATTTTCAAGGCATGCACTATGGCAGCCAGTTCTAGATCATGGGTCACATAGTTGACTTCATGTTCATTCAATTTTTGGGATTCATAGAAGATCACAGTTCCTTTCTGCATAAGGACTCCTCCGAGCCCTTCCTTACAAGCATCTGTGCACACAAGGAAGTCAGCTTTTGGGTCGGTGATTTTCATCACGGGTGCATGGGTCAATAGATGTTTCAGGGTTTGAAATCTTTCTTCACATTTCTATGTCCCCAGGAATTTTGTCCCCTTCTTCTAGAGGGAAGTGATTGGACAACCAATCTTGGATAATCCTTCTATAAATCTCTTATAATATCCTGCTAATCCCATAAAGGATCTGATATCCAAAACATCCCTTGGGGTAGGCCATTCCATGATAGACCTGATTTTGTCAGGGTTCACTGCCACCCCTTCTTCGGAAAGAACATGACCTAAGTAATGTATTTGCTTCTGGAAGAAGTCACATTTGTTGAATTTAGCATAGAGTTGATGCTCTCTGAGTACTTGCAGCATAAGACTAAGATGTTCTTCGTGCTCTTCCCTATTCTTAGAGTAAATTAATATATCATCAATAAAAACCAGCACAAATTTATCTAGAAATTTACTGAGTACATTGTTCATCAAGCACATAAAAGTGGCAGGGGCATTGGTCAACCCAAATGGCACTACCACGAACTCATAGTGACCATACCTCATCTGAAAGGCAGTTTTATGGATGCCTTCACCCTTGATTCGGACTTGATGGTATCCCGACCTCAAGTTGATCTTTGAGAAAATAGACGCGCCTCCCAATTGATTGAACAGATCATCGATCCTGGGCAAGGGGTACTTGTTCTTTATGGTTACCTTATTGAGTTGTCTATAATCTATACACAGTCTAAGGGTGTCGTCCTTCTTTTTCACAAACAGGACTGGTGCTCCCCATGGAGACATGCTGGGCCGAATATAGCCTTTATCCATCATTTCTTTTAATTGCAATTTGAGTTCAACTAACTCAGGTGTGCTCATACGGTAGGGTGTCTTAGACACCGGCACCGCTCCTAGTGCAAGCTCTATCGAGAAGTCAATGTCTCTTCTCAGAGGTAGACCTGGTACCTCTTCAGGAAACACATCTCTGTATTCTGTCAGGATAGGGTGATCGTCAGGACTTGGCTTGTTACCTTCGATTGTTTTCAACACTTGGATTGCATATAGGGGACATCCTTTTCTACAATACTTTCTCATTTGCAGAGCTGATATTTGTCTCACCGAGACAGGTTTTCGGATCCCTTGAAGGGTTATCCTCTTCCCGTCCTTACTTACACATTCTAAGGTCTTATGGTAATAGTCCAATCTAGCTTTATGGGCAGCTAGCTAGTCCATACCAATCAACAGATCATACGATCCTAGGGGTAATAAGTTAAGTGTTGTTTGGGTGGGGAATTCACCCAACATTAATTGGCAGGATGGTATAACCTCTACTACCCTTCTTTTGGTGCCAGTGGCTAACTGTACCAACCATGGCTTGGTATGTTTTTGTGACTGTAGCTTACACTTATCAACAGATTTAGGGGCTATATAACTCAAATTTGAACCAGGGTCAATTAAAACAGACACTAGATGGTTGGAAATCATACCTTCTATTTCCACTACTGAAGCTTGGTGGTCGGCTTGTTTATTATCCAAGGCTGCATAAATTTGTGGCACACTCCTAGCCACATCATTGACGATAGTATCTTCTTGGATGTTATAAATCCTCCGACTATTTTGTTGTTGGTGTGGACAGTCTCTCATTAGATGTTCTTCCCCACAATGCCAGCATTTCAAAGGTTCTCTCTTTGGGTTATCAGTCTTCACTGATATGGGTCCAGAAGTTTTATTCCCACTCAAGGAGGGAAAATTTTGCTGGTGCACACTCTAAGCTAGGAAGCTCATTCTTGGGTTCTTCTTATAGCTCTTAAATCCTGGGGATTTACTCCCCTTTTTCTAAAATCTCTAACTATTCTTCTGTCTCCATCCTTCGCGAGGTTTTGCTCGATGTCGAAACTGTTCATGACAATAGGTTGCCTTTCGAATAGTGCCTTCTAGGGTCTTTGGCTCATCAAATTCAATTCTGTTCCGATAGTCCTTGGGTAGCCCACTGATGAAGCGCTGCACCTTTTCCTTTTCTACTTTTATATAAGGTACATACCTCAACAAATCGAGGAATCTGTTGGCATATTCCTCTATAGTGAGTTGCCCCAGTTTGAGTTCATAAAACTCTTTAGTCTTTTCGTCGAAATATTTTTCCGATAGATACTTCTTCTGGAAGTATTTCTCAAACCGTTCCCAAGATAGGTCCTCCTCGCGAACCCCTTTCACATTCTTAAGGTCTTCCCACCAAATGGAAGCCTTTCCATTCAAGTTGAAGTTGGCCACTCGGGCCTTCATATTTTATGAAAAGTCATGGACTCTGAAATATTAGTCCAAGAAGTCAGGCCTCTGCTTCCTCTCCCTTCTTTATTTCACCGTCGAAGGAGGGTGGTTTGGCCTTTCTGAATTCTTCAAATTTTTGACCTTTGGAAGACTTTTTCTTCTTCTATTTTCTTCGGGGATAGGAACTGGTTTTGCTGCTAGAAGAGCCCTCTGAATCGCCAGCTTCCTTCTCAGAGGAATCACTTGGCACTGGTCCTTTACCTCTGGGGTGGAACTTTTTTGAGGTTCTCCTCACAGTTTGGCCACTGATATGACCATGTTTCTGAGTTTCAGGTTCATGCTACATTTGTCTTTGTAGATCAGATAAACTTTGCAGTAAAACTGTGTTAATTTCTGTTTGCTTTTCTTGTTCTTTCATCATCCTTTCATTGTCAGCCTTACAACTTTGTAATTCAAACATGAGATTCCTCACAGTCTTGGCTAGATCTGGAGGGGTCCCTGCTGCCCTTCTTTCATCATAATCTTCATCTCTATTGTGGGAGCCTTCTCCCGCTTCTTGGTGAGTCACCATACTATGCATTGATAATTTCCTGCGGTTGATCTTCCGCTTGTGTGCAAAAGGAAAAACACTGGTTGTTAGTCAATATTTATACTTATTTATAACCAGTACATAAATTTTGGGCCAGCGAGCCACTCTTGGTTCTTCGGGCCAATGAAGACCAAATACTGTATTGGTTTTCGGTGGAAGTTAATGCCACCATCCCAGGTTCCTTCCACCACCTTTATCCAGCCATCATGGTCTCTTTTTCAGCATATCCCCTCTCAACAATCCTGCAATATATATATATATTCATAATATTATTTACATTCATCGACCTTTTTCATAAGGTCCATTCACATCATACATTCATATTTCTGAACTCACCAGAGTTCTTGGCCAATATAGTTATTTTTACAAACTGGGGGAAATAGGGTGTTACAATTCCCTCCCCCTTAAAGGAACATCGTCCTTGATGTTCTATCTATCAACATGACATGCATGTACATAAGTAAACAAAATCGGATATGCCTATCTCATGGCATCCTCCATTTCCCATGTAGCCTCATCTGGGCCAAAATGTCTCCACTGCACCTTGACCTGTGCAATGGTTCAGTTCCGGAGCAGGGTTTCCTTTCTGTCCAGTATGTATTGGGGTTCTGGTAGAAATTCTCCCTCTGGTTCCACCTGAATCACAGACCAATTAATTATATGATTAGCATCATGTACATATTTCTTCAATAATGAAACATGGAAAACATTATGTGCTTTTACTGTGGGAGGAAGTGCTAGCCTATAGGCTACAAGTCCCACTCTATTTAGAACCTCAAAGGGTCCACAATACTGAGGTGCCAATTTGGCATAAGCTCCCATTTTCAGAGAACTTTTCTTGGGCCTAACTCTGAGATATACATGCTCTCCCGCTTTGAACTCTCTTGGAGTTATCTTTTGGTTGGCATAACTTTTTTGTTGGTTCTGTGAAACCTTCAGGTTTTGTTTTATCTGAGTCACCTGCTATTACATTTCTTTCAACATGTCAGGTCCAAAAGAAATCCTATTTACAGGATTACTCCAGCTGACTGGAGTATTACACGGTCTACCATAGAGGACTTCGAAGGGACTCATCTTTAAGGATGCTTGGTAGCCATTGTTGTAGGCGAATTCTACCAGTGGCAGGTAGTCTTCCCACTTCTTGGGTTGATGCATTACATGCATCCTTAGCATGTCTTCAAGTATTTGGTTCACTCTTTCTGTTTGTTCGCCAGTTTGAGGGTGATAGGCGGTGCTAAACAGTAACTTGGTCTCTAAACCATCCATCAATGATTTCCAAAAGTTGGAAGTAAATTTCGTGTCTCTATCAGACACTATCTCTTTCGGCATACCATGCAGTCTGAATATCTCCTTCATGAACACCTGGGCGATATCGATTTCTTTGCAAGTTGATTTAACAGGGATGAAATGAGCAGACTTGCTCAATTTATTCACCACTACCATAATGACATTGTTCTGTTTGGTTGAGGTTGGTAATCCAGTGATGAAATCCATGGAGATGGTTTCCCATTTCCATTCTGGGATTGGTAAAGGTTGCAATAATCCTGCTGGGTGTCGGTGTTCCGATTTAACATGTTGGCACTCTATGCATTTGGACAAGTACTTGGCTATGTATTTCTTCAGTCCAGGCCAATAGAATTGTTTCCTGGTGGCAGTGATCGTCTTCTGGTTTCCTGGATGACTAGAATAGGGTCTTTTATGTAGTTCATCTAGTATGAACCTCTTCAAGTTGTCACAATATAGAATATAAAATCTATTTCTGTAAGTGAGCATACCTCCTTCGGTCATCTGGTAGCCCTTATACTTTACTTTGGTGGGTTCTTCCTGCAGGTATAAGGTCATGGTCTGAAATACTTCATATTTCCTCGGGCCTTCATATTTTCTTAAAAGTCATGGACTCTGAAATACTTTTTAGTCCAAGAAGTCAGGCCTCTGCTTCCTCTCCCTTCTTTATTTCACCGTCGAAGGAGGGTGGTTTGGCCTTTCTGAATTCTTCGAATTTTTGACCTTTGGAAGACTTTTTCTTCTTCTATTTTCTTCGGGGATAGGAACTGGTTTTGCTGCTAGAAGAGCCCTCTTTATCGCTAGCTTCCTTCTCAGAGGAATCACTCGGCACTGGTCCTTTACCTCTGGGGTGGACATTTTTTGAGGTTCTCCTCTCAGTTTGGCCACTGATATGACCATGTTTCTAAGTTTCAGGTTCATGCTACATTTGTCTTTGTAGATCGGATAAACTTTGCAGTAAAACTGTGTTAATTTTTGTTTGCTTTTCTTGTTCTTTCATCATCCTTTCATTGTCAGCCTTACAACTTTGCAATTCAAACATGAGACTCCTCACAGTCTTGGCTAGATCTGGAGGGGTCCCTGCTGCCCTGCTTTCGTCAGAATCTTCATCTCTATTGTGGGAGCCTTCTCCCACTTCTTGGTGAGTCACCATACTATGCGTTGATAATTTCCTGCGGTTGATCTTCCACTTGTGTGCAAAAGGAAAAACGCTGGTTGTTAGTCAATATTTATACTTATTTATAACCAGTACATAAATCATATTTTCACATGTACACACACACAATAGGGGTTTTTCGTTCTTGCTTCATATTTTGATTAGGAAGGTTAAGACATGGGGTTAAGAGTGTCCCGAACGGAGCTTCTGCGCAAGTTGTTCATGAGCCCAAGCAGGTTGAGTGCTGTAACCATGCTCTGATACCAATTTGTCAGACACGCACTATGGCATAGTAAAATTTTTGTTTTTCCTCAAGAAACAGAATCCCCAAAGTCTTACGGGGGCCTAGCGCAGGCTAGTTCTTCCCTATTCACCTCCCTATGATCGTGGGTTAGGACCACAGGCCAAACAAATCAGGCGCCTTTTCGTGTTTCATGACTCAGCGATATAGTGAGTCCAATATTAAAGGTAGAGTGGCATTGTCCACCTCTGTGTGCTCGTGGGTCACGACCACAAGCCGAACAAGTATGGCATCCTTTTCTCTCTTAGCGGCTCAGCACTACCAGAGTGTCGAATCTCTCGGCTCTGAAAACCCCGACACCGCGGAGTGTCGGACCCCGAAAGGGCTAATGAGTACAAGATTCATGTTTGGGTTTTATCCTTGTGACCACATTCCGTGACCCCACACTTAAATCAACAAGGACCTTACCAGCCCTTCGCGATTCAGGAAATCGTGATGCATGACTTCTTCCTTTCCCATTCAAATCCCCGAAATCCACAAAGTCTCCCAAGTTTCGCTCCAAAGGAGATCAATGGTTGTAAGCCTCCCCTAATTTGACAGTTTGGATCCTTTCGGGATTTCGGTGCCCGGGGGTTCGAGATGCAATGATCCCAAAAAATCATGTCATGCAAAAATCTGAATTCTGGTATGGGGATCCGTGTAGGAGATCAATGACCCTTGATGTGTGGATCCAACAGTCCACAGTATTTCAGAACTTTCCCTGAGCTCTGACCACTCACCACGTGTCCCCCTTGATGGACGGTCCAGATTCCTTCGAGACTTCTCTTTGACACTTTTCGCTACTTGCAACCTTGCAGGTTGAAGCGTCGAGTTCTCGTGCTCTTCTTCTCCGAAATCCTGAGACACAAAAGTCAGCAATAGTTTACTTTCTCTTTGTACTTCTTGAAACTCACCACTTCGCGAGTTGTAGCGTTAAATATTGGTACCTCTCCTTCACGAACCCCCGAGAAGCGATATTTATTATCCTTCTCGCACTCTTGCTACTCCGGACTTCGCAAGTCCAAGAGTTGAGCTATCAGGCTCTTATCCCGCGAATCCTCGAGACACGAGAAGTCAATGAAATGTTGACTCCCTTCTCCAGGCGACTCATGTCCACCGATCAATCATGCGGGCCCCACCAGGAAATTTTTCCATGTGTTCTCTCATGCTCGACTCTTGGCACTTCACTGCTCCGAAAGTTGTAAACGACTCCTTTCCACCTCCAAACTCATGAACCCCCGATACACAATGTATTGAGACGCCAGATCCCATAGTTGTCCTTCCTCTTTGATCAATGGCCCAGTTCATATCGCGATCACGTGACTCAGGACTTCGTGACTCCAAGAGTCAGGTCTTCCACCTTCAAACTCACGAATCCCTTATACGTGAGATGGTCAGATCTCTGCCACCTATCCTCTTTGATTAATGACCCAGATCACAACACGATCTCGTGACTTGGGACTTCATAACTCCAACATTTGGGTCTTCCACCTTCAAACTTACGAATCCCCGATATGCAAAATGGATAGATCTCCACCACCTGTCCTCCAACATGGATGGTCCTGATGTCTTCGGGACTTTTGGAATGTAGTCGAGTTCACTCTCCCACCTAGGTAAAGGTTAAGATCGATAGCTTATAGAGATCCGATGGGTCCCTGGGATCTACAGTCCAGGATCCCATCGTGATCTCATGACTTGGGACTTCGTGACTCCAAGAGCCCAGTCTTCTAATTCCAAACCCATGAATCCCCGATACGTGAAATGGTCATATCTCGCTATCTCTTCTGAGATTGAATCACGTAGTTAAAACTCTCGGAGCTTCAGGATCCCATGACCCTGAGACCTTAGAAAGCTACTCTTTCTTGCATAAGGGTTCCAGACTCGGATTGCATGAACCCTCAGACGGTTCTCAGGCAGTTATCCCTGATCTTAATCGAATCTCTGGTAGGGTTCAGCATGGTTACAATGTTTATGGGATAATTCTTGGAAAAGAGTACTCTCAAGGGGCCTTCCTAGAATATTACAAGAAACTAAGAAAATAAGATGGTTCTCAGTGGAGCGAACTCATGTCCCAGACTTAAACATTTGTGCAGAAAACAATTATGGCATGTAAGAATACACAAGCATCCATTCTATCAAAACAACGTTAGGTAAACACTTCTATTCAGAACTATTTACAAGCACATAAAATTGAACATGCAATTATGGCATTAACTTCAAAATAACACTTATCAGAAATAACACCAAAGGTGATGCAACTGCTGAGAGGGGTGCTCGTTTCCACCCAACCATAGGTTCAACGACTCCCAACAAATTTACCACTAGCCACCCCCAAGATGAGACCACGATGTTGTGAGACTGCGTCTCTGTTTGCCAGTGACCGAGAGCGAAGGTTACTCTCCTTCCTCTCCGCTATCACTTACTCTTCATATCGCCAGAGTTCTTCCTCTTCTTCCCCCGCGTCTATCTGCCCCAATCACCCACACCTCTTGCCTTTTCCTTTCCGGCAAGGTTGTGTGTGGCACGATCCCCCTCGCGGTTTTCAAGTGTTAGGATGGTCCATGGATGGGTGGTTTACCCCCATCCCCTCATTACGCATGAGGAGCCATCCACCTACCAACCTGCGAGTAATTAATTTCGGGCCAGCGAGCTGCTCTTGGTTCTCCGGGCCAGTGAAGACCAAATACGGTATTGGTTTTCGGTGGAAGTTAACGCCACCATCCTAGGTTCCTTCCACCACCTTTATCTAGCCATCGTGGTCTCTTTTTCAACATATCCCTTCTCAGCAGTCCTGCAATATATATATTCATAATATTATTTACATTCATCAACCTTTTTCATAAGGTCCATTCACATCATACATTCACATTTCTAAACTTGCCACAGTTCTTGGCCAATATAGTTATTTTTACAAACTGGGGGATATAGGGTGTTACAGGTGCATGATATAGCTTTAAGTTGTCGGCTAGATTTAACACCTTTGAATAACAAGTTATGGTTCTATTGGAGAAAAGAGTAAGACCTCGAGCTATGGAGTCGATTTAAGGCAGACGATAGAAACAAGTGACTCGGTAATTGAAATTAAGAGGATAAAGGCTAAGTAAGCAACAATTTTTAGTTTAAAATCATTATGTGTGGCAAGGAGAAAAACACATGAAGAAACTCAGAGCACCGTTGAGGATGAATTCGGAGTTAACTTAGAGGAAAGATGTTTTTTCTAAATGGTACGAATCCCAGGGAATTGCACAGTGAATCCCAGGTTCGGAATTACATTCCTATTTAGACAGAAATATATATAAATAAAGAATACAGGAAGTACGTACGCAAATAAAGGAAACAATACATCCAGCTACTACAATTAGAATCTTTTCATCAAAGCTTCAGGACTTTTGCATCAAATTTTGATCGAGCTCAAACTACATTTAATAGTCACTGTCTACACTAGTTTTCCAACCAACCTAGATTACATCGAAAGAAAACGATATATAGGCTAGGGCGCCGCTTGGGATGCCCTGCTCTCTAGCTACTATCCTTAGTATTTAGAAAATTTCTTGTTTCCGCTAAAACGTCATTTCGTATGCTCCTTCCATGAATATAAACCAACTGTATTCAGTCGCATCATAACCGCTTCTCTTTGCCACGGGGGTTCAGCTATCAGTGGTGTAACATCCCCGACCACCAACAGGTCGGGCAACGCTACCTTGCACAACCTTAACTTAGCCTTTTAAGCTATGATACCAAAATGTAACATCCTCGGCCCTTCAAAGACCGGGAAATGCTACCAACACAACCTTCACTTAGCCTTTAAAGCTCTTATACCAAAATGTAACATCCCTGGTGTTTGCACTCTTTTCGTCAATGTGTGAGCAAAAAGTGAGTGCTTACATGCCTAGTTGGGCTCTGCTAGTCATGACAGCTGTGATGTAAAAGGTTAGAAAGAAAACAACTAAGCTATTAGCAAGAATTAAACAAAAACTAAAT
>ML778533.1:2093385-2125189 GCA_009831015.1 Picea engelmannii | reverse complement strand
GCTCGGATTTGATGTCAAATCGACTTGGGAGCCGATCCATTAGTGGTTGGGAGGCCGACCAGCTTCATAAATGCGCCGTTTGGCAGGCGCGCGGGTTTTTCACCCCACAGCCGCGCATATGCACCCAAAATACGAAGATGTTGCGCGCGCGCGCGTGCGCCCAATGGGTGCATCGCGCTTTTTAATTTTTTGGCCATTTTTTGCATAGTTTTGACCCTTTTGCTGTGCTGTGGAGTTAATCTTTGTGCCATGAACGACTGTTTTTCTGTGTTGACAATGCAGAGTTCTTGTCGCCCTGTGCGGACGAAATTTCAGTGATAACACCTGGGCTATCAACCCATGCTAGTAGTAATGCTACTGTGGAATAACACTTATATAATATGCATTTTAATGAATTCAAATGCATTAACACAGAGTAAGCACATAATTGTTGCTACCATACATAATCAATGGCATTAAAAGTAGCTCATATGCACAACAGAACACATGATAATCATGCAAGCATCACATACATACATAACATACTATTATGCACAAAGTGATACTTATCTTTGAAACTGTATGATGGTAACACACCAACTGTGTGCATACCTTCCACGAGCCTCCCAACCTTAGACCACGCTGCTCATCACTCTCAGTAGTAGGTCACCCTGGAGGTGGGACTAAGCTCCACCAGGCAAGGTATTCCTAGGCTAGGCAAGGTCAATAGGGTAGTCACACAGTTACATAGGAATTTTTCTTTCCCAAGAGCCACTTATGCCCACTGCTCACAGACTCTCATTCCCCACATGCATGTCCCACCCTAGGAGTATACACCTTCACTGTCACCCGGATAGTCCTTCGGCTGCTAAACTTCCCTTTCCTTGGGCTTCAGCAACAGACCGGACCGGAAGTCTCCAAGCTCTGTGGCAACTACAAGACCCCTTCTAGGAGTTCTCACTTCCTCTGCATGCTCTCTCACCTGGAGAGAGTCGCTCACAGGATTGGCAACCTATTTTTCTCAAATCGATTTCCAACACAGTCGGGAAACCACGAGTCTCAACACAAACATACACTGGCCAACAAGCCACACACAGTCAAGCACTGTGCAACTGTAACAACCAATTGGGAACACAGACACAGGCTTCCTAAACTGGTGACAGATAGACGCTACAACATAGAAAGGCTCAACAATTACAAGACATTCAGGTTTCCAAAGTAGCAATAAAGGACAAACTCACAGCTCTGGTTTCGGAGATGTGTAAGGTGTACAGAGATTCCACGCAGATACTTTTATGGTTCAGGTGAAGGATCCAGCACAAAACACCAAAAACCAAGGTCGATGATGGGCACCCGCGAGTTCAGACGGAGGATGGAGAATGGGAGGTCGAATCCCCTACATAGTTCATTTCCTGGGTTAAATTGCATGTGCTTGGGCTGACACATGTCACCCATGAATCACACTCCTCCTCCTTCGGAGTCACCTGTCCTTCCAAGGACTTAGGATATAACATAATTTTCACATGGTTTTGGAATAATAATAAAATATTATTCTTAAGGACTTAAGCTCCTAATATTATCCTTTCTCCCAACCTTCCAGCCCCCTCTTCCTTAACCAGACTTTGTGGAAGCTTAGTCCCCCATCACTCATTCATCGTGGTCGGTCCACATACAGAGGTGTTTTTTATATTAATAATGTGCATCATTACATGTACAAAAATCAGGCTCTTGGCCTTCAACACTTAGGCTCTCTGGCCTAATAACACATAAGCTCACCAGCTTATATAAACTTGGCTCACCAACCTATAAAACATAATTACAATTCATAATGAAATTGGGGCTCGTCCTTGGGGTATTACAATCCCCTCCCCTTATTTTTACACTGTCCTTGATGCAACTTTCACACAACATCAACAAGATTTCCAAAATATTCAAAAAGATGTGGGTATTTTTCCCGCATTGCATCTTCATGCTCCCATGTCATGTCCTCAGGACCGTACCAGGTCCACTAGAACTTTACAAGCCCTATGGCTTGATTCTGGAGCTGTTTTCTTTTCCGGTCCAATATGCACACATGATGCACTTGCAGGACACCTTCTTTCTCCACCTGAATCACATTCCAATCAATTACATGATTATCATCAGGTATATATTTATTAAGCAATGAAACATGAAACACATTTTGTACAGTCATGGATGCAGGTAATGCAAGCATATATGCAATTGGCCCAATCCTTTCTAGGATTTCAAATGGACCAAAAAATCTGGTTGCCAACTTGGAACAGTTTCCCAGCCTCAAGGAACTTCTATTGGACTTTACTTTCAGAAAAACATGATCTCCCACCTTAAACTCTCTGTGGGTTCTGTTTTTATCAGCATAACTTTTCTTCCTGTCTTGGGAAGCTTTCAAATTATGCTTATTTTTTAGCATATGTTCTTCCATCTCCTTGACCAACTCTGGCCCAACTACTTCTCTTTCAGATGAATTATCCCAGCTTACTAGAGTATTGCACTTTCTGCCATAAAGTGCTTCAAATGGGCTCATCTTCAATGATGCTTGATACCCATTGTTGTAGGAGAATTCTACCAAGTGTAGGTAGTCTTCCCATTTCGATGGTTTGTCCATCACATACATCCTCAGTATGTCTTCTATCACTCGATTCAACCACTCTGTCTACCCATCTGACTCAGAATGATAGGATGTACTGAAGTTCAGATTCATTCTGAACCCTTTGAATAACCCTTTCTAGAAATTCGAGGTGAATTTCAGGTCTCTATCGGACACAATTGTCTTGGGAATTCCATGAAATCATGCCACTTCCTTCATAAATATGTCAGCAAAATCTGTTGCCTTGTGAGTGGTCTTTAACAGAATGAAATGGACAACTTTTGTAAGCTTGTCCACCACCACCATGACTGAATCATGTTGCTTGCTTGTTCTGGGCAATTCTGTGATGAAATCCATTGTCACCACTTCCCACTTCCACTCAGGAATGGGTAAAGGTTGCAGCAACCCTACTGGGTTCATGTGCTCAACTTTATCCTTCTGACACTCCATACATATGGCGATGTATTCAACAATCTCTTTCTTCATACCTGGCCAAAAGTGATGGCTCTTGACTGATTCCACAGTCTTCTGATATCCAGGGTGCCCAACATAAGGCACGTTACGCATTTCTTTTAGAATCACCAGTTTCAAATCCTGGACATTAGGTACATAAACTCTATTTTTTTAAAGGAGGGTTCCATCATCTCCTATCTTATAATCTTCCACTCCTTGCGATGTCTTATCTTGTTGTAGCTTCGCTACCAATTCCCTGTACTCCAAGTCAACGCTTCCAACTTCCAAAAATATGCTCTTTATATCTGTCTAATACATGCTAATGGTTGTAGCATGTAATTCGTGTACTTTCCTGCTGAGTGCATCAACCACTTTATTCTCCTTCCCTTTGATATGCTTGATATCAAAATCGTATTCATAGAGAAATTCTAACCACCTGCTCTGCCTAGAATTCAAGGTTGGTTGATTAAACAAATACTTCAGACCATTATGGTGTGTTCTCAATTCAAGCCTCCTTCCCATGAGGTAATTTATCTATTTCCTCAGAGCGTGAATGGTGGTTGCTAACTCCAAATCATGAGTTGTGTAGTTCCTTTCATGCTCTTTCAACTTTCTGGATTCATAACAGATTACGAACCCATTCTAACTGAGGACTCCTCCCAGTCCTTCTTTGCATGCATCGATGCATACCATGGAATCTTCAATTGGATCTGCAATCCTCAAGATTGGAGCATTGGTTAACAGTTGCTTCAATCATTGAAATATTTTCACACAATATTTTGTCCACTGAAACTTATTCTCCTTCCTTTGTAGGGAAGTGATAGGGTGAGCTATCCTCGAGAACCCTGCGATGAACCTTCTGTAATAACTAGCTAGACCCATAAAGGATCTGACTTCTGTCACATTCTTGGGAGCTGACCATTCTCTAATGGCCTCAATCTTCTCAGGATCTACAACTATCCCATCCTTCAAAATAATATGTCCCAAGTAATGGATCTGCTCCTGATAAAATGAGAACTTGCTCATCTTGGAATACAGTTGGTGCTCTCTTAGCACCTGCAACACCATCCTCAGATGTTGTTCATGCTTTTCCTCCGACTTGGAATACACCAGAATGTTATCCAGGAAGACTATGATGAACCTTTCTAGATTGTCCCTAAACACACCATTCATCAAACACATAAAAAAGCAGGTGGGTTTGACAGCCCAAACGGAACCACTGTGAACTCGTAATGATCGTACCTTGTTCTAAAGGCGGTCTTGTTGATGTCTTCATCCTTTATTATTACCTAGTGATATCCCGACCTGAGATCTATCTTCAAAAAGATCTTCGCATCCTTCAACTGATCGAAGAGGTCATCAATCCTCGGCAGAGGATACTTGTTCTTTACAGTTACTTTGTTCAATTGTCTGAAATTGATACACAATCTCAATGTTCCATATTTCTTCTTCACGAACAGAACCGAGGATCCCCAAGGTGACACACTTGGGTGTATGTAATCCTTCTTCAGAAGCTCCTCAAGATACAATTGCAGTTCCTTCAGCTCTAACGTACTCATTCTGTAAGGATCTTTCGACACTGAAGCTGCTCCAAGCATCAAATTTATAGAGAAGTCAATATCTCTTTTTGGAGGTAATCCTGGTACCTCCTGAAATACATATTCAAACTCCTTTAGTACCACATGATCCCCAATAATTGACACCTTATCCTTAGGTGTTTCCTCCACATGGGATGCAATTAATTCGCAACCTTTCCTGAAGAACTTCTTCAGATGCATTGTTGAGATTTCTCTGATAGCAACAACTTTGGGAATTCCTTGGAATGTTTTTCAATTCCCTTCCTCATCCAGGCAAGTGAATGCCTTGTTACGACAATCCAGGATGGCATGATGCTGGTTCAACCAGTCCATCCCAATTAAATAGTCATAAGAGCCTAAAGGAAGAATGTTCAATTCAGCCTTTGTGCTCAGTCCATTCATGTCCACTGGACAGGACTTAACCAACTCAGTGACTTTCCTCTTGGTTCCTGTAGCCAGTTGCAGTAACCTAGATTTCTCATGTTTTCTTCTCGAAAATTACAAACTTTCCACCACTATAGGATCTATATAACTATGGCTAGCCCCTGAATCAATTAAAATAATAGAGGCATGGTTGTTGATCATACCTTCCACTTCAATCATGTGCAACTTATATTTATCTTTCTTGTTGTCCACAGTTGCATAGATCCTTGGCATTCTACTGCCCATGTCCTCCACTGTTTTAGCCTATTGAACATTGTGGACGGATCTCAATTTATCACTTCTATGGGGGAAATCTATATACCTATGGTTTTCTTTACAACCCCAACACTCCATAGGTGTCTGTCTTGCCATTTTTCCACCCATTTCATCCTTTCTGGGCTCTCTAAAAGATGGTTGTCCCTAAGGAATATTTCTGAAAAAGGAAGGTTTGCTTCCTTTCTGTCTCTACTCTTTCTTGAACTTCTTCTTGTCTTCCCAAGCCTTCTGGAAGGTAGGATTTTCTCTCTGCTATTCATATAATAATTTCTCTCTTCTTATCATTTCTTCCATAGTCTTAGGGTCATCATACTGAATCTTGTCCCCAATGGAAGGTGGCAATACACTTAGATACCTTTGACTATTGATAGTCTCCTCCTTGATGAACGAAACATACTTCAACAGTTCTAGAAATCTTCATTCATACCCATCAATGGTCATGTTTCCCAGCTTGAGTTTGAAGAACTCCTTCATTTTTCTGTCATAGTATCTTTTATTCAAGTATTTATTCTCAAAATACCTCTTGATTTCTTTCCACATGATATCTTTCTCTCTAATGTGTTGTACCTGCACAAGCTGATCCCACTACATAGATTCTTTTCCTTTCAATTGATACATTGCAATTCTTCCTTCTGCATGAGAGGAATAATTCTGTAGTTGGAAATATTTCCCCATGCCAAGCAACCATGTTTCAGCATCTTCCTCCTTATTATGTTCTCCATCAAACGTAGGAGGCTTAATATTATTCATTTCTCCCTTCAGTTCATCCACACCAGATCTCCTGTTCTTTCTGTTAGGAGATGGGCTTGAACTACTGTATGCCCTTCTCTTGGAGCGACTTTGGGAGTGATGATGGTGTCTACTAGCACTCCTTGATCTTCTTCTCCCCTCAGAAGTTTGGTGACTCCCTATTCTGCTTGAGTCACTCTCCTTATCCAACTTCTTTTATATTCTCTCCAAACTCTTTAACAACTTTGCGTAGAATTCTCCTTGTTTTTCCTGAGTTTTCTTGAGCTTTCTGCTATCTTCTTGGCGAGTTTGTGTATATTTCTACAATTTTTCAATGATGTTCCTCAGATTTACTTCCTTATCTATCTCTTTTACGTGCCCATTGGAGTTCGATCCTTCAACTCCCAAGTGGGCATCCATTCCTTCTCTTTCATTTTATGAACTGGAAGCATTCTGTGCCTCTTCC
This sequence comes from Picea engelmannii, assembly GCA_009831015.1. Classification (NCBI taxonomy): domain Eukaryota; kingdom Viridiplantae; phylum Streptophyta; class Pinopsida; order Pinales; family Pinaceae; genus Picea; species Picea engelmannii. The sequence goes on along the minus strand of ML778533.1, from coordinate 2,118,678 downwards.
ATTTATTTACACTCTGTGGCAATTCTAATCAGTTCTAGCACTCGTCAAACTTCTACAGTCACAACGTGTAGACAATTAGAATTTGTCAGGACATCTCTCCTTAACAAATTCCACACATTCAAAACCAAACCGATTTAAGAAAACATTTCAATTTCACGAATCTTCCGAGCTCTTCTCAGCTCTGTAACTTTCGGGTGATAGACCCCTTTTTTCGTAGTCCCCAACCCATGCGATCATGGGTCATGACCAAATGCTAAACTACTAGGTGCTACTCAGGCTTTTTCCTTCAGATATTTCAAAGCACATACAACTATCTCTCGGAGTTTCGACTACCGAACTCGCGAATTCGAGTGGATCAATCGTCCACGTTTACCCATCATCCAATGGTTGAAATCCATTGTGGTATTTCTGTCTTTGAAGTTTCGACACTTTGGGACTTTGAACCTCGGAGCTTCAGGACTTCGGACCTTGGGAGTTCCCACATTTGTTTCTCCCCAATATTTCGACATCCAAAATTTCGATCTACTTTACCCTTCGGGCCCATGTAGTAAAACTTTCACCAACTAAGGCGGTGGCACGTGGTAGATATAGGGAGATCCACATCACCTTCGACGACGTCATCGGGTCCCACCCTTATCGCTTTTGGTTTTGGAGTTTCGAGCATCGGGAGTTCGTGCATACAAACATATCGTTTCTCCTGATTGCTGAAATTCTGAAATTATGATCTACTCACCTGCTTGATCCAACAATCAAGCTCCTTTCCTATGATCTATGGTGTAGATATTTCTTGGGATTTCAGAGTTTTGGGCATCAGGAGTTCGTGCATCTGCTTATCTCATTTCTCCCGATTGACAAAATTTTGAAAGGTTTCCAGGATAACCTTCCTGCATCTTCTCCATATCTGGCGATCGAAAAAGGTTTTCCTTCCTTCCGAACAGATCCTACGAAACACATTACTCTACGGCCCCAATACCACTTCAGTTGTGGTTTTACGATATCACTACTTCTCCTGAGCTCCGTAACGTGACCAAGGTAACTTCTTGGCACTCAGGGACATTCTAGGGTCTGAAATTAGTTCTTCCAAACACAATTTCTACTTGAACCCTCGGGTCCAAAGACCACTTATCCATTCCATCCAGGTTCAACGTTGAAACCATGGGCTGAGAACTTTAATTTTGTCTACTTTGAAAACAATTCTTTCTGAAACTCTTGCCTCAACTTCCACTAAGATGGCCCATCCAGGCTCAGTGTTGTAACCTTTTCTCTGATACCAGATTCTAACAATCTCGACCACCAACAGGTTGGGAAACGCTACCTTGCACAACCTTAACTTAGCCTTTTAAGCTCTGATGCCAAAATGTAACATCCTGGACCCTCCAATTATCGGGCAATTCTACCAACACAACCTTCACTTAGCCTTTAAATCTCTGATACCAAAATGTAACATCCCCGGGCTGTCAACCCATGCCAAGAGTAATGCTACTGCGGAAGAACACTTATATAATATGCATTTTAATGAATTCAAATTCATTAACATGGAGTAAGCACATAATTACTGCTAGCATACATAATCAATGGCATTAAAAATAATTCATTTGCGCAACAGAACACATGATAATCAGGCAAGCATCACATACATACATAACATACTATTACACGAAAACTGATACTTATCTTTGAAATTGTATGATGGTAACACACCAACTACATGCAGACCTTCCACGAACCTCCCAACCTTAGACCACGTTGCTCATCACCCTCAATATTAGGTCACCCTCGATTTGGGACTAAGCTCCATCGGGAAAGTGATTCTTAGGCTAAGCAAGGTCAATAGGGTAGTCACACAGTTATAGAGGAAGGTTTCTTTCCCAGGAGCCACTTATGCCCACTTCTCATAGACTCTCATTCCCCACCTGCCTGTTCCACCCCAAGAGTATACACCTTCACTATCACTCGGATAGTCCTTGGACTGCTAAATTTCCCTTACCTTGGGATTCAACAACAGACTAGATCAGATGTCTCTGAGCTCTATGGTAGCTACAGGACCCCTTCCAGGAGTTCTCACTTCCTCTGTGTGCTCTCTCACCTGGAGAGAGTTGCTCACAGGCTTGGCAACCTATTTTCCTCAACTTGATTTCCAACACAGTCGGGAAAACACGAGGCTCAACACGAACATACATTGTCGAGCAAGCCACACGCAATCAAGAACTACACAACTACAACAGCCAATTGGGAACACAAACACGGGCTTACCAAACTGGTGACAAACAGACGCTACAACATAGCAAGGCTTCGAAATTACAGGACATTTGGGTTTCCCAACCAACAATAAAGGATAGACTCACAACTCTAGTTTTGGAGATGCATGAGGTTTACAAAGATTCCATGCAGAGACTTGTACAGTTCAGGTGAAGGATCCAGCACAAAACACCAAAAAAAGAGGTCGATGATGGGCACCCGCAAGTTCAGATGGAGGATGGAGAATGGGAGGTCGAACCCCCAACACGGTTCATTTCCTGGGTTAAATTTCATGTGCCTGGGAATAATAATAAAATATTATTATTAAGGACTTAAGCTCCTAAGCTTATCCTTTCTCCCAACCTTTCAGCCCTTTCTCCCTTACCCAGAATTTGTGGAAGCTTAGTCCCCCATCACTCATTCATCGTGTTTGGTCCACACGCAGAGGTGTTTTTATATTAATAATGTGCATCATTACATGTACAAAAATCAGGCTCTTGGCCTTCAACACTTAGGCTCTCTGGCCTAATAACACATAATCCCACCAACTTATATAAACTTGGCTCAACATCCTATAAAACATAATTACAATTCATAATGAAATTGGGGCACTTCCTTGGGGTATTACAAGCGGGGTCTCATCATGAAGAGAGTGATGTCTCGATGCCTTCCTTTGAAAAGGTTTCTAAACAATCAAGTGTTCTATCAAACTCCCACCATCCATTGTAATGACCTTGATTTTATGTCACGTTCTCATCTGCTGGGGTGCATTTGTGGCGAGTGATTGTTGATTGTCATTGTCGTTACCAAAATCACAAAACCATTTAAGGGTGAAACCCTTTTCAAAACTGTCGAAATCTGCGTTGTGTTTGAGAATACAAAAATAGACCCAGTTAATCATGTTTCTTCTGTGCGTTGGAAAAAGCTGTGCAAACTTTCTCCCTGGCCGCTTCACCTTCTCTAAAGTGCTTCGCATTCCTTTCCTCCGACGTCCTCTTTGCTTCGCATAGCTGAAAAATTGTATCCTATGCTTCCCTGAGTTGTCTCTTGAGCCATGCCACATTTCCTTCGCGGCCTTGTGATGCTGATGCCTCAAGGGTCTTTGTTGCTAACTATTGTCTTAGTTCCCTATTTTCCTGGTAAAGATCGACGACAGAAAGTTGTGGTTGTTTCAACTACTGAGATGACTCATGAACATTTTTGCTTTTGGCATCTTTCCTCCTCGTTCTTCTCTGTCCTTCGCGATTTGTACCTTTGATAGGTTCCATCCGAATGGCGCGCATAAGTAATTCTTCGATGACCAAATTTCTGCGTGGTTCTCTTATAACTCGGGTTTCCCTGACTTCCTTGTTCTTCTTTGGCCTGCCCCTCCTCCGGGGCAGCTTCTCTTGGGGGGATAGGGCTTTCAATGCCTCTCCTTTATGCACGACCTCTCCCTTTTCAACCTCTGCATGGTGTAATATTACCCTTTCTGTGAGTAGAGGGAAATCTCCTTTTGGGTCTTTGGGGATGCCCGTTGTGAGCAAGAATGAATCCCAGTCACTTCCCAACCATTTTAGTTCCTCAACTACCAACAATTTAATTAGCAATACATGAGAGAGTTTCCTTTTAGATTGATTTTCTTCAGCCTAGGAAATGACGCAGACCCACTCGGTCCCCAGGTCGAGGATCCACTTACAGGATCGTTCTTCGTTTCCCTTTGAGACAGATCAGATCTTTCAATTCCTTGCTTGAATCTTCTTTCTTTTGATCCACAGGTCCTTTCGGAAGCTTCCCTAGTGCGAATGGCACTAGGTGCAAGCTCCCCCTTCTCCGCATGACCACTAGCTATGACCAAGGCCTAAACTGAAAGGCGCTTGTCACAACTCACCACTTGCGAGTTCGTGAGTCGAGACTCTCGACTCTTCCTTCCCAAACTCACGATACCCGAATTGCCGATATGGGTATAGCTCCCTGTTGTCAGCGCACTCCACGCATGACCACTAACTAGGATTCCCACTAGCGCTTCTTGCCTTTCGCCACTTCAAAAGTCGAAAGGTTGGACTTCCATCCCCTTATCTTATGAACTTCTGAGACACAAAAAGTCAACGGGGTGTTGACTCCCTTCAATGAACAATGCGTGTCCACCTGTCTATTCCACGGGACCACCTTGCGATTCTGCCATGTGTTCCTTATGCTCCACTTCACACTTCGCCACTTCGCTCCCCGAAGCACTGCCTCCTTTGTATCACGACATCCGAAGTGTCGAGATCCTAAACTTCTCAATACTCCTTATCATAGCTCACGATCTCGCGACTTCTCCTTCTAATCTCTCAACTCTTCAACTGCCGAGACCCGAACCTCCTATGTTACTAAGCGCCAAACTACCGAGGTTTGACACATCATCCACGCGGTCCCACAACGAAACTTCTCTCCCTTTCGAGACTTCGCACCTTGCGACTTCATGAATCTTGCTACAAGGCCTTCGGTTCTCCTGCTCACGAAACCCCAAAACATTGAAATGCTTGGACTCCGGCACGTGTCCAAGTACTGGACCCACTACAAAAATTTTCGCCTTGTCGGGGTTTCAGACTTCGCAAATTCACGAATCCAAACATCGAAGCTTCATTCCTTCGACCCACGAATTCCCAAAATGAACTTTCAGGGTTAGATCCAATGGTCCACGTTGATCTTGATCAATGGCTCTAGTCTCCCTTGGGCTTGTGCTTCAGAATAGCGGCCACCGTAATCTCCCCACTTGTCTATGAGATTTGACGGCTCGTGGGACTTCGTGAATTCTCCATGGAGAATTACGATCATCTGTCTCTTCCTCGAGAATTCCTGTGAATTTAACAAAGGTTTCTTGTGTGGAACTTACCTGCCTGCAGCATGACGTTGTTGTGCCTTCTCAATGCTCCAAGGCACAAACCTCCTGTGCTTCCCTTCGGAAACTTTGAAGGCTCTAACCTTCCTGAGCTTGCTTGAAAATCTCCAAGTCCTCTGGGGAAAATTCCTGCACGCACTCCTTGCAACAATCCTTCAAATACTTCTAAGTATTGAAGTTCTTCGACTATGTGCACTCCCTGCGACAGTAGTCCTTCAACAATTTCTCGAGTTCACAAAATCTGAGACTTTACTCATTCTATGCACACCTTGCATGACTCTTGTGCCTAACTCGTACTTCTACGGAAAAGAGAATAACATTAACCCTCCTGAGCTTTCAGAGGTAAAATTATGAACTTTTGTCAATGCACTCCTTGCAGACAACTTCACTGCACTCCTGGCAGGAACTTTTGCTCAGATAGAGAAACAATTGAAACTCATTCCTTACTCTCTCTCTTAGAATTCAAACATAAAGCATGAAATCATATACACAACATATAAATAAAATGTATAATAGAAAGTAAACATCCATGAGCATAACATTCAACATGCATACATAGAGAACAAACACGAAACCATGGATTTGAATCGAAGCTCTTTCTATTAATTCAAATCTCTGTACATGGGTGTTTTCAAATACAGCTCTCTGCTCTCTTCTCTATGCTCTATGCTCTATTGACATAATCCCCTTACAACTATACAATGAGGGTGTCTATATCTCGTTTCCCTCTTGCGCTCTAAAACTGTCTAATCTAGAATTAAATTCCATCTACTTTTATTCATTACACATAAAGGCTCATATCTACTATGGACGAGAATGGATCGCTCAAGGTCCTTTTACAATAATAAAAGCATGCCTCCACTTAATGACTTCATTAATATTTCTAAACATTTTCAAAAAATGTTCTCGGTGTTTTTCCAGCTGTCTCTTATCTCCGCGCTAGCTCGCTACTAGCTATGTTTGCATGCCCTTGCGATGCTCCTGCATCATACTCCCTCGCTTGAAAATTTTCATGGGCTCCTGTCCATGAGCTCGCGCACGGTCTATCCATGTTTTTGTATTTCGACTTCATTCTCCCAACTGGCATATTCAACTGGATGGCCCTTCCACTTGACCAAGTATTCAAAGTATTGCTTTTTCCTAGTCCTCTTACCAACTCTTTTGTCTAGTATGTGCTCCATCTGCATCTTTTCTGCAACTGGCATTTGCTTTTCCCATTGATTCTCTAGTTGTTCATTACCTTTCCCTGCTTCCTTAGCTTTATAAGGGTACAAATTTGAGATATTGAATATTTGAGAAATTCCAATCCCCTCGAGTAATTCAATCTCATATGCATTCACCCCAAATTTCTTCAAGACCTTACATGGTCCAATTTTCTTCATTTTTAGTTTATTATATGTTCCTCTCGGGAACCTTTCCTTTCTCAAATGTGAAAGGAACCAATCGCCAACTTCATATTGAAGTTCTCTCCTGCATTGATCTGCCCTGCATTTATATTCTTGGCTATAATGTTGCAATCTCTCCTTCACCTGGCTGTGAAGCTCCTTCATCGCCTCTGTGAAATCTTCTGCACTAGCGCTCCTAGTCGTAGTCTGTTCTGAATCTCTCAAATCAGAAATTCCTTTTGGCTGCATGCCATAGACAATCTGAAACAGACTCTATCCCATGCTTTTTTTGATTGAATCATTGTAAGCAAACTTCGCCTGTGGTAATATGTTGTCCCACTGGCTGTGGTGTTCTGTCACCAAGCTCCTCAACAAGTCTCCCAAACTTATGTTCACGACTTATGTCTGTCCATCCGTTTGAGGATGATAAGATGAACTAAACGACAACTTTGTTCCTAGCTTCTTCCATAAGGTTCTCCATAAGTGTCCTATGAACTTAGTGTCTCGATCCAAAACTATGCTCCTCGATAAGCCGTGAAGTCGAATGACTTCTTTGAAAAACAGGTTCGCAATGTGAGTTACGTCACTGGTTTTCTGACATGGAATGAAATGTGCCATTTTGGAAAATCTATCCACCACCACAAAGATTGAGTCAAACCCTATTTGTGTTCTTGGCAACCCCAATATGAAGTCCATGCTAATTGCATCCCGCGGCCTTTCAGGTATGGGTAACGATTGATAAAAGCCTGCATTCTACCTCTTTCCTTTTGAATGCTAACAAATTCTACATCTGTCCATGAATCTTTTGATGTCTACTTTCATTCCTGGCCAAAAATATGACTCATTCAATTTTGAGAATATCTTGTCATGACCGAAATTTCCGGCCAATCCTCCACTATGTTTCTCCTTTAGCAAATTCTCCCTCATGGAGCATTTTGGAATACAAAGATGATTACCTTTAAACAGTAATCCTTCCTGGATCATATATTCTTCCCATTAGCTTCTATCCCTAAGAATTGGATTCTTAGTTGCTTCATACGCCTCCTTAAAATCTGGATCATCTCTGTACATGTCCCTGAGATCATCAAAACCCAATGTTTTGACTCTGAACTCCTACAATAGAAAACACTTCCTGCTCAAAGCATCAGCAACATTGTTAGCAATACCAGAAATATGTTTAATTACAAAAGTGAAATTTTGCATATATTCAACCCATTTAACATGTCTTTGATTCAACTTCTCCTGTTGAGTCACAAATTGCAATGCATGATTGTCACTGTACAAAACAAACTCCTTGGGAATCAAATAGTGTCTCCATTTTTTCAATGCTTGAATAATATCATAGAATTCCTTGTCATACGTGGAGTATTTCACTTTCGCTTCATTCGGTTTCTCGCTGAAGTATGATATCGGCCTGTCTTCTTGACTCAAGATTGCCCCTATTGCAAATCCACTTGCATCACATTTTACTTGAAATGTCTTTTGGAAATCAGGCAACACCAGAATTGGTTGTTTCGTAATCTTCCTCTTCAACAAATTAAAACTTTTCTCAGCCTCTTCTGTCCAGTGAAAATACTTGTGTCTCTTCTTCACTGTGTCCATCATCAGTGCACTAATTCCACTGAAATTCCTAATGAATTTTCTGTAGAAACTAGCCAATCTGTGAAAAGTTTGAACTTCGAAAATATTCTTTGGTGACGGCCAATTCTTGATTACCTCCACCTTATCTAGATCCATCCTCAACTTATCTGTAGAAATAACAAATCCCAAATAAATGAGCTCTGTCTTCATGAATGAGGACTTCTTCATGTTTATCAGCAAGTTCTCTTGCTATAACCTCTTCATCACTGTAGCCAAATGTTTTAGAAGCTCTGCCTTTGTTTTACTGAAAATCAATATGTCATCAAGGTACACAATGACAAATTTTCCAATGAAATCCCTCAGGACTTCATTCATCAACCGCATGAAGGTACTTGGCGCATTTGTTAAGACAAATGGCATAACAAACCATTCATATAACCCCTCATTAGTCTTGAAGGTTGTCTTCCATTCATCTCCTTCTCTCATGCGAATATGATGATAACCACTCTTCAAGTCAATCTTCGAAAAAAAATTTGCCCCACTCAAGCAATCCATCAGATCATCCATCCTTGGCAATGGAAATCTGTACCTGATGGTTATTTTGTTGATCTCCCTCGAGTTAGTACACATCCTCCATCCTTTGTCTTTCTTTGGACTGAGTACTGTCAGAACAACACATGGACTCAAGCTTTCTCTGACCAAACCTTTGTCCAACAAATCCTGGACTTGTCTTTTGACCTCGTCATTCTACTGCGGTGTCAATCTGTACGCTGCTTTGTTTGGTAAACTAGCTCCTGGTATGAGATCAATTTGATGACTTATACCTCTGATCGGTGGCAACGAATGAGGTAGTTCTTCCACTACTATGTCAACGAACTCTTCCAACAATTCATGAACCTCTTCTGGTAAATCATCTACCCTTGTGCTAGTTAAAAAAATCTTTGTCTTCCTGACCACAATGAATTGCGGTTCCTCCTTATTCTTAACCTCTGTAAGAAGTTCCTTCCCACTCATGAGAAGTACAGTGTTGCTTACCTCAGGTTTCACTTCCTTATATTTGATTGGAAGCAACATGTGAGTTCTCCCATTCTTCTCTAGGGTGTATGTGTTCATTCTCCCGTCATGAATCACATTCCTGTCATAATGCCATGGTCTACCCAACAATAAAGGAAAAACATCCATGGGAATAACATCACAGAGTATTTCATCCCTATATCCACCTATTTTAAATTCAACTAAACATTGTTTAGTGACATTTACCTGATGTCCTTTTTGCAACCACAAAACCCTGTATGGGCTTGGATGTTCAGTTGTTTCCAGCTCCAGCTTTTCTACCATCTCTATTGAAACGAGATTATCCATGCTACCACTGTGCACAATAACTTTGCATGCCCAATCTTTTGTTTTGCACACAGTCTAAAAAAGTCTGTTTCTTTGGAATGAACTCTCCACCTCCTTCTCTAGTGTCAAAAGAGATTTTCACATCATCAACGATCTTCTGCCTTCATCATCCTCTGCCTCAACATTCTACCTTTGAGCTTCAGCAATGTGAGCCTCACCTTCCTCTTTCTTCTTGTCTAGACATTCATAAGACTTGTGTCCGACCTTTCCGCACGTGAAGCATTTTATCACTCCACCTCTTCCTCTTCCTCTACCTCTAGTACGAGGAAAAATGTTGTTATCAGCATACTCTCCTCTCTGATTAGCATACTTCCCTCTCTGTCTAGCATATTGCCCTTTCTGTGAGCTTCCACCTCTCTCAATCTGAGGTTTCTTCCATTCTTCCTTAGACTTCTGATTTCTATCCTGGGCAACTGATTTGCCTCTAGGATGACTTATGCCTCGACCTCTTTGACCTTGTTTTCGGTTCAGCTTATCTTCCACCTTTAGAGCCATTTGATAAGCATCTTCTACCATTCGGATGGTCATCATGCTCATCGCATCCTGAATTTTGTATCTCAGACCATTCATATACATGGAAACCTTTTCATCATTACTTTCACGATGACCTAGTCTGATGTTCAACCTGTAGAACTCTTCAGTGTACTCCTTCACTGACATCAACTTTTGTCTCAAATTCTGCATTCTTCGAAATAGAGTAACTTGGTAATTCCTGGGAATGAATTTTGCCTTCATTTTTGCAATCATCCTATCCCAACTCTTGATCTTCTGCTTGCCTTGGTAGCGTCTATCAGCTTGTAGTTCATCCCACCACAATGATGCATGTCCTTTAAGTCTCGTGACAACATGTTTGACCTTCTTGTCTTATTTGACATCTTCCTAGTCAAAATACATGTCCAGAGCTCTAATCCAGTCTAGAAGCTCTTCTACATCCAGGTTTCCTTCATAAACTATAATGTCCATTTTAGCTCTTGCACTCATTATTGCAATAGCTCTAATCAAGCATTCATTTTCTACATCTTCTGCTGCAATTTCTTCTTCTCCATGTCCAGTGTCATCTTCGCTTTTGGACTCATTGATATCTCCAACATCAGCTGTGCGCCTCTATTTTATTTCCACATCCACGAGTCTGGTGCGAATGTCATGCATCTCTCTTTCCATGGCTGGGTTTTGTACCTACCTACCCCTTTCTTCTAGCATTTCCCTTTCCTCTTGTGGATCAGGTGTTTTTCTGTCCCTTCTCCTCGGTGGCATGGCTGAAATTCCTTCTCACTTTTCCTTCCTGAAATATACAAACAAGAATCAGGCTCTGATACCAGATTGACGCAGACCCACTCAACCCTCAGGTCGAGGGTCCTCTTACAGGATCGTTCTTCATTTCCCTTTGAGCCGGATTGACTCTTTCAATTCCCCACTTGAATATTCTTTCTTTTGATCCACAGGTCCTTTCGAAAGCTTCCCTGGTACGAAGGACACTAGTTGCAAGCTCCCCCTTCTCCACATGACCACCGGCTATGACCAAGGCCTAAACTGAAAGGCGCTTGTCACAACTCGCCACTCGCGAGTTCATGAGTCGAGACTCTCGACTCTTCATTCCCAAACTCACGATACCAGAAATGTCGATATGGGTATACCTCCTTGCTATCAGCACCCTCCACACGTGACCACTGGCTAGGCTTCCCACTAGTGCTTCTCACCTTTCACCACTTTGCAAGTCGAAAGGTTGGAATTCCATCCCCTTATCTTACAAACCCCCAAGACACAAAAAGTCAACGGGGTGTTGACTCCCTTCAATGAACAACGCATGTCCACCTGTCTATTCCACTGGCCCACCTTGCGATTCTGCCATGTGTTCCTTACGCTCCACTTCACACTTCAGCACTTCGCTCCCCAAAGTGTTGCCTCCTTTGTATCACGACACCTGAAGTGCCGAGATCCCAAACTTCTCAATACTCCTTATCATAGCTCGTGATCTCGCGACTTCTCCTTCTAATCTCTCAACTCTTCAACTGCCGAGACCCGAACCTCTGATGTGCCTAAGAACTGAACTGGCAAGGTTTGACACATCATCCATGCGGTCCCACAATGAAACTTCTCGCCCTTTCGGGACTTTGCACCTCGCGACTTTGCAAATCTCGCTACAAGGCCTTCGTTTCTCTTGCTCACGAAACGCCGAAATTCTTGGACTCCAGTATGTGTCCAAGTACTAGCCCCACTACAAAACTTTTTGCCTTGTAGGGGTTTTGGACTTTGCAAATTCACAAATCCAAACATCGAAGCTTCAGTCCTTCGACCCACAAATTCCTGAAATGAACTTTCAGGGTTAGATCCAATGGTCCATGTTGATCTTGATCAACGACTCTAGTCTCCCTTGGGCTTGTGCTTCAGAATAGCGGCCACCATAATCTCCCCACTTGTCTACGCGATCTGACGGCTCGCAGGACTTCATGAATTCTCCATGGAGAATTATGATCGTTCGTCTCTTCCTTGAGAATTCCTGTGAATTTAACAAAGGTTTCTTGTGCGGAACTTACCCACCTACAACACGACGTTTCTGCACCTTCTCAATGCTCCAAGGCACAAACCTCATGTGCTTCCCTTCGGCAACTTTGAAATCTTTAACCTTCCTGAGCTTGCTTGAAAATCTCCAAGTCTTCTAGGGAAAATTCTTGCGCCCACTCCTTGCGACAATCCTTCAAATACTTCTAAGTATTTAAGTTCTTCGACTCTATGCACTCCCTGCGACAGTAGTCCTTCAACAATTTCTCAAGTTCACAAAATATGAGACTTTACTCGGCCTATGCACGACTCCTATGCCTAACTCAGGCTTCTACGGAAATGAGAATAATGTTAACCCTCCTGAGCTTTCAGAGGTAAAACTCTGAACTCTTGTCAACGCACTCCTTGCGGACAACTTCACTGCACTCCTTGCAGGAACTTTTGCTCAGATAGAGAAACAATTGAAACTCATTCCTTACTCTCTCTCAAGCTTCAAACACAAAGCATGAAATCATATACATAGCATATAAATAAAATGTATAATAGAAGGTAAACATCCATGAGCATAACATTCAACATGCGTACACAGAGAACAAACATGACACCATGGATTTGAATCGAAGCTCTTTCTATTAATTCAAATCTCTATACATGGGTGTTTTCAACTACAACTCTTTGCTCTCTTCTCTATGCTCTATGCTCTATTAACATAATCCCCTTACAACTATATAATGAGGGTGTCTATATCACGTTTCCCTCTTGTGATCTAAAACTATCTAATCTATAATTAAATTCCATCTACTTTTATTCATTACACATAAAGGCTCCTATATACTATGGATGAGAGTAGATCACTCAAGGTCCTTTTACAATAATACAAGCATGCCTCCACTTAATGACTTCATTAATATTTCTAAACATTTTCAAAAAATGTGCTTGGTGCTTTTCCAGCTATCTCTTATCTTCGCGTTGGCTTGCTGCTGGCTATGCTTGCACGCCCTTGCGATGCTCCTGCATTAGGAAATGTCCACCATCTCTCGGAGGTTCTGGTGTAATAAAAAGGGTAGGTTTAATGGTCTCCTTCATGTGAAGTGCATCAATAATCTAATGTGATGCGAATGTACTTCGTCAAATCTCCTCTCACAAGTGAAATATTTCCTAATTACTCCAAGGAGTTTCTGAATAGGTTCTTGCAAATGTTTACTCGGAATGCCCGCCACGACCTTCCCATCTAAATATTCTTGTTTGATGAAGTCTTCATAACACCCCCTGTTCAAGGACATGCCTTTGAACCACCTTTTTCCATGTAGAGGGATCTTTGTCGTGCTCAACAAAGCTTCTTCTATTACATGGATAGTGACACCCGCAATCACCACGTGGAAGCCATTGAAACTGAGTGCAAACTGCTCAGCCAATCTCATATTGAATCCTTGGATTTTTCTGCAAAAGGCCATGCATCCAAACTGCTCAAAGGAAGCTCTGACTTCCAGATCTTCGTTTATAAATGTTAAACTTTGGGGCTCAGGCCCGACGCTTCTGCCACTTCACAGGCCTTTCCTTATGCTCTGGGAGGCTACCATGGCGCAACTCATACTTGTTCTACACATGGTGAATCCGCTACGGGCCTGAGGCAGGAACCTCGATCAACCTGGTCTTGCAAGAAGAAACTACAAACAATGCATAAGCTCAAATGGTGAATAGAATGCATGTCGAACATCCGGATTTTATAATAGAGCAGGTGAGAGGTGAAAACATGCCAGGGAACACCAAATTCATGGAGATTGGATGTTTCAAAGCGAACTGTATATTTTCCGCAGCACAGTCATGCGACGAGTACATTTCGGGGCATGTAAAGTACAACTGATAAGGGTTGCTGAGGATATGTGATACGAGCGCCGTGATTTTTCAATCTTTTAGCCCTCATAATGATTTGACGATGGTTATTGCACTTGCCGATGCAACTTCTTTTTAACAACTTTCCTCGACCCTCATCACATAAAACTTCCTTTATGATAGGACTCGACTCTTTGGGAACAGACTCATACCATTTACACATGTTTTGACTCTGACACCCCTTCTCGACTCCAAGGGCCAAACGACCACTTTATAAACTCGACTCCTTTGTTGTTCAGTACCTGGCCTCACATGCTTTGACATGTGGACCCTGACTCGACTAAGACCGACCCTTACTAAAAACAAATGATGGTGGTAATAGCTGGCTCCAATGGGGATGTTATCCTCCCAGTGAGGTAGAAAAGAACAACAGAACGGGTTCCTAACAATTAGGATTTATTCAAATTTCAAACACTGAAACATGAAAAACAAAAAACATCCTAACTTATTTGCATAGCTTCTAACAGACTCAACATAAAATCAGGGCCTTTGCTTCGAGCTTTAATTTTCTGCTGACATACTAACTAGAAAATGCCTAACTTGAGAAACAAAATAAAATGACTATTTATAGTGACATGTGACTTAAGTAGACTTTATTGCACCAGATAGTGTTTAATTAACCTGCCGTTTACATGACCCCAACCAACGCCTTCTCCATCAAGCTCTTCTAGAAAATAAGTGTTGTTCCCATGATATGCATTGATTCTAAATGGACCCGTCCAGAGATGATAGAATTTTCCGTGCTTACCTTTGTCTTCATTCTTCACGTCCCATTTCAACACCAAGTTCACCATCTGAAAATCCTCCTTCTTAGAATGCTTGTCGAAGGTTTTCATTATCCTTTCTTGGTGGAGATTTGATCAATTGTACACCTGCTCCCTCATCTGTTGTGTGTGAATTAACTAATTTATCCTCCTATGGGTGTCATCTGGCTCGACCTCCTTCTCCTGCAACAACTTTTTGACGAGTAACCCCAGTGACGTGGGGAAAACCGCATCTTCACTGTATACAATCTGGAATGGAGAGGTCGAGATGGACTTCTTGGTAGTGACCCTGTCCACCCACAACACGTAAATAAGATTTTTATGCCAGGCCTTCTTGTTGTCTTGTAGGAGTCTTTTGATGATCCTAGTCAATATTTTATTCGATGATTCTGCTAACCTGTTTCCATGTGGGTAATACGTTGTACAATGTCTCTGGGTTATTTTGTAATCCTGACAAAACTTCTCCATGTTCTTGGACTTGAATGTAGTCGCATTATCTGTTATGGTATTGATAGGGAATCCAAATCTCGACAGGATGTTTGTCTCCAAAAATTGAATAATGACTGTGTTAGTAGCTTGCTTCGTTGGGATCGCTTCTATCCATTTCATGAAGTAATATGTGGCCATGAGTATCCATTTTTGCTACGTCGAGGATGGTGGATGGATCTCCCCTATAAAATCCAAGCCCCATTGCATGAAAGGAACTTCGACCGAGGTCGGTTTCAGGGGAAGGGGTTGTAGATTTCTCCTCCCATCGAAAATATGACACTCATGGCAACTGGAAACTTCTTTGTAAACGTCTGCGAAGATGCTAGGCCAATAGTAGCCCGCTCTTAGGATTTTATGTGTAGTGGTTTTCTAGTAATGATTTCTTTCATGGTCACCTTTGTGGAACTCTCTGATAGCTTGTTTTGCATCGTTTTCCAGCAAACAACTCAACAATATCCCTCTGAGATCTTTCCAATATAGTGAGTTATCCAAGATGCAGAACTTAATAGCTTTGATTTTTAAGAATCTAGCCTTGGTCTTACTTAAACTCGGAGGGGATTACAGATTTCTCAACACATAGATGATGTCTGTATACCAGGGTGAATCAACAAACTCTTGAGAAACCTGCATAGTTGTTTCTTCCTGAGGGTTCTCTGATAGATCAACGATAAAGTTTATTCCCACAACGTCGTAGTCCGATTGCACCATCAACTTTGCAAGGCCCTGACCTTTGATCATCTTCATGGGCTTGATTTCCAAGTCGTATTCTAGCATGGCCACTATCCACTTACCTCTTCTTCCCTTAGGGTCAGGTTGAGTCAGGATATCCTTGACTGAGTTGTTGGGCACGTAAGCGATAACATGGGAGTGTAATATGTACATTCTGAAATCCTTCAAGGATTTTACTAAGGCCTATGCTTGTTTCTCCATGATGTTGTACCTTAGTGGAGATTCCCTCAACGTCCTGCTGAAATAGGTTATATGCTTCTCAAAGTTCTACTCGTCTTTTTGTAACAGCACGCCGATAATGGTATGCCTGAGGCGAATGAAAACAAGATGAAGTCTTTTGTGAAGTCTAGGTTGGCCAGCATGGGAACTTTAGTCATTTCTACCTTGATGTCTTCAAATGATTTTCTGGCTTTAGGGTTCCACTTAATCTCGTTCCCCTTTCTGATCATCCAGGTGATATGTTTTATAATTTCCACCAGGTTTGGGATGAATCTTCTCAAGAAATGTACCTTTTCCAGGAAGGATTGCACCTCTTTCTTATTGCATGGAGTGCTGATTTTCATAATTCCTTCAACCCTATTGGGGTCTATCTTAATACCCTCCTTTGAGATGATGTGCCCCAACAACTTCGGTTATTGCATCCCAAAATGTGACTTTTGTGGATTTAATGAAATGTCGAATTTCTTGCATTTATGGAACACCTTATTCAGATGCTCGAGGTGTTGTTTGTCAGACTCGGAGTACACCATGATGTCATCCATATAGATAACGATAAAATTGTCCTTTTCGTCAGCAAATGTTATGTCCATTTCCCTCTAGAAGATAGCTCCAGCGTTCATCAAGCTGAAAGGAATCTTAGCATACATGAACGTCCCCCATGGTGTGGTAAAAGTCATCTTTTCCCTGTCATTTGGGTGTACCAGGATCTGATTGTAACACGAAAAACCATCCAACATGGACATCTTCTGGGACCCCACCACCTTCTACAGAATATAGTCCATTTTATGGAGCGGGTAGTGGTCCTTGAGGGACACTTTGTTTAGGTTTCGAAAATCCACACAAAATCTTATTTCGCCGCTTTGTTTTCTTATAGGCACCAAGCTGGCCACCCACTTCAAAAATCTTAAAGAAACAATAATTTTAGCTATGAAGAGTTTCTTTACCTCCTTTTCGATTAGCGGCAACAACAAGGCATTTATCCATCTCAACTTTTGTTTGAAGGGCCTCTGGTCTTCTTTGAGAGGAATGACGTGCTGAATCACTTTGGTGTCGTAAACCTTCAAATTTTCATAGCTCCAAGCGAAAACATAGGGGAAATCCTTCATGAGCTTGATATAGTCTTGTTTGACCTTTGGACTAAGAGTTTTTCACAATTTGATTATTTTCGGGTTCTCCTGATTCTCGATGTTGCAATCCTCAACATCTTCATCATTTGTAGTGATCTTGGGGTTCCTGACCACATCGTTTTCATCAAACAACTTTTCCAACGAAACCAACCCTTTTGGGATGACATTATTCTTTAGTTGTATTATGTCCCTCCCAGCTATCGGGTTCTGGAGAGGGTCGTCGTTACTGTGCACATATGCGCTCCCATCTTCGTTGCAACAACATTCATCATCAATGTTCGTGTTAGTGAACTCGTCGCTCATTTGGAGAAATATCTCCACCTATTTTTTGTCCTCAAACACCTGCCAATATTTGATATTATCGGGCACTGTCAGCATGTGTTTGAATTCGATATCATACTTTCTGTTTGGAAAAATGGGGATTTTAAAAAATGAGGCTGAGGTAGCGAGGGCATCCGCAGTATGATTTTTCCCCCTTGGGATGGCTGACAAATTATATTCCGGGAATTCTTCGAGGATGTATAGCACCATGTTCCTGTATTCTCTCAGCCTAGGGTGCTTGGATTGATATATTCCATTTACTTTTTTTATAACTAGCTCAGAGTCTCCATGCACCAATATCATTTTTGCACACAATTCTTTCAATACTTTCAGACCCAGAATCAACGCCTCATACTCAGTCGTGTTATTTGTACAGTCGAAATTAAGCTTGTATGAGCAGAGTTTTGAACCTACCTTAGGAGGACATATCCACACGCTGACCCCTACTCCTTCCTTGCTAATGGATCTGTCTAAGCTCATGTTCCATATCTCTTTCTCCACGCAGTTCCTTGGGTCTGCACACTCTGCTGCACCTTGCACGATTTTGTCATCAATGGTCATGACAATTGTCAATTATTCCTCTTCAAAACTCAGGTCATCGTAGAAAATGGAAGAGTTGATGTTAGTATCGATGGAGTAGATGGGGTGGTTATTTGGCTGCGTCTTACTGCTTACCATGTACTTTAGTAGTACTTCTCTATATAATCATCTCTCCTGGCCAAAGACAGGAATGGTAGCATACAACATGTCCATTTGCAGAGTTCCCTTTAATTTTGTAGCCCACGACCTGGATAACAGCATGCCAAAATTAGGGGGTATATCGGCCATGACCATGTTTTTTGAAGGGATTTGGGCCAGCGATATGACCAGGTCTTTGATGAGACCCAAACATTTGACTTTCCTTGAATTGAAAGAGAAGAGGTCCTTATAGGGCTTGGTGAAGTCCAAACCCAACTCTTCCATGATTACTTTTGGCATGAGGTTGTGTGACGCACTTGAATCTAGCATGGTGTTATGCAGGGTCATGTCATGGACCTTTAGAATGGCATAGAATGGGGGAACGTCCTTAGTGTCATTTGTCTCCTCTACCCGCAGACCAAATAAAATAGAAGGGTGATCGTCCTGGACATTCAAAGTGTCGGGGGTTTCTCCCATTTTCAACATTTTAATAATATGCTCCCAATACT
Organism: Picea engelmannii; assembly: GCA_009831015.1. NCBI lineage: Eukaryota > Viridiplantae > Streptophyta > Pinopsida > Pinales > Pinaceae > Picea > Picea engelmannii. The sequence continues at coordinate 2,099,982 of ML778533.1, read as the reverse complement.
CACCCTTTTTTATAAGTTCGTTGAATTAGACAGAGATTTTGATCTTGGCCATTTTAGTCTCAAAGTTAAAGGGGGAAGAGACCCTTTCTATCTCTCAACCATGCGTTTCCCAGCTTGTCTCCGATGTTTTCTTCGGGGATTCCTCCTTTGACTTCACCTTTTCAACCACATCCTTGGTCGGGTTGTTTGACTTTGGGTGTCTTGTGGAAGGGGTATCCACCGTAGGTTTTCTTATGGGATTTGTTTGTTGAGGCTCCCTGATGGGATTTGTATGTTGAGCCTCTCTGATAGGATTTGACTGTTGAGACTCTGTAGGAACCTTTTTTATTCTGAGGTTGTATTTCTTTTGGAACTGTATAATGGAATTGTGATAACCTTTCTTGAATTATTCCATTTCCCAAGACAACACATCATTCATTTCTAGCATAAAATTGTTGTTTTTGATCATATATCAATCATGTTCCCTCTTTTTCAAAAAAACGTGTTTGTCTTTGTCATCATAACAACGCATTTGATCTTCGAACATTTGAACAAAATCTTCATCCACTTAATTGTTTTGGAACGGGGGCCTTATTGGTTGGTCTCCCTGATCCCTTTGTTCTCTCTTCTTGATCTGCGGGACCGGGCCTCTTCTAAAATTCTGATTCTTGGGCTGGGGGTCATGCTGTTCTTGGGAAGCGGGTTTGTTTCTCATGGACATTCTTTCCATCAGTTTCTCCATCGTCTTCATCATAAATTCAAATTTGTCATCCGAGGAATGAGATGTCGATGGTTGTACGTCCCCTTGGGGTTTCTTATCGCCTCTGTTGAATCTCTGTTTGATCTTCCCTGACGCCATCAGGTTTACCTTGACTTCGATTTCATCGCTCATCATGGCATCTAGATTTTCTGATCTTCTTTCTCTCAACAACAAGGATAAATCATTGTCAAAGGAATCGACGTATTGTAGCTACGCGGCCCCGGGAGGTGGCTGGATTTCTGCAGGAATTGAGTTATAAAACCTCATGAAACGGGTCGAGAATTCTTGCACCATCTCCTCCGATGCCCTCTTCATATTGGTGTATTGCATCAATAGCTGCAAGGGGTTCTTCTTGTCTCCCCATCTAGTAATGAAATATGTTTTGAATGCGATGAAGTCTGGAATTCTTAATACTAGGAGGGATTTGAACCACTTCCTCACCTCCCCCGAAAGACTCTGCACGAACAATCTCATTTTTGTGTTTGCGTAGTATACCTCCTCTAGGTCGACGAAATCATTGAACCAGTCCAGATGCTTTTGGGCTAAAACATTTCCTTCAACATCGTAGAGATTGATCCTCTGGTTGTAATTCTGGGGTAAGTCATGCAGTTGGGTTGGCAGAACGAGGGGGGAGAATCTGGCAGCCGTGGCTCTAGGAAGATTAGAGTTTTGGGGGAAATGGTACTTTATCTCAATATGCTTGGACCTGTCATGACACACTGGGTTCTCTAACAACCTTATGCAACTCTAGTTGTCACAAAGGATATAGGTTGCCTTCAATTCGAGATCAAACAATCCTTTAATCATCTTCCGAATCCACACTGCTTCGCCACAAGCTAAACACATTTCTACATAGTCTTCCTCTGTAGAACTAAGCACCACAAAAGTATGCTTCCTACTGAGCCATGAGATCACAACTGATCCCAAACTAAATCAACATCTGAATGCACTCTTTCGATCTATGACACTACCTACCCAATATGAATCTGTATAGCCCTGTAGTCTTATCTCACGATCCGAGATACATATGAGTCCATAATAAATTAAACCCTTCAGGTACCTCATCACATGTTTTTCTACAACCAGGTGAACATGTTTAGGCTCAATCATGTACTGAATCAATGTGTTCACTGCAAAACATATATCTAGCCTCGTGTTTGTCAAGTACATCAATGTACCAATCATCTATCCATACATGGTAGTATCCATTGTCTTTGAATATGTATTACTCAATAACTTTAGATTCATCGCCATCAATGTAGGGATGGTTTTACAATCCATCATTCTGAATTTCTTCAGAATCTCTACAACATATTTTCCTTGGAATAGGAAAATCTCATCAGGTTTCTGCCACACTTCTATACCTAAGAAGTAATGCATCATGCCTAGGTCTTTAACCTCGAAATTTTATGCAAGCTTCCTCTTACTCTTAGTGATGAGCTTCTCATCTCCTGTTAGAAACAGGTCATCCACATATAACAATAATATCACTGGTCCACCATCCATAATCTTGTAGTAAAGGCTGGAATCCGCTTTACTCTTGGTAAATCCCAAGCTCATCAGGAAACTATTTGATCTATCATATCATGTCTTGGGTTCCTGCTTAGGCCCATACACATATTTATTCAATCTATATAAATGATACTCCTTCTCATGTATCTTGTGTTTTCTCTATGTATATTTCTTCTGACTACTAGAGAAAGTGTCTCATCATAGTCTTATCCCTCTTGTTGGGAGAATCCTTTGGACACAAATCAAGATTTGTACATTTCTATGCTTCCATCAGTAACATGTTTGATCTTTTAGATCAATTTGGAAATCACTGCTGACTTCCCTTCTGGTATCAAGGAAAAAAATACATATCCCAGTCCTTATGTTTGGCTTCCTCTTCTGTCACTGAAACTAGGGAATCTTCCCAAGAGGTCTCATATCTCCTCAAAGCCTCTGAAGCTTTGACATAACCTCCTCAACTCATGGCACATGTCTCCCAATATTGGAAGATGTCTCTCTCTCCCATCTGAATGAAATTCTGTAAGCCACTGACTCTTGTTGAGATCAGGCTCACTCTGAGTCTCTATAATATTCAGATCCATATACTCCCATGTATGTGATGATTTCCTCTGAAATCTCATATGAATGGTCCTGGGGAGGCTGCTCCTCCTTACTGGATCACGAGGGATGACTCTGTATGAACTCTAGCTCCTTCTAAGGTGGTACTTGGTGGGCTCACCTGCCTTACCATTGGTGGAGCCATATGATTCTCATGATATGGCTCATCAATGCTATATGGCTTTGCATCCTGCAAAGTGTCACAGGACCATGTTGGTCTCTTCCTGGTTACTACAATGATTCTCGGTAGGCCCTTCTGGATCTACTAACTTTTCCAGATGATCTAAAGAGTGATCAATTGCACTAGAGGGATTTCTTCAGTAATATTTGGATCCTTCTGCTCCTTACAATCAATCTCCATATGCGATACTTTGTATCTCACAAAAGTACCCTTCTTTGTCTTCTTTTTCTTTGGTACATGGATGTATACGGTCGTGTATACAACTTCTTATCTCAATAGTCTACTCCATGTCTCAAACTAGATACCATATAATATGTTGTCTCCTGCAACCGTCACTATATCTTCCCTCAGAGTTATCACCTGTGACCTTCTCGGAACAAGGACAACAAAGGGGAAAACAATAGAAAAGAATAATACTCTTATAATAATAGAAACAAGAACGAGAACAAATAATCACAATAGCTCCTTCTCAGAGCTATTGCTTGTGACCTACCTGGAACAAGAGCCAAAATATAAATACAATAATTAGAAATAGGAACAACACTCTTCTAGTGTTGTGATCAATCATTCCTTCATGGTAACCTCCATGGAATTTATAAAATAACATGCCCGAGACAAGAGAAACAAGAGAAAAACATACAATAGCATTTTCATAAGAACATATCTATGTCAACAAGAATAAAAGACAATCTTATGGTAATCATCATATTATTACCAAGGTGAGCTTCCTAGAAGTAAAACAAGAAGTATCTCCTAGCAGTAATAGAACCTTTCAAGGATTGTTGTCACAACTAGTATTGTAGCAATTATCAAACTTGATATGTGCAAATTGGAAACTTATTAATTTAATCAATCAAACCTGGAACCTGGAGTCTTATCTTCAAGAACGCGTTTTGTTGATTTTATTCCAAGTCTCCTTCATTCAAGATGACAAGTATTCTCTTCAACCTATCCCCTATACTCAAGACAATATGCTTTCTTGACATAAATCTAAGTTAGATAATATAATGCAAATAAACTCTAAAATCTCAACCTTAATCAATATAATACTCTGAATAAAGTTGGTTTCTAACTTTAACTTTGAACATAGGTTAGTATGATAATCATAACTTTGATAGACCAAAATACAACTAGATGTTCATAAGATCACAATAATTCCATAACAACTAGAGGCATATAAAAACAATCAAACCTGGAGTGCATTGTTCCTCTGAATGTGATAGATTTCAGATCCCTCTAGATCTACGATTATTTCTTAGAAAAGATATCCCTTCTCCTGCAATCACACTCAAAATGGTGATACAGTTTAAACATATATAAGTGCATACTTATGGTAGCATCGATAGACAGTGGAACCATCTAGCAACAACAACAAGCAATCATGAACCTTAAAACTTCAAAGGTGCTCCAACTTGTAATCTAAAGGTAGTTGGATATGATCTAGGGTAAGGTGCACTAGGAAAACCAAAAATTAGGCCCAACGTTTCACAGAAACCTTTACTACAACTGGTATTCCAAATGGCACTGCAACTGGCACTGCAACTGGTGTTTAACTAGTGCTACAACTGACACTGCAACTGGTGCGAAGGAACTGGCACTGCAACTTCAGAAATTGCAGATCTGATCCAGGGGAAAGATGCACCCTGCTTAAGAAATATTCTTAATGGGTTTAGTAAGTGCTCAATGAGCTTGACAATGGGGGAAACTGAGGATGTTCCTTCTAGAGGTTAGACTATTACGAAGGAAACCATTTCTGATACCATGTTAAAATTTTGGTATGCTCATTTAACCATAGACAATGTCACATCATTGTCACCCAACCATAGGAATTCACATATTCCAACCCCGAGCACACTAACCTTTACTTAGAATAATTCCAGCAAGTCTACACCAGAACCAACATATAAACCTTAGCCACAATAATTCTGCAACAAAATCAAAATAACCATACAAAGATAGTGTACCTTACACCAAGAGAAGCACAAAAGAGATACCATAAATACTACTACACCACTCCTCCATACTTGCTCCCTCTCCAGCTCCAACTGCATCTCTCCAAACTTGCGCCCTAGCTACCAATGCAATTCCTCCTTAGACTTGCACACTGGCTAAGTGAGTGAGTGTACAAATGAGCTAAGGTGTCACCTTATTTATACTTATTCTTCCAGTGAACTTTTCCTACAGGGAAGACTTGTCTTTTCTGGAAAATATAATTTACTTTGACTTTTCTGGCAGGGTCGATTTCTCTTTCTAGGTTTCTTATTTCTTTATTATTATTCTCCTTGGGCCTACTTCTCTTCTAGGGTTTCCACACATCTGTTTAATGGTTCTCTCACTTCTGTAATATTATAATCTAATTACAAAGGTTACACTTGGAGTTTAATACCTCCCACAGCTACCAAAACATCAATAGTCCCTAATAAAAGAATCTAAGGTTGATTAAAGCTAAGCACAATATTATTCTAGGAGTTAAATGAAAGAAAAGAAAATACAACTAATCTAAGAAATTAAATTTTTTGCAGTGTTTAGGTTTATTTTAGGTTTACTTTAACTTTCTAAAATAAAAAGGAACACATGCAAAAGACAAAACGCAAAAAATGAGACAATCCCCCCGGGGGTGGGGTGATGAGAGGTCTAGTGAGTGATCCCACTATTGCTTTTGAGTTACAATCATTTTAGAATAATTTTTTATCGTATTTTATATATTTAAGACCATGCAAACTTACAAATAGAGAGAAATAATATTGGAAGAAGGTTAGGTGCCTTGGGTGATCCCGGATACTCTGGATCCTCGAAAATCAGGTAGAGTTTCCCCTTGGATGTTCATCAACCATGAAAAAAAAGCAAGCTAAAGTGGATAATATATTCCGAAAAGTGATTTTGGACAACCTGCAAAAGGTGTTAGTTTTTTTCACAAAAAATACCAAGTGAAAGCTATGTGAAACATTAGCAAAATCAACCAAGAAAGCAAGCGGAATGCTAGCTTTCTTAGTGGCTTTTGTTTGTTGTTCAGGACAACAAAGAATAAGGCATTAAGATTGCAAAATACATAATTTAGAACTCTTAAAATTGAAACTATCTTATGGCCTTAAGATTTAACTATAAATTACTTTCTAAGAAGAAACTTCTATTCTAGATCTACTTGGATTAATGAAAACTTGTAATTGCAAACTAGATCTACCAAGCATGCAATGCAAAAGTAGGATCTACTTCTGATTTACGATTAAAATAAATATCTACTTATGCATGCCAAATTAAAGTATCAAGTAAGTATTTGATTTTTTTGAGAAGGAGAGAGAGAGAATCTTGGTAATGTGGAATCCTTGGGCTATGGAGTCTTCCAACGAAAAGATGAGGGACTTTGTTCTCAATAGGCTTGAATCTTGTGGAATATTGAACTCAAATCAACCACTTCTCCAAGCATGAGGACTGTTGGATCATGTTGTCATTGATGCCAATGGTTTGTCATTGATGCCAATGGTTTGATTACTTGGGAGATTGTTGGATCATATGTCATTGATGTAAATGGTTTGGTTTGATTGATGTCATTGGTTGATGTCAAGTAATT
>ML778533.1:2053839-2093285 GCA_009831015.1 Picea engelmannii | reverse complement strand
CTAAGTGTGGTAGGTGTGTCCAACAAGGACGACTTGTAAAACTTGTAAAACTTGCAAAAAATCCATTAAATATTGGTGCTCCTACACATGAAATCTAGATAGCATGTTAATTAACCAAAATTTGCATGCAAATCCTTAATCACATATGTAAAAAGAAAAAAAAATCTAAAAAACAAACTAGCTTAGAAAATATTTTCCTATTGGATGACAACACCCCTTCAAAGGCCAACTTACGAGATTATAATGCAAATAACTAAGCTACAGTTACCTCATAAATTTAAACATGAACATCAAGCATCCACACAAGTAATGCAATCCACCATATTAACCTCCAAAGTATTCTTTATTCCAAAAGTATAACAATACAATACAATCAACAAGCTAGATCCCAACTCTCATTAACCAAAGAGAGGAGAGGAAGGATGCTTAAATAGAAAAGAGGGGCGCACTTCCCAAGGGGGAGGGAGATAATCCCAAGATGGATGAGCCATATGGATGCATAGATCTTCGCCACAAGTCAAGTAACTCAAGCAAGGCACCACCACTCAAGTGAATAAGGGTAGAGAGGGAGCCACCTCTCAAGAGATAGGCATATCTCTCCTTGGGATTGACACCCTCAAGGAGAATGCACCACCTCTTGAGAGGGACGACGCACCACACATAGGGATATCCATCAAATCAAGAGAACTCACCACTTAAATCTCCCTTACTTGCATCCAACTCTCACTAACAACCAGTGAGGCTAAGTGAACTGAAGACAAGTCAAAAACATGTCCTGTACATGTTTCCTTAATAATAGGGAGTTGATTTATTTGTCTTTTATTCACCTTTTTCGAGTAAAAATGATTTTTTATGAGAAAAAGTCAATTATTTTTTATCAAAAATAGGGTATTATGGGTTAGAAAACGATACCCACCAAGGCATATAACACTTCCTAGTACCACTTTTTTAAAATTAGACCAATTCACAAGGTAAAAATCTTGTTTGACGGGAAATTTTACGACTTATTAAAACAATTAAAAAATCCTAGAGGGACCTAATCCATGTTCATAAGACTCTAAAATAATGATTAGCATGGTAATATACATTAGACACTAGACTTAGAAAAAACACACTAAGACCCAACCATTAGTACACACTCTAGATTTAGAGGAATGAGTGAAAAAACTTAGAAAATTATAAATTGCTAAAAAGCAAGATATAATTGACCAAGTGAAAAAAAACACTCTAGAGTGTGCACTAATGACCAATTCTTAGGGAGATGAGTCTTTTAGATAAGAAATTCCTCTTGCTAACTCATTTTATTGCAATTCCCCCATGGCGGTATGGAACATACATAACAAAAGAAGAAGAACAAAATTTAAGGGGCCATAATGACATGTTGGACTTCTGAACTCTGATTTTGAACAAGTGCCTTGTTCAATCTTTGTGGATCATCGTCAATCCTGCATGGTGAATGTAATGAGGTAAAAGGGTGGAATTTCTATTGCATATTTGGACGAGTCGAAATGAAATTTCATTTAAGTGTGAGAAGCAAGAGATTTCCTTTAACTACTATGACAAAGTGTGTACTATGGTCAATCTAACCCTACAAATTCAAGTGTATGTAGAGATATGCTCTCTAGATTTTCAGCAACTAAGGTAGCTATTAGAGCATTAGGATCAAGGTCCCCTATATCATGAGTTGTGTATTGTTGAAACCAATGTTTCTAGAGTGCAACATGAGATAGGGAGCAAGATATTTTGGTGCACCATTTCTCAAAAACCATAGGAGAAAAACATCCCAAGAGCATTTTGTATATTGTTTATATTGTTTATAAATTATAAGCCCTGTATATTCGAAAAAAACATTTGGAATGCCAAATTAGTTGCAAAAAAGATGAAAACATACATGTTTGTGTTACTTGTAGAAAACAAGTACATTATTATGAATTCACAAATGTCATCATAGTAATCATTGGAGCATCAACCACTTAGTACTACACATATAGCATCAACCATTTAGTACTATACAAATAACATCAACCATCTAACATTTACAAACTTGCAAAGTTTTAAACAAGAACCAAAGAATATGAAGTATACTACAAATTTATGAAATGAAATAGGCCATATTGACCAAAGAATTACATGTACAAAATAGGTATTTCATATTAGAAAATAGAAATTGAAGTTTGTTGTCGTCCTAATACACACCTACAAACATGGAGAAGTCTCCAACCCACTCGGCGTGTCCTTGGAGGCAAAAACCTGAATCCAGACTCATTGTCACCTCAATCTAGATTCCTTCTGTCTAGGCTCACTCCTAGGGAAGCCAAGGGGGGTAGACCCTATTAAACTATGTGAAGGTTTTTTTAAAGTTCTAGGAGTTAATTAAGTTATCAATTAGGGATACCCAACCCAATGACAAGCAATCGTGCAGATGCAATATTTCAATGACAAGCAAACCTTTTACTTAACAAAACAAGAATTAGACCAGTGCTTAAAGATTATCCAATCCCAGTTATTCCAATATAAAAAACATAAATATATATATATATATATATACACACAAAGATACTTCTACAAAAATGAAACAAATTTACAAGATATCTACACAATGAAGTGAAGGACAACTTTATACTCTAAATAATTATGTTTAAATGAATAAAGAGTACTTGAAATGAAAGATACTTTGAAAATAGCTATTCACATGAAATAAAATTGCTTGAAAAGTAAAGGAATGGTGGAAAATCTTGAAATGTAGAAAATGTGAGTTGAAAGTGTTGCAATATGTGTAGGTTACTTTTAATAGATTTTTAGGTCTCTCTTTGAATTAATGGAAATTAGAGGTGAAAGTTGCAATCCTAAGCTATGTTACTACCCCAAATCCTTATCCCTTCAACCAAGAGGAAGTGTTGGGTGCTCAAGAAGGGAACAACAAGGTTCCCCTCTAGCTCCATAGGTCAAATCCAAGATGCTTGGGCACTCAACAAGGAGGACACATAGTGTCGTGAAACCGTCCCCAGCTTCAACCCCTTCTAGCCTCCAAAGTCACCCATTTTTAATGGTTTTATCAATAATAAAACTAGGTGTTTAATTCGAGTAGCCACACAGTCCTTTGCCTTTTCTTGTTACCCAAGATCCACAAAGTGGAAAGGGGAGGGAATATAGGGAAAGAAGTTTGATTACTTTGCAAAAGGAAATTCTAACTAGCCAGCATGATATTGCAAGGGTGGCTAAGCCACTCACATGCAAGGTGTGGGCACAAATGAATAATTGAAATAACTTGAAATAAATTAAATGAACAATCTAGCCACACAATGTTTCCTTAAGGAAAAAGGTGGGCAGAAAATAAAATGAATTTGCAAACCTCACAACTATGGCACAATGTGGAGGGAAAGCCTATCGATTTTGTGCCAAGGTAGGTAAATAATTTGGAAATAAAATAGAGCAAGCTAAAACTAGCCACTCAAACTTCTCTTTGTGGGAGAAGTGAGGCAAACAAATTAAGAAAAACAGAAAATTAAATACCTAACTAGCCAACACGATTTTGCAAGGGTGGCAAAGCCACTCACATGCAAGGTGTGGGCATAAATAAAACTTGCAAATAATTTACAATTTACAACTTATGAAAATGATAAAAGAATGCAATCCCAAGAGACTCTCTTGGGTTTCTTACAATGATTTGGAAATCAAGGACAGGGATAGGTTTTTCACCAAATCATTTGGATGCTTCCTTGAGCTCCTTATGGCCAAAATTGGGCATCACCTCCCCTTCGATTGGTGAAAACCTGCAAAAAACAACAAGTACAGTGTGTTGGAAATTGCTAGAAATCACTTCAAATATGTTAGTAGTTGTTAGCATCTAAAACATAAAATTTTATGCTACATAAAACTTGATTAGATTGAAAGATTTATAAGAAAAATAAATGCAAAAATTATGTAAAAGAATGCTGAAATAATATCAGAAATATTAGTGAAGAGAAATGAAGCTATTGGAGTCCTTGATTCCAAGATTTGGTAACCTGAAAAGTTGTAAATTTTTGCTACACAATAAAGCAAGAAAGTGAGTCCTTTAAAATGGTTTACAAACTACTTTGCAAACTCAAAGAAAAGCAACTCACATAGATCTACAACAATACTACTATAGATATATCCCCAGCAAAATACTTTGCTTGGGGTTTTTCAAGTAAAACAATGTGTGCAAAATAACTACAAACTGAAGAAATATTACCTCACAAGAACACCACACAAGAACACCAAGAGTACTCCAATACAACACCACAAGGACACCAAGAGTTACTCCAAAGCTTCACTTCTATTACTGAGAAGAGTGGTTGCAATATGGCAACAATATTAGAAGAGAGAAAATGGGGGAAGAACAAGAGAGAGTGAGGGGAAAATTGGGAAGCATGGAGTTGCTATGATATTTTATCCCTAAAATTAGGAGAGGAGGGTTTGTTTTAAGGGAGAGAGGGAGAGGAGACGCCCCTTGCATCCTCTCCAAGTGTCATTTCCAAAAGAGGGAGGCTCACTCAAGGGGGTGGGCACCATGAGAGAGGGGAACTCCCATTAGGAGAGGAAACTCAAAAATCAGGGAAGAAACACCCTCTCCTAAGTTTAAACCTCTCTCTAAATCCCCAATGGGTCACCCAAGGTGTGGAATAGGCCCCCCATGTGGTCTCCATCACCAAATGGCTAATCCAATGGAGATGGTGAGCCCCGCAAGAGATAAATTCGCCCCCCTCTCTAAAGTTAAGTTGTATGAGAGGTAGGAAAGGGGGTATTTGATTTATTTGACCCCCTACTACATAGAAATGACTTAGGAAACAACTTTTCCCCTTTTTCTCATGTTTTACAACTTTTGGCAATATTTGGCATTTTTAATTTAGTCAATTATTTGCTGATTTTTCACTGACTTAGACTCGTCATGGACATTGACCTAACAAAACTTGACCAAAAGAATTGAAACTTTATCCAAGGGTGTAGTGGGTCATAATAAATTTTATTTGAGTAGCCATACCCATATACAAAATCACCAAGGACCAGATTTTTACATTTTACATCAAAAATAATTAAAAATTTCTCAATTTACAGAATTTTTAATTATTAAAAAATCCTATCAAAAATTAACGAAATTCCAAAAGAATATAGGAGATGCCTATAATGGTAATATACAACAATTTAATCCCTTATTCACCTATTGGGCTCGATCATTAGAACACCTTTCACCACTTTCGAGGAAATTTGAGTGAAAAACTCAAGTAATTAAAATTGCTCAAAAAGAAAAATTAATTACCCAAGGGAAAAAGCACTCTATGAAAGAACTTCCCTAATGATAAATTCCTAGGCCACTAAATTACAAAATTTGACCCATGCAAACATGTTACATTACAAAATTTTCCCATGCAGGGGAGCGGTCATTCTGTGGAGAGAGAAAGAAGTTCTAGGGGAAGAATTGCCCTGCTGAGCTAAAGGTCTTCAAACTTGTTGCACCACAAGGTACATATCTTCATGGTACATGATGTTGATAACTAGTCGAAATAGGTGGTCAACAAAGTCTATACTCTATACACTAAAAGTTTGATACGACAAGAAAAGAAGTGAAAAAATACAAATATTTATTCCAATCTACTATCTACTTTTTTGTCCTCTTGGAACCACCACGACCCCCATGTAGTTGTGGTTGTAGAGTTAACTGTGAAGATGAACCTAAGCCTAAATCTATTGTTGTTAGAGTCATCTCTAGGGCGACCATCCTAGTGGATTGGGGTGGCATATCAACGTGATCATCATCATAAAAAAGAGAAATCTCCAAGTTCTCCAAAACCAAGCTCCATCCTCCAAATTGTCCTCTAGACAGTTCTCCCAAGTCTTACATGTTTTATCCATCTATGCCTATTCACAATAAAGTGACAACAACCACAAGTTTTAAGGCACATAAACTAAGCTCTCTACCCAAATTATGTTCAACTTGTTTCTTTTGACATTGTGTATGAAATTGTAGGTGCTCCAAAACATCCCCATGGAAGAAGGTTCACAACATGTGAAAGCACCTATGTCACCAAATGCTAAAATTGTTGGGTAGAACCACCATGCATGTTCCACCATTGGAGAGAAGTCATATTTTCTCTATCTCCATTTGCATGGATAAAACCAAACATTTATTTCTCATAAATGTAGTTTCTTAATTGTTGTTAATTGCTATCACACTCATCATCTAAGAAAAGTTTGTCTAATGATTGCATATAACCACTATGAACCCTTGTATCCATGTGTAGTATTCTCTTCAACCCACCAACAAGCTTCGATGCTTCCAACCAATATGTAGAATAGTATTTAGGTGTATGGACATATGCTAAGGCATGGGGTGGAATATTTATCTTTTCCCATCATTTTTCCACCTCTACATGAATATGGTTATACAAGTTCACATATCTAGGCTCAATAATGTCCTTAATTGATCGTAAACAAGGGACTTATAGCTCACTCATTTCACCAACACAGATCCTCTGCGAAATTTATTTTTGATCATTTTTCCTCTGTACTTTACAAGGATATTTGTCCACTGTTCCATTTAAAATGAAAGAATGACTATGTCATTGTGATGGGTTACCATGGTGGTTACTTGCCCATGGTAACCAACAAGTCTTCTCTATCTTCAGGTTAGGTTTCAAGACTTCACCGGTTTCAGTTCTACGGAAAGTGAAGGCCAATTCTCAACAAAGGAGAAAATTTATCTCTGCAACCAACAACCTTTAATGCTCAAAGAAAATAACTCACAATGAAGTAATGATCCAAATAATCAAAGAAACATGAAAGACATCCTATCACTTCAAGAAGAGCCCAAAAAATTGTAATTTCCAGTGCTATTTTTTTGTCAAAAGACAATCATCAAATGAGTATACTCCTTCAACCTGTTGAGATCTTAGCTACACCAAGATAGCCAATTGGTCCTTTGTCCAACCTATGTACAATTCCTAGACACACTACATACTCAACATTGATAGAAGTATTAGAGGGGCTTGAGGCATGTTATAGAGGATAGATTTGAATCTCATTATCACTATCATCTTCTGTCAAGGATAGGTTGAGGTACCAAACCTTCTGTTGCATGAATCCATCAATGGTGTCAACAAAAATTAAGGGACGAATCTTTCACTTCAAATCCACCTCCACATAGACCCCTGGATTTGATCTAAAAGAGTTATGTCGTCCATCTAGAATAAGAACTTTACCAAATATGCAAGCAATCAAATAAAAAAATGACCAAATATCAACCAATAGGCTTGGAAACTCCAGCCACAACAAATAGTTAGCCTACCCATGGTACTCTGGATTAACATCCACCCTCCAGGACTGAACATGAGCGATGGACCAAACAATATTCCAAGTGTTGGAAATTATTTTTGGATAACATTGTGTATGAAATTTTGAAAAATCCAATGTTTCAAGTGGACACTCCATCCATCATCAGGGACACAAAAAGATCATATGTTGGAGAAGAGTGTCGAGGTTTGAATATAAAGTGTTGGGGAGGTAAGTGACCATTGAATGAGAATTATGAAAACAATTAAGAAACAAATTCAAAATATTTGTTGAGATTAAATATTGGGGAAAAATAAGTTGTTGAGAATAGAGAAATATTAAAGAATTCAAATTAACTATTGAGATGAAATAATGAGTTGTTGAAAATAATAATAATAATAAAGGTAATATTTCTTAAACTAGAGCTCTGATCAATTGTCCTTCCAAACCATAGAAATAATTTTTTTTGGCTAAAAAAAGTGTCTGCAACTTTCAACCCTAATCTGATCTCTCTAGTGATTGGGGTTTGTTTCTACCATCAAGTATTGAGCAACCCTCGACTTATTCTGGGCTATCATTCCAGTTTGTAGTTTGGGAAGAGATGGTTGGTCTACCAGTCTGGGGAGTTGTTTCCAAGCGTCCTCCTAGAAAAGAGAATTCTTTGCAATGCCAATTTCCTAGAATAAATTTTCTTGAACTAAGTGATGGTTATGGCATGCTAGGTCCCAGAGGTGCGAACTCGGAGGGGCATTATTCATTCTGATGATCTTATTGGTTTGTTGATTTTGGGTGTATTTAGTTTTCCAGAGACTGGTCCATTGAGTTTGGGGATTAGTTATCCAACCCACCATATCTTAGCCCCTAGGGTTTGGCTGAGAGTTTCTGGATCCCTCAATCCCAGAAGTTCTTTCAGTTTTGGAAGACAAATTGTTTCCCACGCCACTAATGCCCATTTTTTTTTTTTTTCGAGTTGCCCCATAAGAAGTCTCTTTGTATATTTATTATCACTCTGAGAATATATTTTGGATCTTCTATGACTAAGATATGGTAGATAGAAATTTCTTGAAAGACTGACTTGATGAGGATGAGTCTGCTAGCTGTATTGAGTGAACAAAAGGACCAATTGCCCACTTTTTTTTCCAAATTGTCCAAGAGGTCCTACCAATTTTTTTCTTTAAGGAGTTCTCAGTTAGGGGAAATCCTAGGTATTTTGAAGGAATATTTTTTAGTTGGAACCCTAAGATACATGTTAGATGACGTTGGATTGGCTAAGGGTTCCAACTAAGCAATATTCCTTCAAAATACCTAGGATTTCTCCTAACTGAGAACTCCTTAAAGAAAAAAAATTGGTAGGACCACTTGGACAATTTGGAAAAAAAAGTGGGCAATTGGTCCTTTTGTTCACTCAATACAGCTAGAAAACTCATCCTCATCAAGTCAGTCTTTCAAGAAATTCCCATCTACCATATCTTAGTCATAGAAGATCCAAAATATATTATCAGAGTGATAATAAATATACAAAGAGACTTCTTATGGGGAAACTCGAAAAAAAAAATGGGCATTAGTGGCATGGGAAACAATTTGTCTTCCAAAACTGAAAGAACTTCTGGGATTAAGGGATCTAGAAACTCTCAGCCAAACCCTAGGGGCTAAGATATGGTGGGGTTGGATAACTAATCCCCAAACTCAATGGACCAGTCTCTGGAAAACTAAATACACCCAAAATCAACAAACCAAGAAGATCATCAGAATGAATAATGCCCCTCCAAGTTCGCACCTCTGGGACCTAGCATGCCATAACCATCACTTAGTTTAAGAAAATTTATTCTAGGAAATTGGCATTGCAAAGAATTCTCTTTTCTGGGAGGATGCTTGGAAACAACTCCCCAGACTGGTAGACCAACCATCTCTTCCCAAACTACAAACTGGAATGATAGCCCAGAATAAGTTGAGGCTTGCTCAATACTTGATGGCATAAACAAACCCCAATAACTAGAGGAAATGGATCCCTTACCACAACTGGAATGGAGAAATAGAAAACAACATCATAGAGGGTTTCCTAGAGGTACTCAGCAAAAGGAGAATTCGTAGCTCTGAAAAACAAGACTGACTTCGATGGGGAAACAACTCTTCTGGAAACTTCACAATTAAAGAAGCATATGAGATATCTACCTAGAACAAGCTTCCTCAAGCCCATATCTGGCTCAAGATTTGGAAAAAAAAACTTTGGTCGAAATTTTTGACCTTCCTTTGGATTATATTCCTAAACAGAGCTCTCACTTGGGACAATTTATGAAAACGGGGTTTCTCGGGCCCCTCTTGATACGTCTTTCCCAGGAGCAAGAGGAAACAAAAGATCACCTCTTAAATACATGCATTTACACAGAAAACCTCTAGACCCTCCTGGCCTTCTCTTTCAATGTTCTGGTCGCAACAGGAACTCCATAAGAGACACCATAAAACAATGGCCAACAACAATAACTTAGAACCCTATAGTCAACAAAGCTTGGAACCTCTTACCTGGATTTCTTACCTGGGAATATTGGAAAGAGCACAACCGTAGGGTCTTCTATTGAAATATTGTAACTTCAAAGAATATTCTACCTCAGAGAGAGATGAATAGTATTATTATAGTATATTTAATTAGGCCCTATTGTGCCTTAGTAAAAGTCGACCCTATTGTGCCTTGACAGTTAATTGTAAATTAAGAGGGTAAAGTGACTGGTCGGCCCAGACCTAATTATAGGTTGGCTCGACCACTATTTATAAGAGAGGCAAGTGCCTCATTTGGACACTCATCACACTAGATCTTCAACTATGAATAAGTGTGCAAGTCTTGGAGGAGTAGTTGTTGCAACTGGAGGTGACATCAAGGAGGGATCTTGGTCTATGCCTTGGTATTTCTTAGTTAAATGGTGCGCTACTCTTCCTAGTGAAGGAGTAGAGGAGGATATTTTGTTTAGCATTTGGTCTATCTATATTGAGGAATTTTTTTCTGGGTTTTATCCCCCATGAGGGTTTCCCAGGATAATCTGTGTGTCTCTATTGTTTCTGTGATTGCCTCTCTTTTAGTGATCTTATTTATGTTGCTAATGTTCTAAATTATTATAATATTAAAGAAGAACTGTAACTGCTAGTTGTATAAGTAAAAACTTCAACATGGTATTAGAGCAAGCCTGAAAGAGACCAACTCACAGTTTATAAGAAGTGAATATCCTCAACGCACCCCCTCCAAAATCCAGTTTTGAGTATTGCAGCTACTGTAGAATTAGGGTTTCTGCATAAAAATTAAGTGTGACATTTTCCTTGTTTGAGGAGGATGTTGGAGAAAGTAACCACACCTAGGAACTCACCCTAGGAGGGCGCATATAGTGCCTGGATCAGAATTCTGAAAATTGAAGTTTGAGAAAATAGGTTTTCCTCATAAAACCCTAAGTTGCAGTTGCAGTGCCATTTCCTTAATACCAGTTGTAGTGAAATTTTTGTGAAGTGTTGGGACTGATTTTTTATTTTCCTAGTGCGCCTTACCCTAGCAAATATCGAACTAATTTTAAGTTACAAGTTGAAGGAGCTTTGAAGTTTTAAATGTTCATGATTTCTTGTCACTGCTTCCAGATGGTGCCACTACCTGTCGATGTTGTCAGAGGTATGTAATTACATATGTTCACACTTTATCATTATTATAAATGGTATTTGTAGGAGAAGGGATTATTTGTCTAAACAACAATCATAGATCTAGAAGGATCTCAGATCCAACACATTCAGAGGAACAATGCACCCCAAGTTTGATTAACTTGATATGCCTCTATTTTTTATGGAATTATTGTGATCTTATGAACATCTAGGTTGTATTTTGATCTATTGAAGTTATCATACTAACCATTGGTCAAAATTAAAGTCAAATTATTAGTTTGATTAAATTTGAATTATAGAGTTTATTCCCTAACTCATATTTTTGTCAAGATAGCATATTGTCTTAGTACAGAGGACAGGTTGAAGAAAGAACTTGTCATCTTGAGTGAAGGAGACACAGAAGAAAATATACCTCCAGTTTCAGATGAAGCTATTTCCATGATAGAATAGAGGAGCTACTCTCAAAGTTCAACAAATACAGTGAGAATAGAGCAGTCATTCTCAGCTTTAGAAAAAGCAGTTGTAGGTCCAGAGTCCCGGTTCCAGAAGGAATAGTTGCAGAAAAAGTAGAGGAAATACTCTTAGGCAGTGAGACAAATAGTGCTTTGCATAAAGCACACAGAACCAACACATGATTATGCATATTAAGTTGTAGTTGAGCAAGTGTACCAGGTTGGTACAATGTGATGTGAAAATTTTGTTTCAAAGTACAGGATAGGAAGATTCGTGTCTGGAAGTTGAAGAAGGCTCTGTATGGTTTGAAGCAAGCTCCAAGAGCTTGGTATGGAAGGATTGATATTTTTCTAATGAGCTTTGGATTTACCAAGAGGAAATTTGATGCCAACCTTTACTTCAAGATTGTGGATGATGGACCTATTATCCCCTATCCTAGGGATAACTAAGGAGATTATGTCTCGAGGACCATAGGTCCTAGACATGGAGTACCGAAATCCATACGACTTGAGCTTGGCCCTGGAGAGCTCATCTTTTCTTGAATTCATCCCATTTATCACCAGTATCAACATCCATCTCACCGACCTAATCCTGAAGTAGCAATGGGTCTTGCTCCATGAGGTAATGAGTTTGGGTATCATGGATGGTATGTGTTACTCTGATTTTCAAAGAATTTGAATATGTGCACTAAACTCTCCTTTGTTTCATAATATTTTCTTGGAAATTATGCTCCTTGTTCATACCTGGGGGGGTGACAAAGTGCCATAGTAAGATTGTTCCCTTAGGGATGAGTTTCCACTAGGTGGTTATGTGAAAGCTCATCATCCATTCCTTCCATGCATACCACTTTTTCATCATTGTCCCTCTCATCTTCCTATACCTTGGTTCGGGCATTGGGTTTGCCACACTAGTAAGGGTTGTAACTTGCCTTGTGGGAAGAACGTGCTAAAGGACTAGAGGGTAAAATTGGATGGGAAAATTTAAAATTCAAAATTAAACCTTTGAGTTGCTTTGCCTAGGGATTCTTGAGAAAGAAATAAAAGGATTCTCAGTAAGAAAAGGGGACCCATAAGATAAAATAAAACTCAAGGTCTAGTTGGTGGATAACAGGTCTCATCATGAGACAACCTATTATGTCCATGGGCATGTAGTGGTATGACACTACCATCTATCTGGTCACCAAACCAAGGTAGTGGCTCTTGGTGGCATAGCCAAAATAAAGGGGGTCTCATCACGAGCCAACCTTCTCATTTCCATGAAGTGCTTGTGGGTAACGTTGTCACCACTGGTCACCACACCAGGACATCGTCCCCCAACTATTCTCTTGAAAAGAAAAAGAAATAATACAAAGAATAAAAGGCATTGAATGGGCTAGGAAACAATGGAATCCATAACAAGGTGCATCTTGCCCTCTAAAGAGGCACCCATAGGCAAGACCTACATTTCCCTATTATCACTGCACCCCTTACCCAAACATTCCCCTACACCATTTCATACACTTACATGACCTAGATTGATCCTCACTTGGGAAACACCCCAAACTTGAGGAGGATTATCCCAATAGGACATCCTGAGACCCTCTCCAAACCTGGCTTGTTAAACTGCATAACGTCTTTGAGCATTTTTCTGGGTAAAGGGGGGATTTGATGCACATGTTTGGGTAATTTGATTATTGGATGTGATTGAAATTGCTATTATCCCTGTGAATTATGATCCCATGGAGGGCATACTTGTTTTTGTTGTAGGACCATGCCTAGTGGAAAGGTACATATGGGGAGATGATTAGCTCGGACCTCCATGGGGCTAAAAGCCCACCTGATGGATGTTGTGACCCAAACCAGGGGTAGAGAGAAACCAGAGGATGGCACCAGGAAAGAAGAAGGACTTTTCCCCTGAGACACTCTAGCAGGACTAGACCCAGGGGGGTCTTTCCCTTCCACCATGACAGTGGCCCTTGAAGGCCCCTAACGTCATCATATTAACCCTTGACGTCATCCAATTAGGGTTTGGCATGAGGACGGTTTGGTGCTAGTTGGCACATGTGGCAACATTTGAGGCCTTTTGAGCCCTAACGTTAAGCATTTGAGGCCTAGTGTTCCATGATGAAGGCCTAACGTCACCCTAGAGGGGCATGACATCATCCCTAAAGTGAAATTAGGGTTTAAATTGATAATTGTATGTCAAAACTAGATTTTTGATGTAAATTGTCCATGTCGGCCTTTTGTGACCTAAAAGAAAATTAAAGTTCATTATGATTGTATAAATAAGAGATAAAATTCTTGTATTTTTTCATGATTCATTCATCACTCAAGTGTAGGTCTGAAATTCATCCTTCCTTAAGTGTTCTTGGCTTGAACTAGTGGTGCACACTTCTTGAAGGATGCAATTTTTGGTGTATTTTGGGTATTTTCATGTGGAGGGTCTTCAACTAGGGTGATTTGCTTGATTATTCTTGGTGAAGTAAGTGGAAAATATGAATTTCTTTATTGTGAATGAATTCTTATGGTTATTTTTACTTGTTTCATGTCTAAGATCATGATATTTCTTGCTTGAAACCCTAGGGGAAAGCCTTATGCTATTATCTTTTTCCCTATAATCTTCCATATGCTAAAATTTCTTGAAACACACCTAATTTGAAGTAGATACTAGAGCCCTATCATTGTAGCACTCTAGTAACCCTACTTCCATTACCCAATTGCATATTTTATTACATTTTGTTGAAGGAAAGAGAAAATCGCTAGGGCCTAACCCTTGTTACTTTCTAGCAATTTTCTCTTGGAAGTGGATTTTTGAGGCCTTCGGATACCAACACCTCTCTTATCCCCTCCACCCCTTTAAAATATCATTATACAAGTGGTGATTGATAAAAAAAAAACTTATACTCTTATCCTTGAACCCTATACTAACATTTTCTAACCCTAAATTAGACTAACTCCTAAGACAACTTTCTGTTGTAGAAAAAAATTGCTACAACCATATAAACATACATTAATTTGGCACATTTACCTACATAACTTGCACTAGAACCATTCAAAATTCAATTGTGATAATTGCTAGTGAATCTACTAGGTAAGTGCTAGTTTTGTGTGTGGTTTTCTTGCACTTTTGACCATTTAAATTTGTTGTTGTTGCAAAAGATAGCTACAGCCATATAACTGCAGAAAAATCTTTGTAAAAGTGACATTAAAATCTAGCTAAACATTGCCAACTTTGCTTGTGACAATTTATTATCAATTCACCTAGTCAAAGTCACTTTTTCTTGTCTTTTTCAAGCAATTTCAAGGAATAAATCTTGTGGCTGTTATAAAATATTAATTGTTGTTATAAATTGTTGCATTGCTGTAAATTCATAATCATCTAGCTTACTTTATGAAAGTTTATTGTCTTATGAAGTACTAACAATCATTTGGTACTTGGAAAGTGCCTCATTTGCCTTGTTGTCTTGTTCTAGGTAGGTACACAATAATATCCATTTTCTTCATCCTTTAAGACATAAAAGAAACCTTTGATTTGAGTGATCTGTAAGAGGGAAAGGGTTTCCTTGTGGTTACTTTCCTTAGACTTCTCAAACCCCCTAGGTCACCGGGGACGTCTCTCCTGGGGTAGTCTTGACATACTCCTAAATAGAAAGGGATATTCTATTAAGGTGAAAATGATAGGTTATTCTCAGTTACGCAATTCTGTATCCACTTGCCTAGGGATTTTGGGAAAGTACAAATTGTGCGATAACAGGACCAATTATATTGTTTCTTTATGTACATGTGAAGAAAATCTCATCACAGATTGTAAGAAGAAAGATTGCTATTGAATTTGAAATGAAGGACCTAGGCCCGATACACTATTTCTTTGGTCTTGAAGTATGGCAGAGCCTGACATATATTTTCCTTAATCAAGGAAAGTATGTTGTGGAAATTATGAAGAGATTCGACATGTTGGAATGTAGATCCATGTACACTCCTATGGAGATGAATCTGAAGTTATTGGTTGATACTTTTTCAGAGTTAGTTGATGTTACTCTATACAGATAGATGATTGGCTCATTTATGTATCTGATGAATACCAGGCCAAATATATGCTTTGTTGTGAACACCTTGAGTCGGTATTTGGTGGAGCCCATACTTGTTCACCTTGTAGATGCAAATCATGTGATGAGATACCTTAAGGGTACATTGGATTGTGATCTATGTTATACTGGAGATCATGACTTCAGATTGTATGGTTATACTGATTTAGATTGGGTTGGAAGTGCTTTAGATAGAAAGAGCACTTCAGGATGTTGTTTTGATTTGGGGTCAACCATGACTTCGTGGAAAAGTAGGAAGCAATCCAGTATTTCTCTCAGCACGACAGAAGAGGAGTGCATTACAGCATGTTATTCCAGTTGTGAATCCATATGGATTCAAAATCTATTTACAAGTCTGTTCAATCTAGAGATGGAAGCTACCATGATTCTATGTGATAACTAGAGTTGCATAAAGATGACAGAGAACCCAGTGTTCCATGATAAGATGAAGCACATAGAGATATGGTATCACTACATTCGTGATATGGTGCAGAAGGGAGCTTTAAAGCTCCAATATGTTGGTACAGATGCACAGGTTGCAGATGTGTTGACTAAGCCTGTGTTTCGTGTGAAGTTGGAGTACTTCCGAGACAAGATTGGTGTAGTCCAAAAGGACCTCCCTTGAAAGGGGGAGTGATTTTGATGATATTATTGTATCCTGACCAAGAATGGGTAGCTCTTTTAGGATTTTTATCCAATGGGATTGATCATCCATGGGAAAATATCGAAGGTCCTGTAAGGGCGATCTGTCAACGTACTTGTGCATGTATATGCTAGTTGTTGTAGCTCAATTAGGATTTTATATCTTAGGGAATCTTATGATTCCTGGGCAGATCCCGAAGGTCCGGTAATGACGGTCTGTTAGAGTACCACGTGGTAGCTTGTTAGGATTTTATATCCTAGGGAATATTTTGATTCCTGGGCAGATCCTGAAGGTTCGGTAAGGACGACCTGTCAGAGTACCTGTGCATGTATATGTCAGTTATGGTCAGTAGTGGTAGCTCAGTTAGAATTTTATATCCTAGGGAATCTTATGATTCCTGACCAGATCCCAAAGGTCCAGTAAGGATGGTCTGTCAGAGTACCACATGGTAGCTTGTTAGGATTTTATATCCTAGGGAATCTTATGATTCCTGGGCATATCCTGAAGGTATGGTAAGGACGGTCTATCAGAGTACCACAAATGTTGTTGTTGATGCACTTGCCTCATTTTGTTTCCACATAAAGATGTTGATGTTCCAGCTTCATGTTGTTGATGATGTTATTCTAGCTTTGTGTTGTTGATGCTTTTATTCTAGCTTCGTTTTGTTGATGATGTTTTTATTCCATATTCATGTTGTTGATGTTGATGTTCCAGCTTCGCATTGTTGATGATGTTATTCCAACTTCATGTTGTTGATGATGTTGTTGTTCCAACTTTGTGTTGTTGATGTTGATGTTCCAACTTCATGTTGTTGATGATGTTGTTCCAGCTCTGTGCTATTGATGTTGTTGTTCCAACTTCGTGCTATTGATGTTGATGTTCCAAATTCATGCTGATGTTGATGATGATGTTACTCCAGCTCTGTCCTGTAGATGATGATGATGATGTTCAGTTTCTACTGATGTTGATGATGATAAAAACTTATGATGACCTATAGATATGACTGAAATTGTTCTTGATGTTGATGACGATGTCCCCTCCTCTTGATTATTTATTGAGTCCAGTTAATTTTTATTAATGTTGTCAGTAGAATACCCTTATTTTTAAGGGGGGAGTGTTTAAATATTGCAACTTTAAAGAATATTCTACCTTAGAGAGAGTTGAATAATATTATTATATTATATTTAATTAGGCCCTATTGTGCCTTGACAGTTAATTGTAAATTAAGAGGGTAAATTGACAGGTCGGCCCAGACCTAATTATAGGTTGGCCAGACCACTATTTATAAGAGAGGTCGGTGCCTTATTTGGACACTCATCACACTATCTAGCTATGAAGAAGTGCACAAGTCTTGGAGGAGTAGTTGTTGCAACTGGGGGCGACGTCAAGGAGGGATCTTGGTCTATGTCTTAGTATTTCTTGGTTAAATGGTGTGCTACTTTTCCTAGTGAAGGAGTAGAGGAGGAAATTATGTTCAGTCTTTGGTCTATATATATTGAGGAAGTTTTTACTGGGTTTTCTCTCCCATGATGATTTCCCAGGATAATTTGTGTCTCTATGGTTTCTGTGATTTGCCCTCTTTCAGTGATCTTATTTATGTAGCTAATGTGATAAATGATTATAATAATAAATAATAACCATAACTAGTAGTTGTATAAGTAAAAAATTCAACATCTTCAAGCTCCAAGCCTTTCCCCTAGAAGAACTATGGAACAAGGTTCTCACCTCAATCTGGGAAACAATTTTGGCTCGACCCTAAGAGGAAAAAGACTGGCAAGTTAACCCGTTCGAGCTATCAATAGTCCAATGCCTCAATCTCATATATATCCTTGATTCCCTCAAAAAGTGTCCAGCAACAACCCCTCTCGCTTTGACATCTCAGCAGAACCCCCCCAGAAAGGTTTGTCAAGATGAACTTCGACGGGGCCTCAAAAGGAAATTCAGGTGAGGCAGGGTATGGAGGAGTCTTCAGAAATAGAAAAGGAAACATCTTGAGAATGTATGGGGTCAAATGGGGATAAATACCAAGAATTTCATGGAACTCTAGGTGTTATAATAAGGTCTCCACATAGTCGCGACCCAGGGTTATGACAAGCTAATCATAGAAGGTGACTCCTAGACCATAATCAATATGTTCAAAGGCTTGCAACATGGCTCCCTGACATCAAAAGTCACAAAAAGTTGGAATCTAGAGGCTAGTCTAGAAGTCATTCAAAAAATGTTGGCGTCCTTGCCAGTAATCATAACCAGACATGTGAAGTGCTCGGCCAACAAGATGGAAAACTAGTTAACTAATGAAAGACTAAGGATCAAGGAGGATTCATGAGACAAGCCCTGAAACCCCTAAGAGGACGATGGTTTCGCCCAGGCTTGTGCCACAATCTTAAGACAAAACCTTTCCACCTAGGAGCCTGAGGAAGGGGATCGAACAAGAGAGCAACAATCCTCATTGGAATCTAGAAGGAGAAACAACATCAAAATCTCCCCCGAGGCAAGGAGGGATCGAGAGAAGGATAAATTGGCCAGAAGGCCAACTTTGGCAAGGCAGGAATTGAATTTGCAAGCGATCGAGCACCAGGATGACAGATGTGATGTGCCTCACATCCACATTAGTACCTGCCACCTAAGAGACTCCCATAATAGTCAAACAATACTGAATCCACCCCATGAATAGGCAAACAAGACTGACTCCCAGAATAGGCAAACAAGATTGACTCCACCCCAAGGATTTTCTTGGATTGGTATGGTTATTTACTTTGTTATTATAATTGGTAATTAAAGTTAAGGTTGTTTTTTCTAATTCTAGATAGGGATTATAAGGACATACACCCCTATCCTAGTTTCCACCATAATTGTTAAGCTTTAAAATTATTTGCAAAGGTTTTGGTTAAGGAAGTATAAGGATGTACACCCCTCAATTTCAAACCCTAGATAGGTTCCTTGCCTTGGGGAATAAGAGGATTTATAACCCCAAGGATCTAGTAGCCCTAAATATTTCTCTAATACCCCATTAACCCATAAATAAAGGCACTAATCATTGCATTGGAGATATAAATGATTGCATTGGTAAGCATGAAATTTCAATATTTTGGTTTTCTCTCAATTGAGATTTGTTCCCCTAGCCTTGGGAAAACTTGCCTCATTGAGGCATCCCCTTTCAACCAACATTTCTTTCTACTGTAGTAAAACTAACTTACAACCACTAGGGCTGCACCAACACTAGATAACTAACCCTAGAGTAGCCCTAAAAAACTTCCCTAACCTCGTACTAACCTAGGCGCACTTATTGAGCTAACTAGGTGCTGATTTGATTGGATACGTTTTATGTTAAAGAACTTGGTTTGCTACAGCCATAAAGCTGGTACATTTACTGCAGAAACCCTAAAGATAAATTCACTCATAAATTACCTTTCAACTATCACTATTTTCTAAAAGTTTGCCACTTTATTCTACTTGTTTAAATACAATTTTTCGGTGGATTCTTTTTGGATTTTGGTGGCTAGATTCACTGTTGTCACAACAAGTCTTCTACAGCCATAAGGATGTAAAATAATTCTGCATACATCTTTTATGACAACCCTAACTCATTGCTAAAGTCTCATGCTATAGATTGTGAAATTCTCTAGTGTTTATCTACTTTGTTTCAAGCACATTTCATTGGACTTTTAACAACTTGTTAGCAACTCTAATACTTGTTTCTTCCTTGATATATATTGTTATTTGTTGCTGCAAACTAGGGATATCAAGACTAACTTTCTGATCCAACTAACATATTATACTGCACAATGGTTTTTCATTGTGTCTCGGGCAAGTACTAATTTCTCGGAAATTCATCCAAGGCTTTGGCAACCCCTTGAACCTTCCCAAGACTCTTTCCCAAGACCTTCATACCAATTATAATAGACCTCTAGGGACATCCTCTTCATCTTCATCCTTTTCCATCTCATTCCCCATAGGATCACTGGGATTCCCCCCTTGAGGTGACTACCTCACCTCTAAAGTGACGGTGACACCTGCCTAAGGTGACAGTAAGTAAAGAGAATATAGGTAAAACCTATGCTATGAATTCCTTCAATGATTACAAAGACTGTTGATTAAGCACATTACAATATTTTTCTTAAATTTTTCATTTTACACAGTGATAGATTGTATAGGATGGAAAACTATGTTCAATAATATTATAACACTTGATTGGTATTGATCCATGAGATTGAATCATCATTAGGAGTTTATAAGCTCAAATATATTAGATCTCAAATACAATGGATAAATATGAATATACCACAACGGGTGGGCTACCTTCATTCATTCATTAGTCAATATGTCTTTGTAGTTTCTTAACCACTAAATCATTGGCCTGTAGATTTCTTTAATTTTAATACCCTCATCCCTTTTAATATTGTTTTGGTTTATCTCAATTTCAAGGGCCTCAAGAACCTTTCTTTTACAATTATGGTCCATCTTAATGATATTTTTTTTGTCCTATATGCAAATGATATGGTCAATGTCTTGAGAGTACTCTATCAGGGTTGATCTTATAACATGATTATATTTAATATCAACACAACACTCTAAAATTATAACATGCAGAGATCTCTCTATCTCATAAATATAATTCTTTCCACATAAGTAGGGAATGGTATAAACATCCTTTTGATGTTTTAGATCAATGGTATCTTTAGTGTAATACAACATGTTCTTTAGAATTTTAGGAGGGGTGAAGGTCACTCTGATGATACCTTTCTTAAGAATTTTTGAAATTTTGTTTGTGGTTCCTTTGCTATAAGGAAATATGATCATATTTCCTTCTTCAAGTTCACAAATATTGTGGTGCCCCTCCTAGATTTTAAGAAAACAAATTTGAATTGGTATTCCTTATAGCCATTGTTTTTGAAAAATTTAGCCAAGTGTCTCAATTCTTTCTCTATGTGATCATTATCTAAAACTCTAATAGCTTGAGCCACCAGTGTGTTGATGACACCAATTTTTTGAATGGGGTGGTGATGAGAATTAGCATGAAGATACATGTTCATATGAGTTTTCTTTTGGTATACTTGATGGGAAAGAAAACCACCATTTCTCTTAAATATCATAAGGATATCAACGAATGGGATGCTATTGTTTTCTTATATTTCCATTATGACTCTTATGCTCTTAGCTTGATCGTTCAAATGTCATATCTTTAAAATTGTCTAAGGTTTCTTTTCCATGTTGCCAAATTATGTAGGTGTCATCTACGAATGTTTTCCTTAGTTAAGGCTTGAGAGGAAAGGAATCAATAGATTGTTTTTAAAGCCATTTCATGTACAAATCAATGACTATCGACGAAAATTTGGATCTTGTTTCTATGCCTTCGAGTTTTTCATAAGTATAGCCATGAAACCTGAAATGCATTGATTTCAGGAAAACTTTAATAATATTTGCAATTTCCTCATCTGTGATATTCTTGATTGCCTTGATAGCATCATTTAGTACGAGAGTTTTGGTAGATAGTGATACTACATTGAAGTTGACCATAGGATCGCATTATTCAACCTTTATATTTCTTATTTCTTTGATCACATGAGTAGAGTCTTTGACAAAGGAGTGTGTTTTCCCAACCATAATCATGAGTTTCTTTGCAAGGTATTTCACTAATTTGTTTGTGGGGGAAGACATAGTATTAACTATGGGTATGAGTGGGTAATTTTCTTTGTGAATTTTAGGGAACTGATAGCATGGAGAAACCAAATTGTTTTTTGGAGTTAGCTTAGATTAAACTTCTTCATTGAGAGAATTCTTGATGGCCACTGTCACCTCTTTTGTGATTTTATTGTGGAGTCTCTATTGAGTTTTCTATAGCTTTTCTTGATGGCTTAGGGATTGAAGTTGAATTTTTTTCTATTTTTAATTTGGATTA
The DNA here is from genome assembly GCA_009831015.1 of Picea engelmannii. Taxonomy (NCBI): domain Eukaryota; kingdom Viridiplantae; phylum Streptophyta; class Pinopsida; order Pinales; family Pinaceae; genus Picea; species Picea engelmannii. Next base: position 2,071,304 of record ML778533.1, on the reverse strand, counting down.
TAGTTGATAACACATATACATAAATGGATGGAAACTTGAGTATCATTTAAATGATTTATAGAAAGACATATAAAATACTTGTCATCTCCTTAAACATTGGTGCGGTGGTTCTTCCTCATACTAGGGTTCTTGCTACAATCATTGTGCATATTTAAGAAATAAATAAAATATAGGAATGATGAACTTTTTTCCCCTCGACACACCTCATAGCATCCACTTCATTACATTTGTTATCCTTATTGTTGTGGAAATGTTTTTTACCATTACATTGATTCAGTTCTACCTAGAAGTGGAGGACCATGAACTATGGTGGTCGCACTGACTCTAGGATCCCAAACTAACGAGAAAGGAGAGAATGACTCCCTATTTTACATCCTTTAAGAGACACAACACACTGACATGACATAGTAAAGAGAATTTAACTAAAATATATGTTATGGATTCCTTCAATGTTTACAAAGACCACTAATTAAGAACATTTCCAAGATTTTCTTGTGAGCATGTGCTAAGTGATAATGCTTGCAATATGAAGCTTCATCCATTACCTATTTTAGTTTTCAATAAATGGTAATGGTGATGGAAAGTTTCTTAGGTGGAGAGGTTCTTAATAGGGTTAAGCATGACATTGTTAAGAGGGTCCCTTATCCCACAAACAAGGGGGTCTCATACATCAATTTTGTATTTATCTAGGACGTAACTGTAAGGTACTAGGTTTAATATATTAGCAGAAAAGAGAAATAATGCAGAGAATAACACCAATATAGAAACAAAATACGAAAATACTGAATAGATAACAACGGAACAAAAAATTATATGGAACCACAACACCATTATTATACCTTTATTGATAGGAAACAATGTTCACTTGCCTCTTCGAGGGGGAAACCTCTAGCAGAGAAGAGGTCTATTACATAATTTCTTCAAGACAAAACTTCTCATACCCTCTACTCCTATTTATACTAAATCTATCTATCCAAAAGAGCAATCTAGAGGAATATCCTTCTAGAAGCGAAAGCTTCTATTAGGTCTTCTTACATTTGACGTGTTCCTCCTTATTGCTAGGCCTTATTAATATTGACCTTTATTACATGGAAATATATTATTCTACTTACTTGAGGGGTTAGGGAGGTTAGGTCCATAACATGCCCCCCCCTTAAAATAAACCTTGTTCTCAAGGTTGGAGATGAGGAAATTGCTACAGAATGGTAGTTGGATCCCAAGTGGCTTCTGTTGGAGTTGTATCTTTCCACTAGACTAACACTTCCTTGATGGTGCATTGATGAAGATGATTCTTATACTGGTCCAAAACTTCTTGTGGCTGCAACCAGATGGATCCTTCTTCATCCAACTCAGGAAGGTTGGTTTGAGATTGGAACTTATTTCCAATCACTTTCTTTAAGAAGGAGACATGAAAAATAGGATGGAGCTTAGAAGGACTGGGAAAATCTAACTGATAGGCCACCCATCCCACGCACTTGAGAACTATATAAGGACCATAAAATTTGGGCGCCAATTTCTGACAATGTTTGGCCTTGAGTGAATTTTGCTTATAAGGTTGTAGTCGAAGAAATACTTGGTCTCCTTCAACAAATTGACATTTTGAGCGACCTTGATCTGCTTGATTCTTCATGCGATTATGAGCCATGAACAAATTCTCTTTGAGGGTACAAGGAATAACCTTTCGAATTGTAAGCATTTGGTAAATTGCCTGGACCTTTGAGACACTTGGCATGTAGGAGATAACAGAAGGTAGATTTTGTCCATATACTGCTTCGAAAGGAGTCATGCGAGTAGTTGTATGGTAAGAAGTGTTGTACCACCATTCATATAATGGTAACCACTTAGCCCATTGATATTTCCTTTCAGAGGAAAAACACCTCAAATATGTCTCCAAACACTTGTTGACAACTTCAGTTTGACCATCAGTCTAGGGATGATAGGCGGTGTTGAAATGCAATTGGGTTCCCTGTAGCCTAAGTAATTCTTGCCAAAAACTGTTGGTGAAAGTGGGACCTCGATAAAAAACAATAGAATCAGGCATGCCATGAAGCTTGAAGACATGATCCATGAAACGTTGAGCCACAATGGATGTGGTAAATAGGTGTTGAAGAGCACATAAATGAGCATACTTGGAAAGACTATCAACGACTGCCATGATGACTGACTTATTTCCTGATTTAGGTAGTCCCAAAATAAAATCCATAGAGATTTCCCTCCATATAGTGGGTGGAATCGGAAGTGGTTGTAGTGTTCCAGGATCTTTGATTGTTTCTCCCTTGTTGCGTTGACAAATATCACATTCTGCCACAAAAGTGCGAACGTCCTTTTTCATACCATCCTAGAAAAATGAATGTTTGAATCGGTCATAGGTTTTGGTAAACCCTGAGTGCCCAAATGTGGGTGTAGCATGAAGCTCAAAAAGCACCATGGCTTTAAGTTGTGATTGTTTACTTAAATACAGATAGCCTTTGTAGCGAATCTCATCATTGTGCCAAGAGTACCTTGACGAAACTGGAGAGTTGGCTTGCAATTGTTGGATTAGATGTGAAATTTTAGGATCTTGTAGCCATTCCTAGTGAATATCTTGGATCCAATATGGTACAATGAAGGAGAGGGATAAAAGGGACCCTTCATATTCATATTTTCGTGAAAGAGCATCAACAACCACATTTTATTTTCCTTTCTTTTAAATGATCTCATAATCATATCCAAAGTGTTTAGTCACCCATTTTTGTTTCTCCGGGAAGGAAGGTCATTGCTCCAGAAAATAATTGAGGAGTTGATGATCTATCTTAATTTGGAAGTGTTTCCCCAAGAGATAAGGGCGCCAGAGATCCATGACATGAATAATAGCCAACATTTCATTTTCATATATTGATTGGCCCAAATGGCATTCTAACAATTGTTTGCTGGTAAAGGCCAAAGGTATGCCCTCTTGAATAAGGACTGCTCCAATTTCTCTCCCAGAGGCATGACATTCCAAGACAAAGGTATTTGTGAAATCAATAAGGGCCAAGACCAGAGTAGTGCACATAGTCTCCTTCAAGGCTTGAAAGGCCTGATCAACTATGGGAGTCCAAGTGAAAGAATTATTTTTAAGGAGAGCAGTGAGAGTTGTCGCAATCTTGCATAATTCTGAACAAACATGTGATAATAGCATGTTAAAACCCTAAAACCACGCAAGATTTTTATAGTCTTGGGGCGAGGCCAATCCTGCATTGCTTCAATCTTCTTAGGATCCACCCAGACACCAACCTTGCCAACAATATGACCCAAGTACTCGACTTCTGAGGTGCCAAATCAACATTTAGAGTGTTTGAGGAAACGTTGGTACTGAGAGAGTAGATGGAGAACTTAATCCACATGGTCAATATGGGATTGCCAATTTTTACTATAGATGAGAATATCATCAAAGAAAACTAAGACAAAATGACAGAGAAAAGGATGGAAGACATGATTCATGAGGATTTGGAAGGTGGAGGGGGCATTACAGAGGCCAAAGGGCATGACCAAGAACTCATAGTGACCCTCATGAGTTCGAAAGGAAGTCTTGGGGATGTCAGCTTCTTGCAAATGTATCTGGTGGTAGCCAGAACATAGATCAAGTTTAGTGAAGTACTGAGCACCACTCAACTCATCCAAGAGATCATCAATGACAGGAATGGGAAACTTATCCTTGATGGTGATTTTACTGAGGGCATGAAAGTCAGGACACATGTGCCAAATACCTTCTTACTTGAGTACCATGACCACAGGAGAAGAATAAGGGTTGGTATTGGGGCAGATAACACCTGCTTGGAGCAATTATTGCACTATTTTCTTAATTTAATTCTTTTGGGAAAAGGGATGACGATAAGGGTGAACATTGGGAGGAAGGTTGCCAGTAATCAGGGGGATGGAATGATCATGAACATCACGAGAAGGCGGAAGTCCCTAAGGAGTGGAAAAAATAGCTTGATGTTTGGAGAGGATAGCTTGGAGGTCAGGATGCATAGAGGGTGTCTCAATCTCTTGATTGTAATGGAGTTATCAAGAAAGAATACTAGAGTATCCTTTATTGACGATATTTTCCATCTGCTGGGAACTGATTATCTCAGGAGAACCAGTTGTGAGACCTTGGAATTGATACCTTTGTCCCTCCTGTTGGAATTGCATGGTTAATTCCTTAAAATCCATAAGAATGAGACCCAAAGTGCATAACCATTCAACACCTAGCACAATGTCAAAATATCTCATGTTAATGGAAAACATATGAGATTTCAAGTGATAATGTCCAATTTGAAGACGTACATTTTCACAACACCCACCACATTTCATGGACCCACCATTGGCTATCATGATTTGAAAATTATTGACAACACAAATATAGTAATTAGTTTCCTGGGCAATGCCATGATGAATAAAAATGTGGGTGCTACCACTGTCAACAAGAATGATGACCTTCCTATGCTTAATATAGACAATGAGCTTGAGGGTTTGGGCAGCAGAGAAGCCAGTGAGGGCATGCAAGGAAATGAGTGGGTCAAATTCAAGTGGGTCAGTGGGCTCCTGGGTAGCATCAGGAAGGGAAGGCTCTTCAACAAGGGGAAGTGTCACATCTTCTTCAAGAACATCTTCAAAAATTTCCATAAAATGTTTTTTTTCCTTACACTTGTGCCCCGGAAAATATTTTTCATCACAATTATAGAAAAGACCCTTTAGTTTGCATTCAACCATTTCAGTCGTAGTTAATTTCTAGACCTTTAGGGGAGTGGCAGGGGGTTTAGGATTAGTGGGTTGATGGTGAGGAACAAAAGAGGGTTTTTTGTTCTAGGAAAAAACAACTTGTTGGTCCTCTTTGGCATGTTTAGTAGCTTCCAAACAAGTCGGAGGGTGGGCCATGAGAACCTGGGATATGATTTCATCCTTTAGGACACTGATAAATCATTTGCAGAAGAACGCATCTGACATTCCCTCGGTTCTAAAGGACAAATTCTCAAAAGAAGTTATAAAGTATTCCACTATGCCTTCTTTTTTCAACTTGGTCAAACAACTGAGATAGTGGGTATCCGTGTCAAAGATATTATAGAGCTCTGCAACAAACTAGATTGATGCAATATACCCATGACGTGAATTTTTACACCATTTCCACAATTTCCATCATTCATGATCTAGATAGAGGACATCATAGTGAAGTTTGGCCAACTCATCAGTAATACCATGCAGAGAAAAATAATGTTTCATTTGAGTGACCCAACCCGTGGGATCAGAGCCATCAAATTTATTGAGCTAAATGCAGGGAAGACGAGGGTCACGATGAAAGGAGTTGGATTGAAAATGCAAAGAATGAGAGGAATCAACAACATCTAGTTGGTCAGAGGAGGAAGTACCCGAAGTGCGGTTCAACAACTGGTTGACAACAGACTGGAGGGTGTTAAATTGGTTCATGAATTTGGCATCCATGGTGTCAAATTGGTGTTGGACTTGGGTCTCTAATTGTGCAAGGTGGTAATTGGTAGAGCCAATATTAGATGTCAATTGTTGGATGGATTCCTTGGCTTGATTGATGGAATCTTCCAGGTCTTGGTTGCGACTGTTGTCCATTTGGAGAGGGGGAGTGTGGGTAAGGGAAAATGGGTGGGTGGGACCACAAAAAAGGATTTATAAGTGATAGGTACCATGATTATCAGGGTGAGAAGGGGAATATAATGGGATAGGTGGAAAAACAGGGAAGATGGAAAGGGGTTGGGTCTACTGAAAACAAAGGCTTAAAAATGAAATGTATGACTGCGATCATGGAGAAAAGGGGAATCCAATGGGATAGGTCCCAAATAAGTGTTTTGACGGGACTACTATACTTTTTTTTACTCCTGTGGAGTTATACTTCAAGATGAAGAATATTGCAGTGTTGAAATGTCAAAATTCTTAACAGGAAGAAATATGTAGTAATTTAACAACCAGAATGTAGGAGGCATAGTTGTGTGGCAATAGGTCTTGTTTGTTCTATTTTTGTTTCCTTCCCAAGGGTTAGGGTATTCAAGGGTTCTATAGAAAAGGGTTTGCACTGTTCTATAGCTCTCTAATATACGTGCGGGATCCAACAGTAGTACTTGGCCCAATATCTCAGGGCACCAACTAAGGAGGCTAGACCGTTCCCTTAGCCATACTACCCAACTACCCAGGTACTAGAGAGTATCTTCCCGAGTGTTGTTCTCGGTGGAACTATAGTAGTTAGGTAGACAAACGATTCATCTATAGAGAGCTTCAGGATATCTAGGCCGATCCATATACATGTTTTTTTTTTACGAGCAACCACTTGAAGGGGTACCAACATGGGTTACAAGGGTGGCCAATAGATGTGCGCTTAAGTACCACTTGTATTTCCTACGTGTATTACTCCCTGACCGTGGGTTTATGCATGTAACGACAAATATTGTAGCTTTAAGACATAGGAATACATCTCTACCCTGAAAAAAATTAATCCACAATGTTCTGCCAAGGAAAGTACCTTGATACCACTTGTAAGGTACCGAGTCTATTATATTAGTAGAAAAGAGAAATAATGAAAAGAATAACACTGAGATAGCAATAGAATATGGAAATACTGCAGAGATAACAATAGAACAACAAATTATATGGAACCACAACACCAAAATTATACCTTTATTGATAGGAAACAATGTTCACTTACCTCTTTGAGGGGGAAACCTCCAGCAAAGCATAGCTCTATTAAAATAATTCTTCAATACAAAACTTCTCATACCCTCTACTCCTATTTATACTAAATCTATCTATCTAAAAGAAAAATCTAGAGGAAGATCCTTCTAGTAGCGAAAGCTTCTATTAGGTATTCTTACATTTGACTTATTCCTCCTTATTGCTAGGCCTTATAAATATTGACCTTTATTACATGGAAATATATTATTCTACCCACTTGAGGGGTTAGCGAGGTTAGGTCCCTAACAGTAACCCTAAAATTAGATTATTATTATTATTCTACAATCAACCAAAGTTATGTATGTTCCTTTAAAGGTCGATATAAGGCATCGATTATAAACACTTGGTTGGAACCAAAATCATGAATGTCTTGGTCATTTCAATTGTGACTGATTGACCTATTTTATCATATGGAAATTTGTTTTGGTGATGGAAACTAAGACCATAAAAGTTGTTATTTCCTTTGCTAATATCTCCAATGCAAATGACAATACATGTTTCTAGAATAAGCAATTTTGTTTTGGCTTGATCGGTGGGTCATGAATTCATTCCAAAGTGCTCTCAATGGGGGCATTTCCTTCTCATTAAATCATGTGATAGGAATAGAAACTCACTCTTTTGGGTAGATATTCCTTTTTATATAAAAAATGAAACAATGGACCATATTGAGTTGATTTTTGTTCTCAATGTTTTGTTTACTTTAGATTTGTTGACTTTTGATCTCCACTAGAAATAGAAATAGTCCTTTTCTATAATTTCACCTGTAAGCTAGTGGATAAAGGAGATCAACCATGAAGAGCCTTTGTTTGTTCATTGCAAGAAATATTATTTCATTTACACTTGTCTCTTAATAGACTTTGGATCTTCTTTCATTTCCACAACTTTCTTTTGGTTTTTATATTTCTTATCATTGTTCACCAACCACATCTTTTAATGCCATTTTTCTAGGGGTATTCCTTAGGGAGTGTGTAGAAATCTTAAATTTCCTTCTTGGAGATAAAAATATGTATTGTTATGTCATTAACACAACATAAATGAAGCTAGTTCCTATACAAGGTGGTGGGAGATGTTGTGTGACAATGCCATTTTTATTTATTTATAATAACAATTAAAATTACATTCCAAAGAAAAGAGAGGAGGGTTGTGACTATACCTGTACAACCTAGTACAAAGGATGGAATTTCCTTACTACTTATACACACTGACTTTCATCCTTAATATGATCGATATGAAAATTCTTTCTTTCATGTAATCATTAATCTAATTACTCATAAGATTTTAAAATGATTCATAGATATCTTGCAAAACAATATATATTTGAAAATCCTACTTAATATTCATTTGGAGTGCCCAAGGTTTAGCCATATTGTTGGTTATGGAGCCTGATTATCTTCCTGATTCAAAGGTCTTTTGTTTTCAGCCATGTTTATAGTCCATGAAGTATTTACACCCTAGAAGTATGTACACTCTTCCAAGCAGGGGAGTGCAGAGGGGGGTTACCCCCTTTGCGGGGTCTAGGGGGTATGGGGGCGAAGCCCCCGATGGAAAAATTGCCTTGCAAATGTATATTGTAATTTCAATGTAAATCTGGACCGTTCATTATAAGGTTGCAGATCTAACAGTAGAAATTATGTTAGGGTTTTTTTCCCTAGAAGGCAACCCTCTGTTATGAGGGAAATGTATTGCGACTATGCATTATGGTGAATATTGTATTCTGAGATAGGAGACTGTGTGAGAAAGAAGAGGAAGTTACAGTGGGTTTGTTGTAGGTTGTATCCCTTCATTTGTTGGATAATAATAAAGGAAGGACCTGGAAATTTCTCTGGTGGACGTAGCCCACATTGGGTGAACCACGAGTATCCATGTCTCTATTGTATTGTGTATCTTTTGTATTTTATTTACACATTTGTTTTATTTTATTTCTCCACAGTCCTGTTTTTCTAAAAACTAGTATCAGAGCGAAAGGTAACTCGCAGGAAAGGAGGGTTCCTGGTTCGAGTGGGAGCAATGTTGGAATATGGAAAGTTTAGGGTCGAAAAATTTAACGACCAAAACTACCAGTTATGGAAGATGCATATGGAATATTATTTATATTAGAAGGATCTATTCCTACCATTGGGCGAAGTAGAAAAGAAGTCGACGGATATGAAGGATGAAGAATGGGATATTCTTGACAGAAAGGCTCTAGGAATGATACGGCTGAGCCTGGCAGCATCAGTGGCTTTCAGTATTTCGAAAGAAAAGACAGTGAAGGCTTTGATGGACGCATTGGCTAAATTGTATGAAAAACCCTCGACATCCAATAAGGTATTTCTAATGAAGAGATTATTTAATATGAAGATGTCAGAAGGTGGTTCTGTTTCAGATCATTTAAATGATTTTAATACGGTTACTAATAAACTAAGTTATGTAAAAGTGGACTTTGATGATGAGGTCAGGGCTCTTCTAATCTTGTGCTCATTTCCAGAAAGCTGGAACGGCTTGGTCATGGCTATAATTAACTCTGTCTCTAGTTCAAATACTTTAAAATTTGATGATGTTGTTGGTGTTATCCTTAGTGAGTAAATGTGACGGAAAAGCATAGGTGAGACATCAGGTAATGCGTTGAACATGGAGAGCAGGGGAAGACAAAAGGATAGAGGAAAGGGCTCAGGGAACCGCGATAATTCTAGGAAAGGCAGATCCAAATCCAGACTTGGAAAGATAGAGTGTTGGAATTGTGGGAAGAAAGGACATCTGCAGAAAGACTGCAAAGCTCCAAAGAAACAAAGAGATGGACAGTAGGAGAGAAATCAAGAAACAAATGTAACAAGTGATGTGTTACAAGATGCTTTGATTCTTTCTGCAGATAATATTTCTAAGTCTTGGGTAGTAGATTCAAGGGCTTCATTTCATGCCAAAACCCATAGGAAACATTTTCTAGATTATGTTCAAGGTGATTTTGGACAGGTTCATTTGGGTGATGATGCACCATGCAAAATTGTTAGAATGGGAAAGGTAAAAATAAAGCAACGCAATGGAAACCAATGGTTATTGAAAGAGGTAAGACATGTTCCATATTTAAGGAAAAATCTAATTTCAAAAGGATAGTTGGCAAGTGAATATTGTATATCCTAAGATGTGGAAGGTCATCAAAGGATCATTGGTGATAGCAAAAGGAGAGAAGGTAGGTACACTGTATTTATGTACTGGTAATACTGACTATTCTATCTCTTTAGCTTATACAGGAGTGGATACAACACTGTGGCATCATAGGCTTGGAAACATGAGTGAAAAGGGTATGCAGATACTTCACAAAAGAAATTTGTTGCTAGATCTTAAACAAATTGATTTGGACTTCTGTGAGCATTGTGTTTATGGAAAACAGAAGAGAGTCAGATTTCTCAGAGTCGGAAAAGAAAAGAAGAATGAAATCTTAGAGCTTGTGCATACATATGTATGAGGACCAGCTCAGGTATCATCTTTTGGTGGCTCTCGTTACTATGTTATTTTTATTGATGATGCAACTAGAAAAACTTGGGTTTATTGCATTCGACAAAAATATGATTTTTTTGATACTTTTAAGAAATGGAAAGCTTTGGTTGAGAATGAGATAGGAAAAAGTTTGAAGTGTCTCAGATCAGATAATGGAGGTGAATATTGTAGAAATGATTTTGATTATTACTATTCATACCATGGGATTCATAGAGAGAAGACAGTTCCAATAACACCACAAGAAAATGGTGTGTCATAAAGGATGAACTGGACAATCATGGAGCGTGCAAGGAGTATGAGATTGCATGTTGGTTTTCCCTTACAGTTCCGGGAAAATGCTGTAGATACTGTTGTTTACTTAATAAACAAAGGACCTTCAAGCTCTTTGGATGGTAGAATTCCAGAGGAGAAATGGACGGGAAAAAAGGTAAACAGTTCTTTTTTTAAGACTTTCAGTTGTGAAGCATTTGTCCATATTGATAAAGAAAATAGAACAAAGCTTGAGGAAAAATCCAAGAAGTGTACCTTTATTGGATACGATGTTAATGATTTTGGTTATTGCTTATGGGATTATGAAAATAAAAAAATCATTAGGAGTAGAGATGTCATATTCAATGAGAAGCTCATGTACAAAGATCAGTTGTAGGGAAAGAAACAGGAAAAAGAAAAACAAGAATACACAGTGTTTGATGAGATCACTGAAAAAGAAATTCCAAAGGAACTAGAAAATCAAAATGTACAACAACAGGAGCAGCAGGTACCTCAAACACCTACAAGTGTTGTTAGAAAATCTATCAGGTTAAGTATACCCCCTGAATGATACTCTCCTTCATTGTATTATTTATTATTGACTGATTCTGGTGAACCAGAATGTTATGAAGAGAAAATGCAGGTAGACACCAAAAAGAAGTGGGAGCAAGGCATGAAAGAGGAAATGGATTCCTTGGAAAATAACCAAACTTGGGACTTGGTTCAATTGCCTGCTTGAAAAAGACCATTGTAGAAAAGTGGTACAAGGATAGACTTGTTGTAAAGGGGTTTTCACAAAAGAAAGGTATAGATTTTGATGAAATATTTTCTCTTATTGTTAAAATGACTTCAATTAGGACTATTTTAAGTCTTGTGGTAGTAGAATATTTTCATATTGAACAATTAGATGTTAAAACATCTTTTCTCCATGGGGATTTGGAGGAAGAGATTTATATGCATCAGCCACAGGGATATGAGGTCAAAGGGAAGGAGAATTTGGTATGCAGGTTGAAGAAGAGCTTGTATGGCCTAAACCAAGCTCCAAGGTAGTGGTATTTGAAGTTTGATAGGTTTATGCTAGAACATGGTTATAGTAGATGTCATTCTGATCATTGTGTTTATTTTAAAATGCTAGAAAATGGAAGCTATATTATCTTGCTATTATATGTAGATGACATGCTTCTTGTAGGGTCTAATATGTAGGATATAAATGTGCTCAAGAAGAAATTAGCTAATTCATTTGCGATGAAGGATTTCGGTGCTGAAAATAAAATCCTTGGTATGAGAATAACAAGAGATAGGAAAAATCACAAATTGACATTGTCTCAGGGTGAGTACACAAAGAAGTGTTGGAGAGGTTTAGAATGCAGAATGCAAAACTAGTTAGTACACCTTTAGCTAGACATTTCAAATTAACTAAGGAAATGTGTCCCAAGACACAGGAGGAGATAGAATACATGTCTAGGGTCCCTTAGTCATCAACATTTGGCAGCTTGATGTATGTAATGGTTTGCAAAAGTCCAGATATTGCACATGCAAGGGGAGTTGTGAGCAGGTATATGAACAATATAGGTAAAGAACATTGGGAGGTAGTAAAGTGGATTCTCAGGTATTGGAGAGGTACAACTACTCATGCATTATGTTTTGGAGGATCATACACTTTTCTACAGAGATATTTTGATTCAGATATGGCAGGTGATAAAGACAGCAGGAGAAGCACCACAGGGTATGTTTTTACTATAGGTGGAACAATAGTAAGTTGGATTTCAAAACTACAAAAGGTTGTTGCACTTTCAACAACAGAGGAAGAGTATGTTGCTGCTACGGAGGCTAGTAAAGAGATGATTTGGTTACAAAGGTTTATGGAGGAATTAGGAAAGAAGCAAGAGAATAATAGGTTGTACTGTGACAGTGAGAGTGCCATTCATCTTGTAAAGAACTCAACCTTCCATTCAAATACTAAGATTATACAGTTGAGGTACCATTTCATATGATCTGTCTTGGAAGATGGACATTTGAAGTTGGAAAAGATACACACTAGCCAAAATTCTATAAACATGTTAACAAAGGGAGTAACCAGGGAGAAACTGAGTTATTGCTCAGTTTCAGTTGGTCTTCAAGAATGAAGATGAAGATGAGAAATTTTCCAGTTCCAAGAAGGTTGAGAGTCCATCATATACAACAACAGTGGATTTGTTGAGATTAGTCTCCAAGTGGGAGATTGTTGGTTGTGGAGCTTTATTATCTTCCTGATTCAGAGGTCTTTGTTTTCAGCCATGTTTATACCCCATGAAGTATTTACACCCCAGAAGTATGTACACTCTTCCATGCAGGGGAGTGCAGAGGGGGGTTTCCCCCTCTACGGGGTTTGGGGGGGCTATCCCCTCTGCTGGGGGGTATGGGGGTAGCATCCCCCGAAGGAAAAATTGCCTTGTAAATCTATATTGTAATTTCATTGTAAATATGGACCATTCATTATAAGGTCGCAGATCTAAGGGTAGAAATTATGTTACGGTTTTTTTCCCTAGAAGGAAACCCTCTGTTATGATGGAAATGTATTGTGGCTATGAATTATGGAGAATATTGTATTTTGAGATAGGAGACTGTGAGAGAAAGAAGAGGAAGTTACAGTGGAATTGTTGTAGGTTGTATCTATTCATTTGTTGGATAATAATAAAGGAAGGACCTGGAAATTTCTCTGGTGGACGTAGCCCACACTGGGTGAACCACATATATATGTGTCTCTATTGTATTGTGTATCTTATGTATTTTATTTCTGCATTTGTTTTATTTTATTGCTCCATAGTCCTGTTTTTCTAACTTGGATAATAAGAATTGAGATCCCATTGCTTTTTCTTTAATGGCCCTCAACTCTTCCTTTGAATTTTGGCTTTGGGTAAGCAGGGAGGAAATAAAGGTGGGGGTGGGATTTCTCCAAAGGAATCTTGTATAGGATGGGGCCTCTCCTTTGATTTCAAGTACATCATTTTCCAAAGCCTCATTAGCACGCTCTTCATCACCACCTAATCCTCATCGAGGATCTTTTGCAACTTCTTCTAGAGTGTGAGTCATTGATTATGGCTCTTCATCCTCCTTATCATTATTTGGATCTAAAATTTCAAAATGACTTGCCATTAGAGAAAGAGCTTTGTTTCGGCTTCAATGGGGTGAGTGTTTTCTTTTCTCCCCGCTATCCAATATTTGCATTGGTTGCTTTGATTCTGATTGAGTCTAAGGAGTGAGACACCCCTACTTATAATTGTTAGAAAAATTACCATATTCATGGAACTTATTGCACCTATGGAGCTACTTGCAATCTAGCCCCTAAATATGACACCAATCATCTAGATTCAACCTTATTTCATCTAGAAGACCTTTCTCGAGGTTAACCCTTCCTTTGAATTTTTTCTTTCGGTAAGAAGGGAGGAAATAACGGAGGGGGTGGGATTTCTCGAGAGGACTCTTGTATAGGATGGGATGTCTTCTTCGATTTCAGGTACATCATTTTCGGGGCAGGGTTAATTTGAAGGATGGAAATTTATTTTAAAATGTAGAAACATGGGCTAATATTTCTAGTCCTTAATATGCAAAATATAAAATGTTTGACGATAGGTTTGTAAAAATATTCAAGTTTCTACGGATTTTATATGGTTCCTATAACATTTTGATGATTTTTTGAGTTAAATAATTTTATTCTATGGAATTTGGGCGAATCGTTTTTAGAAAAAAATGGAAATTGGTGAATCGTTTTTTGGGAAAAAAATGGAAAATTATCCCATTGGCGAAATTTAGCCCCTAAAATCATCTATGTACAAGGGTGCTTCTTTAGCATTCGAGGATATTTTGCAACTACTTCTATATTGTGAGACACTAGTAGTGGTTATTCATCGTCCTTATCATTGTTTGGGTTTAAAATTTCAAAACTATTTGTCTAATTAGAGTAGGAGCTTTGTTTTGGTTTCATTGGAGTGATTTTAGTCTTTTCCTCGCCCTATTTTCTATTTTCATCAGTTGCTTTGATTTTGATTGAGTTTGAGAAGTACGTTGAGTTTGAGGAGTAGGTTTCCCTACTTATAGTGCTTAGCAAAAGGGCATATTCATGGCACTTATTGTACCTACTCATAATCTAGCTTCTAAATATGACACCAATCATCTATAATTAACCGTATTTTTTTAGAAGACCTTTCTCGAGGTTCAATTTTGCATATATTTGTGCCCGTGCATTGACATTTTTTTTGGCGTTGCCTTATCGATAAACTTGCCTATGTTGTTTCCTATCAATTGGAATGTTGGATCATCCTAGAAAATGTGTGGCAAATGACAATGATGGACCAAAATTGGGTATGTTACAAAGATGTCTTTTTCTAGGTTAAAATTCATTGGCCAATGGTTCAGTGATAAAAAGTAGGGTTGGTTTCTCACTATCAATTCGTGATCTCCTTCATTTAGAACATGAAAGTAATGTATCATCTAACATAGAGAGAAGTTTACAACACCCTTCATGAGAGAGGCCTAATATTCCAATAGTGAGAGTTCAAGAACCTTATGACTTGGCCATGGCCTGATGAACTTCCCCACTAGGAGAAGCGATCGAGATCTTTAGTTATGGGATCTCTAGAAGATTCCTCTCAAAATGCTCATGGAACATGCATTGATTGTGATCAATCCAATATGCATGTAGAACTAGTTTGAACACTTGCTTTAGGAAAGCACTAAGAACCAAGTTGTGGAGCATTCATGGCACTTATTTTACCTACTCATAATCTAGCTCCTAAATATGACACCAATTATCTATAATTAACCTTTTTCTTTAGAAGACCTTTCTTGAGGTTCAATTTTGAGTAGATTTGTGCACATGCATTGACATTGTTTTTGACGTTTCCTTATCGATAAACTTTCCTATGTTGTTTCCTATCATTTGTAATGTTGGAGCATCCTAGAAAATGTGTGGAAAATGAAAGTGATGGACCAACTTTGGGTTTTCTACAAAGTTGTCTTTTTCCAAGTTAAAATTCATTGGCCAATGGTTCAGTGCTAAAAAGTAGGGTTAGTTTCTCACTATAAATTCACAATCTCCTTCATTTAGAACGTGAAATTAATGTATCATCTAATGTAGAGAGAATTTTACAACACCCTTCCTTAGAGGGGCCTAATATTCCAATAGTGAGAGTTCAAGAACCTTATGACTTGGCCATTGCTTGATGAACTTCCCCACTAGGTATTTGTTTGCGAATAAAATGTCTTTTATTCACTAGGATAAGTGATTGATATCTTAAGTTATGAGACACTACAACCCCTTGTATGTCATGAACCCACATTCCCCACACACCCTCTACAAAGGAACCCATGAATGAGACACTACAACCCCTTGTATTTCATGAGCCCCATGCCCATTGAGTCTTGAACCTTAACCACTTAATCCACTTTACATGGCTTAGAGAGGGATCTCTTGGAAACACTCCTTGACCTAGGGAAAGATCTACCCACTAGGACACCTCGTCAACCTTCCCATGTCCAATCTTGGCAAGTCAAATAATTTCTTTGAGCAATTAATTGTTTAACAGGGTAATATTTTATGCACATTGTTAGGTGGCTCATTTATTGACTTGATTTACTTATCATGATATTTTGACTTGATATCCTTGGAGGTCATGCTTATTTTTCTTTGCAGGACCTATTTGGTGGACAATTCTGGAGGAACAAGCCTAGCTTCTAGGCTTCCATGGGGCTTGAATACCACGGGTGGATGGCAAGGGTCTGCATGCTTGATGAGAGAGATGAAACTTGAGAGGCCTAGAATATGACTTGAGAAACAAAACCTAACCCCTGCATGCCAAAAACTTTTCCTAGGAGAGGAAAAACATCATCTTTAGGAGCATGACATCAACTAGGGGGGATAGGGTTTGGTGGTGAGCTTACCACTCATTGGCACTTAGACATTTTGAGGATAATGAGGCTTTGACCATGAATAAAGTGACTTGGATGCTTGACATGTTGCTTTGGGAAGCCTTCCTACACTCCTCCAACACCAAAGACTTGCTCCTAGTGCCAAAACGTCCTTTGAAGGTGTGATGCCACTTTAAATTAGGGTTTCTCTTTGTGTAAAAGTAAATTTTAAGTGAATTGTTAATATTATTTTGTAAAAGGGGCAATATTAAGGTTGTTGACCCCTAGTCTTGTGGTTTACCCTAATATTATGTGGACACACTATTTTGGAGACATTTTGTATAAATAGATATCATCGGATCTCATTTCATAACATAACTCTCCCATTGTGAGAAGTTGTTAGCAATATTTCTTGCTAAGGGGGTCAGAAATCAAATGAATGGGTTAAAACCCACTTGTCCAAGGTTTGGGCGACATGACGCCCATGGTAAATAGTAAGCGAGATCGGGCGGTCAAGATGAGCGCGCCCGGATCAACGGCGCACAGCAAATTCCGGACCCTCCTTGCCTTCTGACCTTTAAGCAGTGGGGGGGGGTTCGGAATCAGGGGCGCATCTCTCCGACAGCCCAAATAAGAGCGCCTGGATCAACGACGATGAAGGTCATTCCGGACCCCCCCCCCGTCTTTCTCCCTTTAAGCTGAGGGGGGGGGTCCGGAATTATTGATGCAGCTCTCAATGGCCACGATCGTCGCGCCCGGATCAACGGCGCTCGTGCAACCACGCTCTCCTCAGCTGCCCTGTGTTTAGCCATGGTGGACCCTCCTCCCGCCACTTCGATCACCCTCTACCCACTGTCCCTTATTGCCACGCGTCACTTATCCACTCCTCCTCTCTGGCCCGCATAGCCCCCTTTCTGTCATCGCTCTCGCCCCTGTCCACTTCTTCCACGTGTCCCCTCAATGCCTTCACTCCCGCCATATCCCATGTCCGTCCCTCAAGCTTGGCAGTTGTTCCATATGGCAGCATAGGAAGTCTTCCCCATCCCGAGGTGCTGAGTTGGCCTAACCTTCTCCAATCCCAAGAAGCAGTTATTGAAGCGGTTGGCGGTGGTTAGACATCGTCTCCGCCATAATGGGGACGTCCTGTAACGAATTGAAAG
>ML778533.1:2026555-2037036 GCA_009831015.1 Picea engelmannii | reverse complement strand
GGTCGTAGATCTAAGCACCATCATCTCAAGCGTTCATATGTGCGCCTTCTTTAACTTGTCAACACAAAATTATATTTGTTTCAAAAACTTAGGACAAGTGCATTATGAGGATTCACCAACTTTCCCCTGCTTTGTATCACCATGGGGGTTAGACATTCACCTTTCAAACATCAAAGGTATGTTTCAACATCGATCGTCATGCATATTTTATTGAAATAAATGCCACTAACCTATGCTCTAACCTACTTACCTATGACATTTAGCCCAGATTAAACAATTGGACTAAGAAATTACTCTATCCTAGGGTTTTTTGACCAAGATTAGGCAGTTTGGTCAAATTTATTCACTAGCTAAACTAATAAGCTTGGCTAAGATTAAATAGTTTAGCCAAGTTTATTCACTAATCCTATCAACATCAATTTAAAAGGACTTGGTCATGCTTAAACTGTATGGGGCAAGTCATTGTTATTGCATGGGGCTTTATTCAATTTCTTTTATGCCCTCTTTTATTCTTTTTCTTTCTTTTCTTTTTTTCTTTTTCTTTCATTTCTTTCTCAAATCATTTACATAATGGAAAATTATTTGGCAACCAAACACAATGAAAAGATGACATTTCAGTCACCAGTTGATCCTATAAATTATGGGGTTATAACAACGGCTCCACCTGGGGATGGTACTCTCCTTGTGAAGTGCCAAGAATCATGCTTCCTGATGTTCTGAAAAGTTTTCCACAATTTCTTTTGTTGTTTGATTTGTTTTATTTTTGAAAATTTTGACAACAATGTTCAGTGGCTCAGGGCCTTCTCTACGGGCTTCAACCATCTGATCAAAGTTATTCATTCAAAAACTTGTAAGAAAAATGAAATGATTTGTACAATGGAGAGGTGATACTGAAAGCCTATACTGAGGAGGTGAATAGTGCTTCAGCATTTTTCCATTCACAGGTCCTCCTGGTAGATTGATCCCATCATTGTGGTTGAGAAGAAAAGCATTATTTCCTATGAATTCTTGAATCATGTAAGGTCCCTTCCATAAACTGTCGAATTTTCCATGCTTCCCCTTATCTTCATTTCGAGCATCCCACCTTAGAACCAGATCACCTAGCTCAAAGTCATCTTCTTTAGTTCTTTTATCAAAGATCTTTTTAATGCTCTCCTGGACAACCTGAGTTTTGTTGTATACTTATTCTCTAGACTCATGCAAGTGGATCATCTGGTGTATCCTTCTTTGGGAGTCGTTCGGCTCGGCTTGCATCTCTTGCAACAATTTCATGACGGGAACCCCTAAAGAGGTAGGAAAAATTGCTTCAGTGCCATAGACCAATTGATACAGAGACATACCAATTGACCTCTTAGTGGTTAGTCTGTCGGCCCACAATGCGAAAACCAACTTGTTATGCCATGACTTTTTGTTTTCTTGCAAAGTCTTCTTAATAATGTTCACCAGGGTTTTGTTGGATGACTCATCCAGCCCATTTCCCTGAGGGTAATAAGCTGTGGAGTGTCCCAAAATGATATGATACTGGTTGCAAAAATATATAAGCTTCTTAGATCGGAAAGCGGCTGCATTGTTAGTTATGATTTTTCTTGGACATCCAAAGCGAGACAAGATATTAATTTCTAGAAATTTAATAATGACAGAATCAGTAGCTTGCCTGCTTGGTAAAACTTCAATCCATTTTGTGAAATAGTCTGTAGCAGTGAGGATCCACCTATGTTGGCCCGAAGAGGGAGGATGTATTTCTCTGATAAATTCTAATCCCCATTGTTGAAAAGGAGCTTCAACAGAGATTGGTTTCAGGGGAAAAGGGAGGAGCTTATTTTTTCCCTCGAACACCTGACATTTATGGCACAAAGTCACTTTCCGATGCACATTAGTGAATAGTGTAGGCCAATAAAACCTAGCTCTAAGGATTTTATTAGCTGTGGTCTTCCAACTCAGGTGACCACCACAGTCTCCTGCATGAAAATCCTATAGTACTTTTCCAGCTTCATCTTTTAATAGACAGTTCAACAAAATACCTCCAGGCTCCTTCCAATAAATATTTCCTTATAGAATGCAAAATTTTAATGCTTTCAATTTCAAAAACCTAGCTTTAGTTTTGGTCAAACCAGGGGGAGATTGTAAGTTATGCAAAACAAATATCAGGTCTGCGTACCATGGAGAGTTCAGAAATACCTCTTTCACGCTTGGAGTCGACTTCTCTCCATGTTCATCTACTGTAGCTAAGAAATTAATATCTAGAGCATGTAAATTAGATTCAACAATTAAATTTGCTAGACCTTGACCTTTAATTAGTTTAGTAGGCTTAATCTCTATGTCATACTCCAAAATGATAGCAATCCATTTTCCTCTTCTACCATCTGGATTGTCTTGGGTTAAAATGTCCTTTACTACTGCATTCAGAACGTATGCAATTGCATGGGAATGGAGAATATATACTCTAAAATCTTTTATGGCTTTGACTAGGGCAAAAGTTGTTTCTCCATTATTTTATAATTCAAAGCAGCATCTCTTAAGGATTTACTAAAAAAGGCTATGGGTTGTTCATACCCTTCGTTGTTTTTCTGTAGTAATATTGTTGCAATGGTGTGTTCAGAAGCGAAAGAGAAAAGGTAAAAATATTTGGTGAAGTCAGGACTGATCAAGACTAGAGCATGTGTGAGCGCATGCTTAACTTGTTCAAAAGACTGCTTGGATGCAGGGTCCCATTTTATTTTTGTGTCCTTTTTTAACATGTTGGTGATGTTCCTAAGAAGCTCAACCAAGTTGGGTATGAATCTTCTCAGAAAGTTTATTTTGCCAATGAAAGATTGTAACTCCTTGATATTCCTTGGGTGTTCCAGTTTCTGAATGGCTTCTATTCTGCTGGGATATATCTTAATTCCTTCCTTAGAGATTATGTTCCCCAACATTTTACCTTCCTCTAATCCGAAAAGGCTTTTCTTAGGATTCATAGAAATCCCAAATTTCTTGCATTTCTCAAACACTCGTCTGAGATGTTGTAAGTGTTCTTCATCGGATTGGGAATAAACAGTTACGTCGTCCAGATAAATGAGCATAAATCTGCCAAGTTCTTCCACAAAAGTGATGTCCATCACTCTTTGGAAAGTGGCCCCAACGTTCATCAAACCGAAAGGCATTTTCACATACATGAAGGTACCCCAAGGTGTTGTGAAGGTTGTTTTCTCTTGATCATCTGGGTGAACGAGAACCTGGTTATAGCCTGAGAAACCATCCAATAAGGAGATTCGACTGGATCCAACTACCTTTTGTAATATGTGGTCCATTTTTGGCAATGGGTAGTTTTCTTTTAGGGAAACCTTGTTCAAGTTTTGGAAATTAATGCAAAGCCTGATTTCCCCAGTTTTCTTTTGGGTTGGAACCAAATTTGAAACCCATTTGGAAAATCGTAAGGGAACTATGATTTTAGCATCATACATCTTTTTTATTTCTTTTTCTATCAGGGGAATCAGCTTGGGATTGATTCTCCTAAGTTTCTGTCTGAAAGGTTTTTGGTCTTCTTTTATCAGAATCCTATGTTGTATGATGTTTGTGTCATAAGATTTTAAGTCTTCATAACCCCAAGCAAATACGTCCACATATTCCTTGAAAAGTTCAATGTATTTAAGTTTCTTCTCGAGGGGTAAAGATTTGGAAAGTTTTACCATCTTAGGTTTCTCTTCTGTCCCTATGTTACAGTCTTCAACTTCTTTACCACTAGCTTCAATTTTAGGTTTTTTAGCTACATCATTAAAGTCAAATAGGTCTTCTAACAGTACTAAACCCCTAGGTAAAACATTACTCTTTAAATGCAAAACATCAGAATCTACCTCATCTTCACCTAATTCTTCTGAATCTATTTTATTAACACTATCATTTCCAAAAACAGATTTATCTACATTTTCATCATCATTTTCTAAGTCTATGTTTGTACACTTGAAATCATTTTTACATTGTAGAAAATCTTCAATTTGATCATCGTTCCCAAATACCTGCCAGTATCTGATGTTTTCCGAGACAGTTGATCTGCACTTCACCTCTATCGTGTGTGGGCGAGTGGAACGAAAAGGTATCTTGCATGTAGCTGCTGACGTAGCTAACCCATCTGCTAAAATGTTTTGTCCCCTGGGCATCACCTGCAAATCAATTTCTGTGAAACATTGAAGGGCATCCAAAACAACATTACTATAAGCTCTAAGCCTGGGATGTTTTGCTGCATACTCACCTTTAATTTGTTTGATAATTAATTCAGAATCACCTCTTACCATGATTTGTTTGGCACCAACCTTCTTTAGTAGTTTCAGACCGAGCATCAAAGCTTCATACTCGGCTATGTTGTTAGTGCATTGAAAATTTAGTTTGTAAGAATGGTTCTCTAAATACCTAGATTTGTTATTGTGCAACCAAACTCTTACTCTAGCTCCCTCTTTGCTTACAACTCCATCAAATTCCATGCTCTAGAACTCTGCTGGAAATTCTTCACTTATTACAATTTCCTTCCTTTTTGCCTCAGTGATTTCTTGGCCTTCCTTCAGATCAAGTGTATCTTCTTCCCACTAAGTGATTTGTTCTTCCATATCACCGTCGTTATACAGGATGAAGGAATCTAGATCAGAGTGTGCAAATTACAGAGGGCAGTTATGTGGTTTTTCTTGGTTGTTGACCATATATTTCATCAACGTCTCTCTGTACAGTCTTCTTTGTTGTCCGAATACTAGGATAGTGGAATATGACATATCCAATTGCAAAGTTACTCTCAACTTGGCCCCCCAAGACCTAGACAACAGCATACCATATTTCGGGGAGATGTTCGCGACCATAACATCCATAACCATACTTTTTACTAGAATCTGAACTAGGGTGATACATAAGTCTTTGATCAACCTAATACAACTGAATTTGTTGGAGTCAAAAGAGTGCAAATCCTTGTAGGGTCTGGTGACCTTGAGTCCTAGTTTTTCCATCACTTCTTTAGGCATCAGGTTGTGGGAAGCACCCGAATCTAACATAGCATCGTGCATAATTAGGTCATGTATATTAAGGTTGATGTAAAAAGGAGTGACAACACCAGTGTCAGTCTGACCATCAACTTCAAGACCAAATAGGAGTTCAGGTTGATCATCGATAAGATTTACCATGTCCGAATGATTCGTTGATCCAACAGTCAAGGCCTTCATGCCTATATCAGACTCAATGCTCAGCGCTTTGATCACCTGCGATTGGTAACTGTTCTTACTTATCAATTCAGAAAGGGGAATGGGAATCTTCACTTTCGTTAATTCCCCTTCAAGGATGAAAGGGGTAGGTGCTATGCTTTGGCTCAGCAATTCTGATTTGTCCACCATAGTTTTCTGGGTAGAAGTACTTGGTTGATTGGTTGATGAAACCTCAATTTGCGTTGATATTTGTAAAATGGTAGGGTTTCTTTTTGCTGGAGGTTCAACATTACCTTTCTCAGGGATTTTCTTGGTAGAAGGCTCAAATTTATTCTTGTTTTCGACTGTTTTCTTCGTTTCGGTTACCTTCTTTGGGGGATTTTCATCTATCTTTTTTCTTCACAGAATGTATTGCCTGTGTACCTCCATAATGGAATTTTCAAATGCATGTTGTTCCATATCCTCGGCTTCCTCATTTAACTCTGTTTGAGAAAGAAGGAAAAGTTCTTGCTCTTCCTGAGTAAGGAATATGGCTTCATCATCGTGAATGCCCATGAGGTTTATATGTGTGTCATCTAATTCTTCAATTGTCTCCTCACTTTCATTAGTATAATTTTCCTATAGGGGTGGTTTGATATTTTGATCAGGACCCCTCTGTTCTCTTTGATCCCTAGGATCTCTCTGCATGATTTGAGGGGGATTTCTTCTGAAGTTAGGATTCTGAATTTGTGGAGCAACTTGGTTTTCTCTGGGAGGATTTCTTTCAGCTATAGTAAGTCTCTCCATCATTATTTCCATTTATCTAGATAAGGAATCCAATTTGGCGTCATAAGAGGATGTGGTAGGTTCTTCTTTAATCGTGACTCTCCTTTCTATCCTCTGTTGTGCCCTTCTGGCTAATAGGTTGGCCTCTACACTTACTGCACTTTTCTGCATGTCCTCCAGAGTGGTAGAGTTTCTTTCCCTTAATTGATACGACATATCAGCGTTGAAACCGTCAGGGAATTTTATCAATGCTAAACCTTGTGGGGGTTTAATATCGGTTGGAATCGCATTGTACAAATTGTTGAAACAGGTGCAGTATTCTTGTACTATTTCTCCTTGGTTCCTTCTGATGTTTTCTTATTCTGACAAGATCTGGAGAGGATTTTTATTTACCTCCCATCGATCTAGAAAAAATCTTTGAAACGCTGTAAGTTCGACCATAGAAGAAGCACGTAAGCCTTTGTACCATTTCTTAACATCCCCAGTCAGACTCTGCACAAATAGTCTCATTTGAACGTCAGCTTCATCTACTTACTGCAAGTCAAAATAGTCATTCATTTTATCAATGTGTTGTTGTGCATTCAAGGGCCCAGTACCATTGAACTGTGGAAGTCATGTTTAATAGTCTTGGGGCATAGCATGTAGAGGTGCGACCAACACCAAAGGGGCATATCTGGCTGCCATGATAGGTGGAGGAGGCGGGACAACAACCTGGATGATGGGTGGGGAGGTGAAAGAAGATGAAGAGGATGAAGGACTAGCAGACACAGAGTGAGTGGGTTGAGGTTTTACAGAAGATGCAACAATAGTTATGGAAAAAAGTTCGACTGATTGCTAGAAGTGGGCTTGGTGTAAATCTTGATCAAGATTCGCTACCAAAGTTTCTAGCTTGTCGAATTTTTCAAGGAATTTTTTATCAGGGACCACCTTGGGAGATAGTATTTCAGGGGTTCATGGTTGCAGGATGGTTCGATCTAAAACGGTTTCAGTCAAAAAGCTATTAGATTTCATTCTAAATAGGCTTTGTTCAAAAGTGGTGTCAAAGTTGAGATCCTGGAGGGAAACAAGTTTCTCTGGAAGAGAAAAGAACCCATGAATGGGACTATGACTCCCTGAACCTTCTGCAATAGTCTTCTTTCTGAGTAAATGTTCTGGATTATCAGTTACTACTGCGGGTTATGGGTCTGGGTGAGATCGAGTATAAGCTCTTTTAGGAGCCATATTTTTAATTTTTATATCTTTTTATTTTTATGAATCCAAAATTACTATGTACAAACTTTTAACAACCTATGAACATTATTTCTTTCTCAGATTTATGATTAGTTCATAAATAAAGTTTTATTCTAGGGAAAATAAATCTTGGGATTGAAAGTTTGTTCAGTCTTCCCCAGTATGCTCGCCACTATGTTATCGCTCTGTAAATTCCCAGAGGTTGTCAGGGTAGAAGAAATTTACTAGAGGTAACTTTATCCAACCACTTCGAAACTGGGATCTAGCCCTGCCAGTTTCAGAGAGGGATCTCTCTATAAGATTTAGATATGTTTTAACTTCAAAATATTAGGCTAGTTAAATAGAGTAAGGTCGAATGGTTTGTTTTTTCTTTATAAAATTGGTTGAAAGAGATTTTATGAATCCATTGGGCTATGGGGTCTATATTATAAGGATAGAGATCTAAACAGGAACTAAAAGATTCTTTTCACAAGGCAAGAAAATGAATTCATTGGATTCTTTAGCAGCAAAGTGATGGATAGCAGAAAAGATGAGAATGTCAATTAAAGTAAAGAACCATTTAAGAATTGCTTCCCTGTAATATCAGAAGATAAACATTAAGATCTATAAAGTCGAAGACAGGTTATACAAAGATAAATCCTGCAACATGCGCTACTTTTAAAAGATCAAATTAGAAAAAAATATGACAACTGAGCGAGAAAAACATTTAACACAGAAAGATAAACATCACCAATGAATAACACGCGAAAATCCTATGAAACGTCCCTTTGTATTATTGGAAGATCTCTTGATAAAAAATTACAGTCTTTTTTGGCTTACAGGGCGTAAAGATCAACCCTTCATACTTCAAAGTTTGGAGTATTCATAATCAAAAATTACATACGATCCTGTCATTAAAGATCATGACGTGGCAAATTCTAAATTTAGCTAACTAACTCAATAAGATACAAAAATTCAGGAACTGTTGATGATGTGTTGAAATATTCATGTTGATTTCTAGGAAACCATTGGTGAGTCATCTACATGACTTCGTCTGATCGGATTGTTGACAGGGCTTGGACACCTCATCACCTACTCAATCATATTGCATAGCTCTTCCCACCGAAGATGACTGGGAATGATGACTTTGAGTAGTCTTCGGTATATTTCATCCATCTCTATGTACTTGGAAAAAGTTAGCTTGACAATGAAAATATACCGGATCTCGTGTCGTATGATGATGTTTGGCTGCAAGGTTTCTAAGAATGCCTTGCCCGTTATGCTGCCTTGTATTCCCGAAAATTTCGAACTATCTTTAGCCACTATGGCTAGCCTCTGTTTATAATCAGGGAGGGTCATTAACTTGTCATTTAAGACCCTTAAATCAGGGAGACCTTTCTTCTACAGAGCTTCGATTTTACTGAAAAAAAATTTCACTCCTGTGTCCATAGTCTGGACCTTATCCTCCAACTATAGCATTAGTCCTCTTTTGGTCAGAACCCTCTTGACCTCAAGGGTGGTTTCCGTCCTGTCTTCAATCTTTAGATCCTTTAATTCTTCCCTGGTTTTTGAATTTAGGAATTTGATGATCTCAGTGGCTTCTGGGAATTTCTCCCAGTTCTCCTCTTATTTTCTTAATAGCCTACCTGCTCCTTTGTACTAGTTCATTTTTCTCGAACATGATTTGCACCATAGGCCATATTTCATTAAAGGATTTGGGGATATCCATCCAGATATTTTCCTTGGCCTCAACAAGTGTCTTGCCTATCACCGTCTACTTTCGAAGCTGCTGCAATTCTTGTTTGAGCTTGTCTGATGCTTGTTTCTCCATGGAGTAGCTGGTCTGGTAAGAAGAATTAAGTTCCTGAAGGTCCTCAACCTCCTTTTTAAGTCTTCTAATTTTTGTCTCTTGCAAGTTCATCTCCTCCATGGATTTTTCCAGTTCTACTATCTTTTTCAGAGCTGTCAGTGGAGTTGATGAGAGAATCTCTGTTGAGGGGGTTCCTACTACAGATGTTGTGCTTACTCTTGTAAGTGGAACTGTGCTCAATGGAATGACTTCCATGGGCATTGATTGTTCCTTCTCCTTCACTAACCTTTCTAGTTATGCTTCCATCTCTTTCAACTGTGCATTCTGCTCCATGATCAACTTGAGCATTTCATCCTTCTTGCCTTCTATTTCAACTATTTCCTTTGCTTGTGCATCTTCCGTTGGTGGCAGTTTCAGTTGTTTCCTCAGAGATGATATATCTCCATTTTTATTTTTAAGAATCTCCTCGACTACTTTGACATTCGAGGGGTCATACCCGATCTTGAGGAATAACTCTTCCAACGTCTTAATTCTGTTATCCTTTGCAAAGGATGATATCTTCTCTAACTTCTACTGTGTCTGAACATTTCTCAGAGAGACCTGTAATTTAGCAGCCGTAGTAGAAGAATTTGCCAAAGTGGAGAACACCATTTCTCCGGTTTTCTTATGCAGATCCATTTGATCGACAGGGTGCACATCTCTGGTATGAAACTCGAACGTTGCCTAGCATTTGAGGGAAAATTCAGGGAAATGATGGACCTGGGGGAAAATATATAGATGAAGATTGGACTCCAAGAGCCCAATTTCATTGCTCTGATCTAAGAAAGTATCTTTGAGCCACGACTACAACTCTACAAATTCGAATTCGCATCTTGTGTCTACAATTAGGTGATCTCTGTTGGCCAATGGGATCCTGTAGAGGTTGACAGGAGGTGGGAGGAAAGGATTTTCCTTGGATTCATCTTTCTTGGATTTTGGCACCATCACTATGGAAAATACCTGCAATTCAAAAAAAATATGTTAGCGGGAATGGCAGTGGTTTTGGGCTACTGATTGAATCTGGAAGAGGATAAGGATAAACTTCCTGGTGCGAGGATAATATAAGCAATGGGCGAATGATGGAGGAAAGTCAGTTTTGAGCAAACGAATACCCGTTGGGGGTGGGAGATAGATCAACAGGCTAACAGATAAGTTAGCCTGTAATAAATGGCCAACAGGTCCTTTGGAGTGTGAGATTGCAGGTAGAAACGAGTGATGAGTACGACCGAGTGATGTGGAGGGTGTTGATTGGGGACTGGCCATGGTGAAGGGACCTGTGACAGGTGAACAGGGGGGATGAACTGACGGATTTATGGGATGTGACCATTAGGAGAAGATAGTGGAAAAATGATGTCATGGGGTTGCGAGGGTATATCAGGAAAATGGTAAGTGGTAAGTGGAAAAAGTGGTTTGCGGTAAATGGTGGGAGTCTGAAGCAATAGGTTACTGCCACGTTAGAGGAGGGGGCATGACAGAAAACCATTCCATTACGTACCCCC
>ML778533.1:2011115-2026199 GCA_009831015.1 Picea engelmannii | reverse complement strand
AAAGGTAGAACGGTCCAAGGGGTCTGGAAAATCTTATTGGTCGTAGATCTTAGCAGCATCATCTCAGTCATTCATCTGTGCACCTTCTTTAACTTGTCAGTGAGAAATTATATTTGTTCTGAAAACTTAGGACAAGTGCTTTATGCAGATTTACCAACTTTCCCCTGCTTTGTATCACCATGGGGGTTAGACATTCACCTTTCAAACATCAAAGGTATGTTTCAACATCGATCATCATGCATATTTTATTGAAATAAAGGCAACTAACCTATTCTCTAACCTACTTACCTATGACATTTATCCCAGATTAAACTATTGGACTAAGAAATTACTCTATCCTAGGGTTATTTGACCAAGATTAGGCAGTTTGGTCAAATTTATTCACTAGCTAAACTAATCAGCTTGGCTAAGATTAAACAGTTTAGCCATGTTTATTCACTAATCCTATCAACATCAATTTAAAAGGACTTGGTCATCCTTAAACTGTATGGGCCAAGTCATTGTTATTGCATGGGGCTTTATTCAATTTCTTTTATGCCCTCTTTTATTCTTTTTCTTTCTTTTCTTTCTTTTCTTTTCTTTTTTCTTTTTCTTTCACTTCTTTCTCAAATCATTTACATAATGGAAAATTATTTGGCAACCAAACACAGTGAAAAAATGACATTTCAGTCACCAGTTGATCCTATAAATTATAGGGTTATAAAAAGAATGATGAATTTTTGGCCCCTCAACACACCTAAAAGAATCCACTTCATTACATTTTTTATCCTTATTATTGTGGAAATGTTTGTTACCATTGCGTTGATTCAGTTCTACCTAGAAGTGGAGGACCATGAACTATGGTGGTGGCACTGACTCTAGGATCCCAAACTAATGATAAAATAGAGAATGACTCCCTATTTTACATCATTTTCTAGACACCACACACTGACATTACATAGTAAAGAGAAGTTAACTAAATTCTATGTTATGAATTCCTTCAATGGTTACAAAGACCACTAGTTAAGAACATTTCCAAGATTATCTTGTGAGCATGTGCTAAGTGATAATGCTTGCAAATATGAAGCTTCATCCATTCCCTGTTTTAGTTTTCAATAAATGGTAATGGTAATAGAAATTTCCTTAGGGTGGAGAGGTTCCTAATAGGGTTAAGTGTGACATTGTTAAGGGGGTCCCTTGTCCCACAAACAAGGGGGTCTCATACATCAATTTGGTATTTGTCTAGGCCATAACTGTAAGGTACCAGGTTTATTATATTAATAGAAAAGAGAAATAATGCAGAGAATAACACTGAGATAGGAACATAATACAAAAATAATGCAGAGATAACAATGGAACAACAAATTATATGGAACCACAACACCAAAATTGTACCTTTATTGATAGGAAGCAATGTTCACTTGCCTCTTCGAGGGGGTAAAATCTAGCAGAGAAGAGCTCTATTACAATATTTCTTCAAGACAAAACTTCTCATACCCTCTACTCCTATTTATTCTAAATCTATCTATCCAAAATAACAATCTAGAGAAATATATTTCTAGAAGCGAAAGCTTCTATTAGGTCTTCTTACATTTGACTTATTCCTCCTTATTTCTACGCCTTATTAATATTTCCCTTTATTACATAGAAATATACTATTATACCTATTATCACACAAAGCAACATGAACAAAGGTGAGTCGGTGCAGTCTGCAAAAATTGAGATCCCCTACACAAGTTAGATGTGGTGTTATTGCCAAGCTAAGTTCAAGGACTCCAGAATTGGCAGGCGGATAAAAGTTTGGTAGGGGCACTAAATTATCTGGCATGCCCAGATATCATCTTCCATGTAGATCAATGATCGCTGATCATTTCAGGGCCGCAATATGTGCGGATGTTAAAATATGAAGGGCAGGCCGAAATTCCAACCGTGGTTTTGCGGGGAGGCGACGTGGTGGAAGAGGGTGCGTTTCAGATCTAGAAGCAGTGTGGGTCCAAACCACTTCCTACAGCCCTGAAATGCACATGCACATGTAATTACCTATCCCATGTCGACAAGTGATCACCCGATAGTTGTCTCGTCCGGCTCCAATCCCAAGGACAGGTTAGCTAATGAACGAGGATTGACTTCCATGACCTCAGCGCCCAATGCAACAGTGATAGGTGGTCCTCCACCAGTCATCCTGTTGTGTTCTAATCCTGATGAAGATCCAGTTAATGAAGCAGGGATTGGTAGCTTAAACCTCAGCTTAGCCCATAAATGGAAGGCTTGGAAGTTATGGCTAAGGAGGCAAGACTATCAACAAAGTACAACAGCGGTCATTTTTTTGCAGGTCCATACTGAACCTGGTTTGCATCTAACCAGACAAAACACGCACAGTATAATATAAGACTACTCAGACGCAAAGCTTTGAATGAAATTTCTATATCACACTCCTGGAAGTTGTGGAATGATTTGAGTATAAATAGATCAGCTTGATATTTTGTTATGGTCATCAACTGGTTGATCAGAGCTCCCTATTTTGTAATATTTTGATGCCAGAATTGTTGTCTGGTTGTGTATCAAATTTGAGACTTTCGCATTAAAAGAAGTCAACTTATTTCATCTCTTTGTTTAAAACTATGTTGAAACACCCGGGCATGGAGGATCCATTCGAGGGTTGTGATTCTATTGTAATGTAGGCTTGATTATAGTATTTTCGTGACTAGTTTTAGTTAGCTTCCTTGTTATCTTATTTTCCCTTACATTGAAAGGCTTGGGCATGGAGGATCTAATCGAGTTGTTTTAGTTGCATTGTGATGTAGTTTTGATCATTATGCTGCTGTGACATATTTCAACGTCTGAAACTTGAGTTCAAGAGTCCTCTCGAGCCTGAGTTTTTCTTCACCAAGTTGCTTGAAAGTCGGATGCCCATGGAATACTTGTCCACCTTTCTCACTAAGTCTTCCTTCTACCCACCCTTAAACTCAAAACACTGACTGAAGTTAATGAGTCCCTCACTTCCTTGTGCATTGCTTGTCCACTTTCTATGATTAAAATCATTCTTGTACTGAGTTTTGTCCATTTGACCTCCATTCATAAAATGAACATCCACCAAACATTATGATGGGTACTGGGATTATCCTATTGCAATCTGAGGGTGACTCTCAGTGATAACATTCATGGTGTGGTTGCCAAGGAATGAATTGAAGACATTTCTCTGGGATAGAATGACAAAGAGATTCTAATTCTGAAGGTGCATCATAAATCAATAACTTGAAGATTTCAAATTGCACCTGGTGACTCCACTATTTCAGTTGTGGCTCCCAAAGGTAGACACATGAGGTCTACTCCATAGCTACCTCTGGAAACACCTGAAGCTGACCCAGAAAATATTATCATAAAAGGAAAGACCCCTCAAGAAGGTATTTCAATTGTTGTATCAGGTGATTCTAGCAATTTACATAATTATTCTTTAAAAACTCCAATAGTTTCATCTAATTCTCCTATTATATAATCTGTTGGATTTTCAAGAAGTTTAAATTTTGGGAGTTTCCCTGTTGAATTTTCCCCTTCTAGGCCTCATTTAGAAGAAATTTTTGACACCCCTGTTTCCCCTGAGATTGTAAAATGGTTCAAACCTAGAAGCTTAGAATATTGTCCCACTTTGGGTTTTCCTACTCCTCCTCCTGTCAAAGTTGTAGTATCTAAAGAGGGGGAAACTTATTTTCCCTTAAACCCCATATTATCCTCCTCCAACACTCAGTCGTTTCCCCTCTCCTCTCGAAACACAACTCCAGTCCCACCTGTCCAATATCCATATCCCTCTGGTTCTCTTACAGTTCGCATCCCAATGGAAGGTGCTAATCCTCATAGAAACAGAATGGATGCCATAGTGATTGCTCGTTATGCCCCTCTTGTTTTACCTCGGCCTATGAATTCACTCCCAGTTGGAGATTAACTCAAGTATATGCCCAAGTTTACAGGAGAGGAAGACATAACTACAGAAGAACACCTTTCAACCATTTACATTTATGCAGATAATCTTAATATTGAAAATGAAGATGTTTGGTTGAGAGTTTTTGTACAGAGACTTGATGGTGAGGCTATAAAATGGTTCAGGGGCTTGACTCTTAGATCTATATATGGGATTGAATCTCTAGATGATTCATTCCTGAGACATTGGGGGGGGGAGGACTTCATTTATTATATTACAGAGTTTGGATCATTTAAGAGAGAGGAAGGGGAGTCTGTTTCATACTTCTCCAAGAGATTTAATAAGATGTACAATAAGATCCCCACTGAAATCAAGCCTACTGAAACCTCTGCCAAGATCACTTATGCTAGTTCTTTTGACCCTGAGTTTTGCCTCCTACTGAGAGAAAGAAGAGTTTCCTCCTTGGCTCATATGCAAGATGCATCCCTTGAAGTAGAATCCAATATACTGGCAGTTGACAAACTTAGGAGTAAGGTTGATAGAGACAGAAGAAAAGGTAGGTATGAAGCTTCAACCTTTGGTTCATATGCTTCCCACCCTCAAGTGGATGAGATGACTAAGATGGTAAAATCACTTTCTATAGAAAAGGAGAAATTAAAATTTGATGGGAAACAAGGATATAGGAATGCCTAGAATATTGATAATAGGGGTAACTCTAGAAGACCAAATAATTCCCCCCAGATCATCCAAAGTGATCAAATAAATAGGGATAGGGATGACCAAAAGATCCAAGCCCCTCTCCAAAACAACTTGGTTATTGATGCAGAAGGAGAGGAATAAGAAGTTGATCATGAAATCCATTATCTTGGTGACACCTCCTCATCCCCCCATTTAACTCAATCTGCATATGAGGATTCTCTCATAGATAGTCAGCTAAATGAGTTGAGAAAAGAGGAAAGGACCAGTGGCAATCCGAATAGATACAATCTCAGGTCCAAGAACAAGGAAGGAAGGCCTAACATTCCTAATCAGCCTACTAGAGCAGAGCATCCCATTAAGGAGGTTCCAGCTAACAACAAAGAAAAAGAGGAACATAACCCCTAAGAAGTGATTAAGAACCCTGTCCCAGAAGTGAAGGAGATTATGAAGCCTTCCTCCTCTTTTAGCTTTGAGAATGAGATTCAAAAGATCAAAATTTGTGCTCCTTTCTTGGAGCTAGTTAAAAATGAGGATTTTGAGAGGTACCTCTCCAAAGTGCTGCAGCCTGAGCCTTCATCTGATTCCACAGATTTAGTCAACCTCCAAGATGAAAATCCTTCTATCATACTAGTACCTTTGGTAGAGGATAGAGATGACTCCTTCCCTCCTTTCTATACATCATTGAACATCCATGATAAGGTTTTGCACAACTGCTTGATGGATTCAGGGGCATCTCACAATCTCATGCCTAATATTGTCATGGAGGAGCTCGAGTTGGAGGTACAAATACTTATCATGACCTGTACTCATTTGATTCCAGGAAAGTGAAGTACCTTGGGGTTATCAAAGACTTGGATGTATCTTTGTTCCAGTTTCCAATGAAGAGCGTAGTAATAGATATTGTAGTGGCTAATGTCCCCCCTAAGTTTGGGATGCTTCTGTCTAGATATTGGATAAAAATACTTAGGGGAACCTTGTATATGGATCTTTCATATGCCAATATTCCTGTGTTTGGAGGTGAACAAAGAAGGCTTTATAGGGAAGCACAACTTTCTTACATCATTAGTGATGAAGCAAATCCGACCAACCACCCCATTTTTGCAGTAGATATTGATCTGGGGACTAGTATGTTACAACTCACTGATGGCCCTCAAGCACCTATTGAAATCAGAAAGCTGCCCATCACCCCTTGTGAAGACCCTCCTCTCGATACCTCTATTTGGAAAAAAAAATGATGGGGCCTCTTCTAGGGAAGGTGTTAGTGTTGGGGTAGTTTTCATTTACCCTACCCAAGAGACCATATATCTATCTTATAAGATTGAATTTGAAACAACAAAATGGTGGTAGAGTATGAAGCTCTTGTTTTGCGTTTGAGAGCTTCCAAAGACATGAATACTGAGGAGCTAACAGTATTTGGAGATGCTGAGTTAATTGTACATCAGGTCAAAAATCTATATCAAGCTAAGCACCCTAGGTAAAGGGCCCTACAAAAACGATGTGAAGTATATTGTTGATATTTTCTTCTTGGATTTTAATATCTCATTTGTTCCAGGAGAGAATAACTCTATGGTAGATTCATTGGTTGTCTCAGCAAGCAATTTCAGGGTCCCTTTGCCCCCAAAGCTCAAGTATGAGGTGGAAGTAAAATACAGACCCTCTATTCCTGACAATGTCAAACATTGGAAGGTTTTTGAGGATGATATTGAAGTAAAAAGGTTTCTTGATACTATGGATGAATTTTCTATTTTGCATTTTGATCAAGATCAGGATACTGAAGATAGCCCCCATGCTGATATTTTTCTGAATAAAATTGCTAACCATCATATTGTTCAATTACCCAGTAACCATATTCCAAACGGACTTGTCCCCTTGGAGAGATGGTTTGACATGAATGATGTTGCTATAAAGGTTAAAGGTTCAACTGAAGAGGCTAATGTGGATGAATGAAATTTAGGAACAGAGAAGGATCCCAAGTATGTCAAATTGTCTAGCAGTCTGTCAAAGGAGCAAAGGGTTGAGTATGCCAAGATCTTGAAGGAGTTTTCTGATGTGTTTTCTTGGAAATATCAATATTTAAGGAAATATGACACCAACAGCATTGAGCATAAGATCCCTTTGAAAGAAGAGGCCAAAAATTTCACGCAGAAAATCAGACAGATAAATCCTATGTTACTGCCTGT
This sequence comes from Picea engelmannii, assembly GCA_009831015.1. Taxonomy (NCBI): domain Eukaryota; kingdom Viridiplantae; phylum Streptophyta; class Pinopsida; order Pinales; family Pinaceae; genus Picea; species Picea engelmannii. Next base: position 2,019,425 of record ML778533.1, on the reverse strand, counting down.
AACAGCCCCATCCGGTATGACTCCTATGCCTTACAACTGGTAAAAGCATCCTTAATTTTTATTTTTTTTTGTGTGTGTGTGTAGGAAGGTAATAATGACATTATACTCAACATCACAACACAACGACGAACCAACGCATGCAACTCACATGACAACAACATAACGACCAATCATAAAATCACATCAAGCCCCTGGAAGCAACGTACGACATTCGACCAATGAAGAATAAGAATGACTACCCTCTCGTCCTACCTTGCAATGGTTAGGACCTCCAGGAGACATAAGAAATGCTCAAGCCTAGGTTCCCATCAATTTTGACCATTTAAGGTCTCAGGGTTGGTGACTATTCTGAGGAACATGGACGTGTCTACATCCCCCCCGACACAAGTAGACCAAGCATATTAAAATTTTAAAACAAGTATGGATATTAATTACAATGAACAACACCACCCTCTATGGGAGCGCAAGCTAAAAATGAATTTACCTATATCCCGATCAATCGTCGAGTCAATCTAGTCAATAAATACAGTCTATTTTGATCATCTATTATGAGCCCAACTTAGCATGTCTAAAACGCAAAATAGCATTAAGGTACAATCTAAATTAGCCTTAAAACGAATCCATTGCACAATTTTAAATTACAAATTGTCGCCAAGGTACCATCTACTTCAACATTAAATGTACATCAATAAGCAAACTTGAACTTCGACTGGATTATTAATTAAAAATATAAATAATCATTAATCATAATCTAACTAACTTGTCTAAATTATAAACTAGTCATTCATTAACAATCAAATAGACATTAGGTACAACCAATTTTAGCAATTTAATTACCATGTCCATCATCACAATCTAATTGACTAATCTAATTAATCCATAATAGAGCCCTAACTACAATTACCATCTAAATTAACATTAATGCAAATCAAGTCAATACTAATATTGAATTTATAACTGCATTCTAATATAATTGTTTAATTAATAAGAAGACTAGATTTAACAGTCAGGTCTAAGTGAACTAGGCGGTCTACTCATCGAGAGTGTCTAAACGTAAAGAAGGCTACTCCACCTAAATTACATTCATGTCTCCCTATCAATCCTATTTCCTAAATCTGGTAACAACTTTGCATCAAAATTTATTGTGGTTGAAATGCCTTTCACACTACTGTTATGCTTAAAGTACTATCTTTTTATACATTACTAGACCCGAGATAGAGACTCTCTCGACTGTAAGGCATGAAGTAATTTACCAAGGACGTTAATAACTTTTGGCTATTTACATTGTAAGTTCTTTTTAATTTTCAACGAAGGTGAGGATAAGTGTTGAACTCAACAGGACAGTTTCAATCACTCACAGCAGGGATAGCCAAATCCAAAAGCTAGTCTTTTAGAGATTTCCAAGCATCTAAATGCCTTTTATACAAAATTCAGACAATGATTTAGTTATTATCAATCTCAGTTCTCTGCCATCAAAATTTTACAATGATGGAAGAATTAATGATCCATTAAATTCCTTTGACAAAAGAAAAACATAAAGGTACCACTTAATTTCCAGGATTTGTTTAATGCAATAACTGTTAATGATGGCATAAAAACTGAATCCATCCACAGAATCCATATGCCATCTAACCGATCAATATACTATTTAACATTACAATTTTTTATTGAAGTTATGGATATTGAATGAATTACTGCCATCGCTGTCATCTTGGCCGGGTGGATTCCCTGACATCCCGATAATGAGCTTCTAAACAAGGCAACTCGCAGTCATCCTAAGAGGCAAAATCAAAATCCTTAAACAACAAAACGCATTCATCCCTGGGGGAAAATCGTGGTTTTTGTTTTCAAGCAGTAACAGTGAGGAGTAACACCTACGTGACAGTACAATCGTGGTCATAATTTTGGTGGTAAAAATCATGGTGTAATCGTTGGCCATCAATAGACTAATAGTTGTTGTCGATATGCTAACAGTTAACCTATTAATAAGATCGTTGGTCAATCATGATACCATTCTGTCATTAATGAAATCAACATTCAACCTTACGCTATCAATAAGAGCAGGCTATCTATTAACACATTAAAATTTGCTATCTAATATAATTATGTAATGAAATCATTGTAAAAAGAATGATAGCTATCAGTTCAATACATCTATTCATTGTCTAACAAGTTCGTTGTCAACAACAAGTGTCCACCCATTAACACCTATTACACCCCTAGTTACATAGTAAAACCACCTCCGTCGGTACAATAAAATCGCTACCCAAATCTCAGTAACTACGTAAGCAATCAAGGAAGTTTCGTATCAAGGAAGATTCGTTGGTGGTTCAAGGGTAAATTTCATGCATTCAGTGTAAACATTTACTATCTTTCAAATGTAAAAATGTGGCAGTAAGTAAAATAAGACACGGTAACTCCGGGATTAAACGTTGGTCTACTGGTCATATTCACAGGGAGATTAACATTCGAAAATCAATTTGTTGAATTTAACAATCAACTTTACTGTGAATAACCATTCATCAAATTCCTAGAAGTAAAATTTTTATTAACCAAAACACCCTAGCAGTCTAGGACGAAGGGCGGGTAGCTTTGTCAAGCACCAGGCTATTGAAACAACTGACAAGAAATTTAATACAAATGGTTGGCTATGCATATTTTCCCCCAAGTCAATGAAGTGAAACTGAAGGAGGGACAATCACCAGGCAACAACAAGATATAAAAAGATCGAGTTGAAGGAAGACTTCATCATCAATCAAACCTTGTAGGGTTAGATATACGCATCAGGCGCAAGACAAACAATCAGCCAAGGACAATCAGAGGTAGACGGATGATGGGATCATCCTTCGCTCATCATCCTCGCATAGAAAAGTAGGGCGTTGAGATCCATAGGTCTCTTAACGCTAAGGCGACGACCATAGATCAGGCTCCTGGCCAACTGCTCAGGCGAGGACTCAGGAGCTAAGGATGAAAGGCAAACTACCATTAAGGACACAATCAATCACAGTCAGGTGGTCAAGACATGCAGGAAGATAAATGCCATAGGAGACATCAACCATCGAGCTAGGCTAAGGAAGGTTCAGTTATCAATTTTTAACAACACCATTTTACTTTTCCATTAAATAAGCAAATCCAAGCATAAGTCCTAATACCTTCTACCATACAAAATGAAGAGAGTGTACCATTGCCTGATCGCTCGCTCTGAATGACATCATGCACACTCCATGCAGCTCCCGCTCACCGACCATTGAGACTTCACCGGTACCTCCCAGCCAATGCTAGGGGTACTTTTCTTCCCCCTTAGCTGCTCGAGCCGTAAAGGGGCCACACACACTATCCAGAGATTTCAACTAGCTCCCAGCTCGCCTTGCAAGGCCGAGCTACCACTCCTCTTCGAGCTGGGTATCCCAACTCCCACAAGTAAATCAGTTAAGTAGATATTTTTGCAGCGTAACGTTACACAAACAGAAGATGATCCTTCATCCTTCTCCTTCCTTCATTTTATAGAGTTTTGAACTTCCTTTCTTTCCTAAAATCTCATTTAATTAAAGTTTTAAAAATAAATTCCTAAAAATTGTTCTTTGTACAAGTGTCACCCTTCCCCTTCATTCCTCCATTATTTAATTTCTTTAAATAATTAATTATCTTATTTCGCTCAACCACCTAGAGCTACTCCTAGAATCACTCCTAGGTGTCCCCAAATTCCCTTACAAGTTTTAAAGGCTTTCCCTACTAAGAAATTGTTAATTCAGTTTAAAATTAGAAATCTCTTAAATGGTAGATTCTTTACTAAGTTGACTTTCCACTTTTTCCCTTAAGTTCCCCTTTTTTCCCTTTTTATGTTACCTCTTTTCCCTAGTTTCCTAATTTTTTTGATTTTCCCTCTTTCCCCTTTTGAATTAGAACTCAAAAAGGCAAGTGTGAAAATTAACCCTTTTTCCCTTTTCTTATTTAATTAGTATATCTTAATTTATTAAGGTAATAAAACAATTAATTCCCTTTTAAAATTTTAATCCAACATAATTTTTTTTGAAACAATTTATTTATTACTCCCTTCATGTTACAAGATTTAACAAAGATCATAATTATTATTCATGTGGATTTTATTTTTATTGTTATTATTATTATTATTTATAGAGGGATAAAATTTCACCACTAGCATAGTTTAAACTTAAACCTTAATTTTTCGTATTGGGCGACATTTAATTAGGGAATTTGTTTTAAAAATACTTAACACATTATTCATCCTAATGCCATCTAGGTTCATTCCTCTATTAACAACAACATGACGTGTCCTTCAGGATGCATTAGGTGCTCCAAGGGTGCCACTCGCCTCATCTGATCCCTTGCCCTATGTGCCCTTCAGGACGCACTACGTGCTCCAAGAGTGCCACTTTCCACTCTCCATTTTTCTTGTGCAACGTGCCCTTCAGGATGCACCACGTGCTCCAAGGGTTCCACTCGCCTGTTGACTGACTTGGTAGACATCAATAACCCCTGGAGTCAATACTCCTCCAGGTGAACTTGTGGGAGACTAAGGGCCTCTAACGAATAAGGCCCCCGCCTTATTGCGCACCTCTTAGAATCATCATGAGAAACTGTTGCAGTCTGCCCTCACGACATCGTGGGTCCTCTCAAACTAGGCAATCATTAACCTACAGTTCGATCCATGGTGGGAGTACTAGTAGGCTATGGTGGGGCTGCTGTCCACACCTCTCCTTCAACATCTTTGGTAGTCATGCGTGACACCTTTACTCCATATGTGATTCTGGTCGGCAAGCTATCGTCAGCCTGCATCATCAACAAATCATGTCAGAACATATCCATATCATACCATTTAATCGGATGCACTAATATCACAGTAAAACAATCAAATCCCAATGGTATAATCCCTGACTCAATCCAAAGTCCAAGGGGTTCTATCGAGGCCTCTGCATCCTTGAGGTCCAAAATCCTGCACACTAAGTAAACCGAGTCAATAGCACTTATTTGTGTCAATGTAGTAAAACAACATGTCATCAATCCCATAGCACCTCATAATCAAAATCAAAAGTTTTAATATCATAATAATACAGATCACTTGCGATCAAGTGTCCTCAAATAATAATTTTACTTGGTGTGCCAGAGAGGGATGTTACATACACCCCCTCTTGGTCTAAACTTCGTCTCAAAGTTTCACAGTATATAAATGCCAAAATAAAGTGTATCAAAGTATCATATGTCTATCTGTCAAACGAAAATGGAAACTGCTGGCGCATATTATATTTGTCCTCCTAGGTCGTCGAGTGCAGACTATAATTGTCCCACTGGACCTTGACCTGATCTACCGTTCGACATCGTAGCTATCGAATGCGATGATCCAAGATGCGGACCAGCTCATCTGTGAGCACCCCCTCGTCTGATACCTGCAAGGAACTCATGTCAATAACATGTGTAGGATCACTAATATAATATCTCAAAACAGATACATGAAAAACATCATGCATACGCCTCAAGGAATCAGGCAAGGCTAGTCGATAGGCCACGGGCCCCTTTCTCACCACAATATTGAAAGGTCCCATGAACCTAGGAGAGAGTTTATCTCCCTTCCCAAACTTGATCGAACTCTTGTGCGATTTAACCCGCAAGAAGACTCGATCACCAACCTCGTAACTACGATCGACACGATGCGTATCAGCATAACTCTTCTGTTGATCCTGTGCTTATTTTATCCTTTGTCTTATTGTTTGCATTTGCTCTTCCATTTCTTGGATCGCTTCTAGTCCCACCAGGACCCTATCCTTAAGCCGATCCCAACTCAAAGGCGTCTGACATGGTCGCCTATAAAGAAACTCAAAAGGCACCATCTTAATGGTGCTCTGGTAACTGTTGTTGTAAGAAAACTCCACTAGTGGCAAGAATTATTGCCAACGCTTTTGTTAGTCCATCACGTACATGCGCAACATGTCCTCCAAGGTTTGGTTCATTCGTTTGGTCTGCCCATCAGTCTCTAGGTGATACACAGTACTAAGGTTAATTTGGGTTCCCAAGGCCTCTTGGAAACTCATCCAAAATCATCTTGTAAACACCAATCCTTGATCGGATATAATCCTCTTAGGCACGCCATGCAGCCTCACAATCTCATTGATGAAAACTCTAGCTATTTCAGGGGCTTGATACGTCGTACGCACAAGAATAAAGTGAGCACTCTTCGTCAGAGTGTCTACTACTATGAAAATTGAGTCATGTCTCCTTGTTGTCCATGGTAATCCAACAATAAAGTCCATCGAAATAACCTCCCATTTCAATTCCATAATAGCGTGTGGTTGTAGTAATCCTGCTAGGTGTCTATGTTCATCCTTTACCTGCTGACATTCTAGACATATGGCCACATAGTTGACCATGTCTACCTTCATTCCCTTCCAGAAGAATAAGGGTTTAAGGTCTGCCCTCATCTTCGTGACTCCCGGGTGAGCCATGTATACTACTCTATCAACATCCTCAACTCGTCGTTTGGCGGTACGTAGATCTGACTTTTAAACCTCAATAAACCATCACTATAAAATGAAAATCCCTCAAATCATGGTACCATCATTGTGTTTTGTCCAATAAAACCCTCGACCTCTTTGTACCAGTCATCGTCACACTGTAAAGTTAGAATATTTTCAAGTAGATTCATCTGAAGAGGCAGCACCGAAAAGATGTGTGGTCTTAGACTCAATGCATCTGCCACTCACTTCACTGTGCCTTTTATGTAATAAATCTCAAAGTCATACTCGCTAAGTAATTCCGACCAACACCATTGTCGCGCGTTCAGGCTGCTTTGCATAAATATGTGTTGTAGTCCACAATGGTCAGTCTTTAGTTCAAATTTTCATCCAACAAGGTAGTGTCTCCAAACCTTCAATGCATATACGATGGCTAACAACTCCAAATCGTGCGTCGCGTAGTTCTCCTCATGCCTTCTCAGTTTCCTCGAGATGTAAGTGATCACTCGTCCATCTTCAATCAAGACTCCGCCTAAGCCTTCCATGGATGTGTCAGTGCATACCAAGAAGTCCGCGTCCATGTCTGGGACCTTTAGTATCGGTGTTGTTGTCAAAAAATCCTTGAGTCTCCGAAATGCTTCCGCGCATTTCTCGGTCCAAACAAACTTCTTTTTTTTCTTCTGCAATTCTGTGATCGGATTTGCTATCCTCGAAAATTGCTCGATGAACCGTCGATAGTATCCTTCTAAACCCATGAGGCTACACACTTTCGATACATTCGTTGGTGCAGGGCATTCCATAATGGCCTCGACCTTTGCTGGATCCATGGTGATGCCTTCGCCGGAGATGACATGCCCCAAGTAGTGAATCTTTGATTGATAAAAAGAGCATTTGGACAACTTCCCATACAGTTTTTTCTCTCGCAGACACTGTAGTACCAAGCGCAAATGCTCGTTATGCTCCTCTGTCATCCAAGAGTAAATCAAAATATCATCAATGAATACTTTGAAGAACTTGTCCAAGTACTCGCGGAACACCCCATTCATCAAACTCATAAATACCCCTAGGGCGTTTGTTAGTCCAAATGGTAAAATAGTAAACTCGTAATGTCCAAACCTCATCTTAAAGGCGGTCTTAGGGATGTCATCTTCCTTGATCCATAACTGATGATACCCTGATCGCAAATCAATCTTGGAGAACACTATCGCACCATTCATTTGATCGAACAAATCACAATTCTCGGCAACGGATACTGATTCTTGATCATGGCCTTGTTCAATTGATGGTAGTCAATGCAAAGCCTCCATGCCCCACCCTTATTTCATATGAAAATAACAGGTGCACCCCACAGTGACACACTAGGACGTATCAGTCCCAGGTCCAACAACTCCTTCAGTTGCATTTTCAACTCTTGTAACTTTGGAGTCAACATCCGATAAGGTGCTCTTGCTATCGGTTCAGTCCCCGGTTTTAGGTCTATGATAAACTCTAATTCCGTCTCCGACAGCATCCTAGGTAATTCCTCCAGAAATACGTCTGTAAACTCCCTCACCACCGGAATGTGTTCTAAACCTTATGCTACTCCCTTCTCGTTTAACACAAGGATCGCATTGTTGGGCTCCGGATTTATAACATTTTCTTGCTGGTTCTTGAAGACATTGTCTACTCTCCTGAAGACTTTTGTTAAGCAAATGGCATTCTTTATGTGCTATTCATACTCTGTTACACCTATATGTTCCATTATATACAGAAACCATGAAGTGCTTCCAAAGCCACAAATGAGCGAAGAATTCAACTATAAATGCAACAATAATCCTCTTCTGCGGAGAATAGCTGAACTTTG
>ML778533.1:1967064-1993432 GCA_009831015.1 Picea engelmannii | reverse complement strand
GGCCGCGTTGGCTGGGGCCGTGGATGTTTCCCCGTAGGGGTTTTACCACGTGAAAACATCGGTGTGTTGATCTTTGATCTGGTTATGTGAGTGGTTACTGAAGGTGTTCATCCTCTGTTGGAATACCTGTGTTGTCGAACAAGCGTACCGTTGCCTGATCGCCCGCTTCGAATGACATCCCGCACGCTCCATCCAGCTCCCGCTCGTCGACCATCGATACTTCATCGGTACCTCCCAACCACTTCTAGGGGTACTCTTCTTCCCCCTAAGCCACTCGAGCCGCAAAGGGGCCACACACACTATCCAGAGATTTTGACTAGCTCCTAACTTGCCTCGCAAGGCTGAGCTACCACTCCTCTCTGAGCTGGGTATCCCAACTCCCACAAGTAAATCAGTCAAGTAGATATTTCTGCAGCATAACGTTACGCAAACAGAAGATGATCCTTCATCCTTCTCCTTCCTTCATTTTATAAAGTTTCGAACTTCCTTTCTTTCCTAAAATCTCATTTAATTAAAGTTTTAAAAATAAATTCCTAAAAATTCTTCTCCGTACAAGTGTCACCCTTCCCCTTCATTCCTCCATTATTTAATTTCTTTAAATAATTAATTATCTTATTTCCCTCACCCACCTAGAGTTACTCCTAGAATCACTCCTAGGTGTCCCCAAATTCCCTTACAGGTTTTAAAGGCTTTCCCTATTAATAAATTGCTAATTCAGTTTAAAATTAGAAAGCTCTTAAATGGTAGATTCTTTACTAAGTTGACTTTCCACTTTTTCCCTTAAGTTCCCCTTTTTCCCCTTTTTATGTTACCTTTTTTCCCTAATTTCCTAATTTTTTGATTTTCCCTCTTTCCCCTTTTTAATTAGAACTCAAAAAGGCAGGTGTGAAAATCAACCCTTTTTCCCTTTTCTTATTTAATTAGTATATCTTAATTTATTAAGGTAATAAAACAATTAATTCCCTTTTTAAATTTTAATCCAACATAATTTTTTTGAAACAATTCATTTCTTACTCCCTTCATGTTACAAGATTTAACGAAGATCATAATTATTATTCATGTGGATTTTATTATTATTATTATTATTATTTATAGAGGAATAAAATTTCACCACTAGCATAGTTTAAACTTAAACCTTAATTTTTCGTATTGGGAAACATTTAATTAGGGAATTTGTTTTAAAAATACTTAACATGTTATTCGTCCTAAGGCCATCTAGGTTCATTCCTCTATTAACAACAATGCAACGTCCCCTTCAGGATGCATTAGGTGCTCCAAGGGTGCCACTCACCACTCTCCATTTTTCTTGCACAACATGCCCTTCAGGATGCACCACGTACTCCAAGGGTGTCACTCGCCTCTTGACTGATTTGGTAGACATCAATAACCCCTGGAGTCAATACTCCACCAGGTGAACTTGTGGGAGACTAAGGGCCTCTAACGAATAAGTCCCCCGCCTTATTGCATGCCCCTTAGAATCATTGTGAGCGACTATCACACTCTGCCCTCACTGCATCGTGGGTCCTCTAGAACTAGGTAATATTTAACCTACAGTTCGAGCCACGATGGGAGTGCTAGTAGGCTGTGGCAGGGTTGTTGTCCACACCTCTCCCTCAACATCTTTGGTAGTCGTGCGTGACCCCTTTACTCCATATGTGAGTCTATTCGACAAGCTATCGTTAGCCTGCATCATCAACAAATCATGTCAGAACATATCCATATCATACAATCTAATCAGATGCACTAATATCACAGGAAAATAATCAAATCCCAATGGTATACTCCCTAACTCAATCCGGAGTCCAAGGGCTTCCATCGAGGCCTCTGCATCCTTGAGGTCCAAAATCCTGCACACTCGGTAAACCGAGTCAATAGCACCTGTCTGTGTCAATGCAGTAAAACAACATGTCATCAATCCCATAGCGCCTCATAATCAAAATCAAAAGTTTTAATAACATAATAATATGGATCAATTGCGAGCAAGTGTCCTCAAAGAATAAGTTCGCTCAGTGTGCCAGAGCGGGATGTTACACTGCCTATTATGGAAAAAGAAGTAAAAAAAATGTTAGATTCCCATATCATCATCCCCTTGAGATATTCAGAGTGGGTGGCTAACTTGGTTCCTGTGAGGAAGAAAAATGGGGAAATCAGATTATGTGTAGATTTCAGGAATTTGAGCAGGAGCTCCAAAAAGGATAACTACCCCTTGCCAAAGATGGAGCACATTTTGCAAAGAGTGACTGGCTCATCTAAGATGTCCATGATTGATGGTTTTTCTAGCTACAATCAAATCTTTGTTCTTCTTGAAGATAGAGAAAAGACAACTTTCACTACTCCTTGGGGCACATTCATGTATGCTAAAATGCCCTTTGGATTGATGAATGTAGGAGAAACCTTCCAGCGAGCCATGGACATTGCCTTTTTTGAGGAGAAAAATACATTTGTAGTCATATATATGGATGACATTAAAGTATTCTCAAGGTCTAATAAAGAGTATTGTCATCATCTGAGGAAAGTCTTCTTGAAGTGCAGAAAATTTGGTCTCTCCCTCAACCCTAAGAAATCTTTGTTCTCTATGAAAGAGGGAAAATTATTGGGGAATATTTTGTCAGCTGAAGGGGTAAGAATTGATCCAAGTGGAGTAGAGGCCATCCAGACCTTATATTTTCCCAAATCTAAGAAAGAGGTTCAGTCTTTCTTGGGTAAAATCAAATTTCTGAGAAGATTCATTTCTAATTTTGCTGAGTTCGTTAAGCATATTACAACCATGCTTAGAAAAGGAAACGAGGTGAAATGGAATGTTGATTCTAGATATTCTTTCAACCAAATCAAAATTTATTTGACTGAAGCACCTGTGATCATCATCCATGACTATTCTAAGGAATTTTTGATATTTTCTTTTTCCTCATCTAATACATTGGTTGTTGTTTTTCTACAAAGAAATACAAAGGGGTTAGAGCAGCCTATTTCCTTTTTCAGCAGAGCATTGAGGGATGTAGAAATGAGATATCATATCATGGAGAAGCGGGAATATTCTTTGGTGAAATCCATAAAGGCTTTCAAAATATATGTTCTGCATTCAAAGATCATTGCATATATCCCCTCAGCCTTAGTAAAAGAAATATTGATCCAGCCTGACATAGATGGGAAGAGAAGCAAATAGATTGCAAAAATTTTGGAATTTGACCTTTAAATAAAACCCACTAGATTGGTAAAATGCCAAGTTTTAGCTAGGTTGATGGTTGAATCAAACTACAAGGCTTTAGGGGTTAATTTCATGAACATAAACCCAGAATATCAGCAAACTGATATCGCTGATGTCAAACTGAATACGGCAGAATGCACCTGGTATAAAGATATCATATATTTTTTGTAGAAGTTGAGGCCTCCTGATGGTTTGGAAAAGAATAAGGAAAGATATTCGAAACTCAAAGAAATCAAATATTGTCTCATCGATTAGGTTTTTTACTGGAAGGATCCTATGGGATTTTTGTTAAGGTGTCTAGACCCACAAGAAGCCCAAAAATCCATAATGTATTTTCATGACAACTTATGTGGAGGACATCATTTCTAGAGGACCACATCTTACAAGATCCTCAGGACTGGGTAATTCTGGCCCAATATTTTTACTGATGTTTGTTCAAATATTAGATCTTGTTTCAAGTGTCAAAATTTTTATGGAAAGCAACAACTCAAATCTTTGCCTTTGAAGCCTACAATAGTTTATGGACCTTTTCAGCAGTGGCTTATTGACTTCATTGGAGAGATCCACCCAACCTGAAGTGGCCAACATAGGTGGATTTTGATTGCCAGTGATTATTTCACCAAATGGATAGAAGCCATCCATACAAGGAGTGCCTCCCACAAGGTGATCATTATCTTCCTTGACTATATCATGTTCAAATTTGGCTATCCAAGCAGGATTGTTACAGACAATGTTGTTTCTTTCAGAGATGAACCATTAATCAAGTTATGTGAGCAGTATGGAATTGCATTAGTCCATTCTATTCCCTACTACCCTCAGGGAAATGGTTTAGCAGATTCCTCTAACAAGAGCCTCATAAAGATCATCAAAAAATTGTTAGAAGACAACAAGAAAGCCTGGGCTCAAAGCTGAAATTTTCATTATGGGCTGACAGAGTCACAACAAAGAGGTCATTGGGTGTTTCCCCATTTCATATTGTATATGGGGTGGAGGTTATTTTTCCTACTTAGCTTGCCTTGCCTATGGAAAAATTCCTCTAGGAATACTAAGGAGAACCTGATGATATGGTCGGGAGGATACAACAATTGGTAGAAATGCAACAAGCTAGAGAGCAGTTGCTTGATAAATCTCAGGATCACCAGTAAAGAATAAAAATAGCCTTTGAAAAGAGGGAAAGAAAGGAGCATTTACAGCTAGGGGATCTGGTGCTCAAGTGGGATTCTCCCAATCAAGACAAAGGCAAACATGGTAAATTTGAGCATTATGGATTGGTCCCTTCAAGATCTCTGAAGTATTTTCAAATAACACCTATAAGTTACAGAGCTTGGAGGACTCTGAAGTTTTGGGCAGCCCTGTCAATGTGCACTTTCTGAAGAAATATTTTGTTTAAGCCATTTTTGGATTTCCACCATTGTAATTACCACCTCTTTTCATTTTCTATTTAAATAAGAGACTCCATGACCCAAAATCTAAGGCCTTGGAACTGTGCATTCTTGGCAGCTCGCAAGGAGCATGTCATCCCCTATGGAGCCAGATGTTATCACACAAAGTAACATGAATGCAGGTGAGAAGGTGTAGTCTACAGCAATTGAGATCCCCTGCACAGGTTAGATGTGGTGCCATCTCCAAGCTCAGTTGGAGGGACTCCAGAGTTGGCAAGCGGATAAAAGTTTGGCAGGGGCACTAAAGCAGTCGGTGTGCCCAAATATCAACTCCCATCCAGATCGACAGTCGCTGATCATTTCAAGGCCACAACATGCACAGACGTTAAAATACAAAGGGCATCCTAAAATCCCAACTGTGGTTTTGTGGGGAGGTGACGTGGTGGAAGAGGGTGTGTTTCGGGTCCGGAAGCGGTGTGGGTCCAAACTGCTTCCTGCGGCCCCGAAATGCACATGCACAGGTAATTCCCTATCCCATGTCGACAAGTGGTTTCCCAACAGTTGTCCTACCGTGCCCCAATCCCAAGGATGGGTCATCCAATGAATGAGGATTGACTTCCATGACCTTAGTGCCCAACCCAGTAGTGACAGCTGGTCCTCTGCCAGTCATCCCATTACGCTCTAATCCCAATGAAGATCTAGTTAATGAAGCAGGTATTGGTAGCTGAAACATCAGCTCAGCCCATAAATGGAAGGCTCAGAATTTATGGCTAAGGAGGCAGGACTGTCAACAAAGTACAACAATGGTTAGTTTTCTGCAGGTCCATATTGAACCTGGTTTGCATCTGATAGGAGAAAACACACGCAGTCTGACAGAGGATTGCTCATACGCAAAGATTTGAATGGAATTGCCAGATCACACTCCTAGAAGTTGTGGACTAATCTGACTATAAATATATTAGTTTGATATTTTGTTATGTACGTCAACTAGTTGAGAAGAGCTCCCTATTTTGTAATATTTTGATGCTAGAACTGTTCTCTGGTTATGTATCAAATTTGATACTTTCGCATTAATAGAAGTCAACTTCTTTCATCTCTTTGTTTAAAATTGTGTTGAAACACTCAGGCAAGGAGGATCTAGTCGAGGGTTGTGATTCTATTGTAATGTAGGTTTGATTATAGTAGTGTTGTGACCAGTTTTAGTCAGCTTCCTTGTTATCTTATTTCCCCTTATGTTGAAAGGCTCGGGCATGGAGGATCCAGTCAAGTTGTTGTAGTTGTATTTTGATGTAGGTTTGATCATTATGTTGTTGTGACATATTTCAACGCCTGAAACTTGAGTTCAAGAGTGCTCTTGAGCTTGAGTTTTTCTTCATCGAGCTTCTTGAAATCCGAATTCCCATGGAATAATTGTACACCTTTATCACTAAGTATTCCTTCTGCCCACCCTTAAACTCAAAAAACTGACTGAAGTTAATGAGGCCCTCACTTCCCTGTGCATTGCTTGTCCATTTTCTGTGATTAAAATCATTCTTTTACTGAGTTTTGTCCATTTGACCTCCACTCATAAAACCAACTTCCACCAAACATTATGATGGGTACTGGGATTATCCACTTGAAATATGAGGGTGAATCTCAGTTCTAACACTACCCACTTTAGGGGTTAGGAAGGTTATGTCCCTAACATTCCCTCCCCCTTAAAATCATCCTTGTCCTCAAGGATGGAGATGAGGAAATTGTTGCAGAATGGTATTTGGATTCCAAGTGGCATCTGCTAGAGTTGTATCTTTCCACTGGACTAACACTTCCTTGATTGTGTGCTGATGAAGATGATGCTCACGCTGGTTTGAAACTGCTTGTGGCTGCAACCAGGTGGATCCTTATTTATCCAACTAGAGAAGCTTGGTTTGATTTTGGAACTTATTTCCAATCACGTTCTTTAAGAAGGAGACATGAAAAATAGGATGGATCTTAGAAGGAATAGGAAAAGATAACTGATAGGCCACCCATCCCATGTTCTTGAGAACTGTATAAGGACCACAAAGTTTGGGCATTGGTTTCTGAAAATGTTCGGTCTTGAGTGAAGTTTTCTTATAAGGTTGCAGTCGAAGAAATACCTGGTCTCCTTCAGCAATGACATTCTAAGCGACCTTGATCTGCTTATTGCTTCATGTGATTCTGATCCATGAACAAATTCTCTTTGAGGGTACGGATAATAGCCTCTCAAACTGTAAGCATTTGATCAATCGCTTGGACCTTCGAGACACCTGGCATGTAGGAGATAATTGAAGGTGGCTTTTGTCCATATACTGCTTCAAAAAGAGTCATGTGAGTAGCTGTATGGTAAGAAGTTTTGTACCACCATTCAACTAATGGTAACCATTGAGCCCATTGATTTTTCCTTTCAGAGGCAAAACACCTCAAATATGTCTCCAAATACTTTTTGACAAATTCATTTTGACCATCAGCTTAGGGATGATAGGCAGTGCTGAGATGCAATTGTGTACCCTATAGCCTGAACAGTTCTTGCCAAAAATTGTTGGTGAAAGTAGGATCTTGATTGGAAACAATAGAAAGAGGCATGAAATGAAGCTTGAAGACATGATCCATGAAAATTTGAGCCACAATGGATGTGGTAAATGGGTGTTGAAGAGCACATAAATGAGAATACATGGAAAGAAGATCAACTACCACCATGATGACTGACTTATTTCTTGATTTAGGTAATACCACAATAAAGTCCATAGAGATGTCCCTACAAATAGCTGGTGGAATCGGAAGCAGTTGTAGTGTGCCAGGATATTTTATTGTTTCTCCCTTCTTGCGTTGACAAATATCATATTCTTCCACAAAAGTGTGAACATCCTTTTTCATACCATCTCAGAAAAAAGAACGTTTGACCCATTCATCAGTTTTGGTAATCCCTGAGTTCCCAGCTGTGGGTATAGCATGAAGCTCAGAAAGCATCGTGTATTTAATTTGTGATTGTTTACTTAAATACAAACGGGCTTTGTAGTGAATCTCATCATTGTGCCAATAGTACCCTGATGAAACTGGAGAGTTGGCTTGCAATTGTTTGATCAGATGCGAAATTTTAGGATCTTGTAGCAATTCAAAGCGAATAGCTTGGAGCCAATATGGTACAATGAAGGAGAGGGAGAAAAGGGACCCTTCATCTTCATATTTTCATGAATGACCGTCAACAACCAAATTTTCTTTGCCTTTCTTTTAAATGATC
Source organism: Picea engelmannii (assembly GCA_009831015.1). Classification (NCBI taxonomy): domain Eukaryota; kingdom Viridiplantae; phylum Streptophyta; class Pinopsida; order Pinales; family Pinaceae; genus Picea; species Picea engelmannii. The sequence goes on along the minus strand of ML778533.1, from coordinate 1,985,607 downwards.
TCATAATCGTATCCAAAGAGCTTAGTCACCCATTTTTTTTCTCCGGGGAGGAAGTTCGTTTCTCCATAAAATAATTGATTCTTTGATGATATGTCTTAATTTGGAAGCGTTACCCCAAGAGATAAGGCTGCCAGAGATCCACGACATGAAAAATAGAGAACATTTCCTTTTCATATATTGATTGTCTCAAATGGCATTCTGACAATTGTTTACTGGTAAAGGCCAAAGGTCTTCCCTCTTGCATAAGGACTTCTCCAATTTCTCTCCCAGAGGCATCACATTACAGGACAAAGGTCTTTGTGAAATCAGGAAGGGCCAAGACCGAAGTAGTGCACATAGTCTCCTTCAAGGATTGAAAGGCCTGATTACCTATGGGAGTCCAATTGAAAGAATTATTTTTAAGGAGAGAAGTGAGAGGTGCCGAAATCTTTCCATAATTATGAACAAACGTGTGATAATAGCCTATTAAACCCAGAAAAACATGAAAGATTTTAATAGTCTTGCAGTTAGGCCAATCCTTCATTGATTCAATCTTCTTAGGATCCACCTGGACACCAGCCTTGCCAACAAGATGACCCAAGTACTCGACTTTTGAGGTGCCAAAGGCACATTTAGAGTGTTTGAGGAAAAGTTGGTGTTGAGAGAGTAGATGGAGAACTTGATCCACATGGGAAAGATGGGATTGTAAAGTTTTACTTAGATGAGAATATCATCAACTAAAAATAAGACAAAATGATGAAGAAAAGAATGGAAGACATGATTCATGAGGCTTTGGAAGGTGGAGTGGGCATTACATAGGCCAAAGGGCATGAACAAGAACTCATAGTGACCCTCATGAGTTTGAAAGGCAATCTTGGGGATGTCATCTTCTTGCATATGTATCTGGTTGTAGCTAGAACGCAGATCAAGTTTAGTGAAGCACCACTCAACTCATACAGGAGATCATCAATGACAGGAATGGGAAACTTGTCCTTGATGGTGAGTTTATTGAGGGCATGGAAGTTAGGACACATGTGCCAAGTACCTTCTTTCTTTAGTAACATGACCACATGAGAATAATAAGGGCAGGTATTGGGGCATATAACACCCTCTTGGAGAAATTACTGCACTATTTTCTTAATTTCATTCTTTTGGGAAAAGGGATGATGATAAGGGAAAACATTGGGAGGAAGATTGTCAAGAAAAAGGGGGATGGAATGATCATGAACACCACGAGAAGGCGGATGATCTGGATTATTTTCGGCATGAAATGAGATCAGAGATATAATAAGGAAATGCACAGAGATATCACAGATATTCAATAATATAACATAAATGTATCAAAGATGCAACCATAAACACATATATACAGTAATACACAATTTCTATTAATGAAAGAAATGTACAGAGACTGTAAAAATACAGAGTGAAAGACTCGCTAGAATGGTGGCAGCTTATCTCTGAGAAGAGATGTGACAGCTACTTGCATTCGCAAGAAGATGATCACAATGAAGCTCTGAAGGCCTTTTTACAATAAACAGGAATGACAAAAACCCTAGACATCCAAAAACCTAACACTAGGAGATGAAGCGCCAAAATTCATTTGGGCTCCGTTTGGGTAAGTTAGTACATCGACTTCTCGGGGTCGTAACTTTTGCATGTGGTCTTCGTTTTAGGCGTATGATAGCTTGTTGGAAAGGTATCATAGAGAAGATTCATTTTCGGGGCTCAATTATTCCTTCAGCCATCATTGAGAATCTCGATCTCGAAAAACCTTCATTTAGGCCCTCAAATGGCCCCGAAAGTTAAAACCTGCTAAAAATAGTAAATTGCCAAAATTGCCAGAAAATTGTTTTCAGCCAGTCGGAAAAGGTGGGTGGCCATTGATATCCACCTGGATCAATCATCCCTCCTTAGGAAGAAATGATCTATATTGTGTTGAGTTCTCGAGGGAGAGGGAAAATAATTTGCTGGATCTGCATCTTGGTGAGCTTCTTGTATTTCTAGAGATGTCGCGTTGCTTAGTTTGTGGAAGTCTGTCATGAACCTGTTGAAGTTGAGGCTATTCAAAAATTCGAGCTACATGAGAGGAAGGTGTGCATAAGGAATATTTGTGATTTTTTGCAACCTTGTTGACTTGCTTCTGTTGGATAGAAGGTGTAGGGGGAGAGGCTATAGTGGTTGCAGTGTCCTTCTGTTCCCCTTTTAAACAGATTGTGAAGAAGCTAAATTTTGTAGTATGAGATACTACCTTGCGAAACTTTTTAGGTGGAACAATAGTTGGAAATACCTATGGTATTATGTACAGATAACCCCCCAAAGTAACAATGACACTACGGGGTTGAGACTCATAAACAGCATGGCGTCTCCACATATATGGTTGGCCTAAGAGAATATCACAGACATCCAGTGGGGAAACATCACATAATACCTCATCCTTGAAGGTTTGAATGTCGTATGACAATCGACACTGTTGGATGACACGGAGATCTCATCCTTGTCGAATCCACCCGATGTTGTATGTTTGCGGGTGTGGTGTTGTTGAAAATCCAAGTTGTTTGATGACCTCTGCTGAGATGAGGTTTTTCTGGCTTCCGCTATCAACAATAAAATGCAGTAGGGTCCCCTTCACCCACATCTATGAATGAAAAATGCGCTCCCCCTCTTCAGGATCTGTTGGTTCTTCTGGTTGAATTGTCGTGGTCGCGACAATAGTAGTGGGGTCTGCGTAAATGATCTGTCCTTTACCAGTATTTTCATAATCATATTCTGAATCGGGGTTCGGCTCCTTGTCTTTGATCTCAGCCACCAATGACTGTTTTGAGCGACATTCATCGGTGTTGTGCCAGGGGATTTTATGGAAATCACACCATTTTCCAGTGTCCTTCTTTGTCTTCCCGTGACCCTTGTTTTCCTGTGTCTTGGACTGGTTTTCAGGAGACTATTTGTTAGGGTCATCTTTGTCATTCTTTGGTTGTTGCGGATTTGCAGACTGGAATTCTCATTTGTTCTGGTGCTTAAATTTCTGCTCAATTTTAACAGCATATCGATAAGCAGCACCGAGTGATGAGATGTCCAGAAAATCCATTTCAGCCTGGATGTATCTGTGTAGAGCCCCACGGTATTTCATAACCAAATGTCGCTCAGAGTCTTTGATACCTAGATTGGTGCGCAAGGTATGGAAGGTATTGGTGAACTCTGAAACTGCTTGGCCCCTCTCTTGTCACAGTGTGGTCCATATCATGTACTGGTCCTCATAGTTGCCAACAAGGTAATATTGTTGCTTTAGCACATCCACAAAAAAATCCCAAGTGGAATCGGCCCCATATATTCCAGAATCCCTTATGGAACTTTTCTCCCAGTAAGTTTCCCACCAATGTTTGACATGAGGGAGATATTTAAGGAGTGCGAAGGTGATCTTTTCTTTGTCAGAAAAATTGTCAATAGAGAAATAACCTTCTAGCAGAGTTAACCATTTTCTAGGGCTTCTGCATCTATCTGTCCTTCAAATACAGGAATATCAAAATTAACTTGTACCTTGAAAGGCGATGTTCCTCCAAAGTGGCCACTTGATGAAGATGCACCTAATGCTATCGGAAGGTGTTTAAGGATGTGGGAAAAATTCTGCATCATTTCTTCTCTCTGTTGCGTGAGAGCTTGCTCAAGCAACAGATTGATAGGATCGTCTGCTCCATTGTTTTTCTTTTCTTCCACCATTGAGGGTTTCTTGGGTGTGTGAGAGTGATTTTCTTCAAGATATACAAGCTCAAGACCCAACTTTCTATACTTGGACCTCTTCGGGGACATGCGCTGAAAAAAATGATCAAGAGCAGCCTGCTCTGATACCACTGATTCGGATTATTTTCGGCATGAAATGAGATCGGAGATATAATAAAGAAATGCATAGAGATATCATAGATATTCAATAATATAACATAAATGTATCAGAGATGCAACCATAAACACATATATACAGTAATACATGATTTCTATTAATGAAAGAAATGGACAGAGACTGTAAAAATACAGAGTGAAAGAGTCGCTAGAATGGTGGCAGCTTATCTATGAGAAGAGATGTGACGACTACTCGCATTCATAAGAAAATGATTAAAATGAGGCTCTGAAGGCCTTTTTACAATGAACAAGAATTCCAAAAACCCTAGACATCCAAAAACCTAACCCTAGGAGATGAAGCACCAAAATTCATGTGGGCCCCATTTGGGTAAGTTAGTACATCGATTTCCCGGGGTCGTAACGTTTGCATACGATCTTCGTTTTAGGCGTATGATAGCTCGTTGGAAAGGTATCATCGAGGAGATTCATTTTTGGGCCTCAATAATTCCTTTGGCTATCATTGAGAACCTCGATATTGAAAAACCTTCATTTAGTCCCTCAAAATGGCCCCAGAAGTTAAAACCTGCTAAAAATGGTAAATTGCCAAATTTGCCAGAAAGTTGTTTTGAGCCAGTCGGAAAAGGTGGGTGGACACCGTTATCCACCTGGATCAATCCCCCATCCTTAGGAAGCAATGGTCTCCATTGCTTTGAGCTCCCAGGGGAGAGGGAAAACCATTTGTTGGATCTACATCTTGGTGAGCTGCTTGTATTGCTAGAGACGTCGCACTGCTTAGTTTGTGGAAGTCTGTCATGAACCTGTTGAAGCTGAGGTTGTTCAACAAGTTGAGCTACATGAGAGGAAGGTGTGCAGAACAAATCTTTGTGCTTTACTACAACCTTGTTGACCTTCTTCTGTTGGATAGAAGGTGCATGGGGCGAGGTTGTAGTGGTTGTAGTGTCCTTCTGTTCCCATTTTGAACAAATTGTGAAGAAACTGAATTTTGCAGTATGAGATACTACCTTGCGACACTTTTTAGGTGGAACAATAGTTGGAACTACCTCTGGTATTCTGTAGATATGACCCCCCAAAGTAAAAATGACACTACGGGGTCGAGACTCATAATCAACATGGCATCTCCACATATATGATTGGTCCAAGAGAACATCACAGACATCCAGTGGGGCAACATCACATAATACCTCATCCTTGAAGGGTTGGATGTCGTATGAAAATCGACATTGTTGGCTGACACGGAGATCTCATCCTTGCCGAAGCCACCCGATGTTGTATGGCTGTGGGTGTGGTGTTGTCGACAATCCCATCTGTTTGATGACCTCTGCTGAGAGGAGGTTTTTCTGGCTTCCGCTATCAACAATAAAATGCAGCGGGGTCCCCTTCACCCACATCTGTGAATGAAAAGGGTGCTCCCCCTCTTCAGGATCTGTCGATTTTTCTGGTTGAATTTTCGGGGTTGCGAAAATAGCAGTGGGGTCTGCGTCAATGATTTTTCCTTTACCAGTATTTTTAGAATCATATTCTGAATCGGGGTTCGGCTCCTTGTCTTTGATCTCGGCCACCAATGATTGTTTTGAGCGACATTCATCGATGTTGTGCCAAGGGATTTTGTGGAACTCTGAAACACCCATGGCCCTTCCATTTAGGGTTCCTTGGGTGTGAGAGAGTGATTTTGTTCAAGAGAGACAAGCTCGAGAGCCAACTTTCTATACTCGGACCTCGTCGGGGACAAGAACTAAAAAAAATGATCAAGAGCAACGTGTTCTGATACCACTGATCCGGATTATTTTCGGCACGAAATGAGATCGGAGATATAATAAAGAAATGCACAGAGATATCACAGATATTCAATAATATAACAAAAATGTATCATAGATGCAACCATAAACACAGATATACAGTAATACACGATTTCTATTCATGAAAGAAATGTATAGAGACTGTAAAAATACAGAGTGAAAGACTTGCTAGAATGGTGGCAGCTTATCTCTAAGAAGAGATGTGACGGCTACTCCCATTCACAAGAAGATGATTACAATGAGGCTACGAAGTCATTTTTACAATAAATAGGAATTCCAAAACCCCTATACATCCAAAAACCTAACCCTAGGAGATGAAGCGCCAAAATTCATGTGGGCCCTGTTTGGGTAAGTTAGTACATCGACTTCCCGGGGTCGTAACTTTTGCATGTGATCTTTGTTTTAGGCGTATGATAGCTCGTTGGAAAGGTCACATCGACGAGATTCATTTTGGGGGTTCAATCATTCCTTTGGATATCATTGATAACCTCGATCTATAAAAACCTTCATTTAGGCCCTCAAAATGGCCCCGGAAGTTAAAACCTGCTAAAAATAGTAAATTGCCAAAATTGTCAAAAAATTGTTTTGGGCCAGTCAAAAAAGGTGGGTGGCCACTAATATCCTCCTGGATAATTCCTCCCTCCTTAGGAAGCAATGGTCTCCATTGTGTTGAGCTCCCGGGGGAGAGGGAAAATCATTTGCTGGATCTGCATCTTGGTGAGTTACTTGTATTGCTGGAGACGTCGCGCTACTTAGTTTGTGGAAGTCTGTCATGAACCTGTTGAAGTTGAGGCTATTCAACAAGTCGAGCTACATGAGAGGAAGGTGTGCAGAAGGAATATTTGTGCTTTGCTGCAACCTTTTCGACCTGCTTCTTTTGGATAGAAGGTGCAAGGGGCGAGGCTATAGAGGTTGCAGTGTCCTTCTGTTTCCCCTTTGAACAGATTGTGAAGAAGCTAAATTTTGCACTATGAGATACTACCTTGCAACACTTTTTTGGTGGAACAATACTTGGAACTACCTCTAGTATTCTATAAAGATGACCCCCCAAAGTAACAATGACACTACGGGGTCGAGACTCATAAACAACATGGCATCTCCACATATATGGTTGGCCCAAGAGAACATCACAGACATCCAGTGGGGCAACATCACATAATACCTCATCCTTGAAGGGTTGGATGCCGTATGACAATGGACACTATTGGATGACACAGAGATCTTGTCCTTGCCGAAGCCACCCGATGTTGTATGGTTGCGGGTGTGGTGTTGTCGACAATCCAAGCTGTTTGACGACCTCTGCTAAGATGAGGTCTTTCTGGCTTCCGCTATCAACAATAAAATGCAGCGAGGTCCCCTTCACCCACATCTGTGAATGAAAAAGGCACTCCCCCTCTTCAGAATCTGTTGGTTCTTCTGGTTGAATTGTCGCGGTCGCGACAATAGCAGTGGGGTTTGCATCTGTCAATGCTCTGTAATTTTCCCAAGGTTGTGTAGGCAGTCACAGAGGCAACCTAAAACCACTTGGAGTCTTGGATATAGCCCTCCAAGACTCAAAGAGGGCTCTCTCATTTCGCTTTAACTTGGTTTGGAATAGGATGGATGTTAGGTTAGCTATGAAACTATGGGGTTGGGGTTTTTGAAATATTTAGATGAGGGTTTGGTTGACAAGTTGCTCAGATCACCATTGGGCTATGGGGTCTATTTATAAGATGAGGATCAGCTCAGATCTAGAGGTAAATGTCTCCACAGGGCAAGATAGTAACAATTGTTGGATCGTCTTAGATTTAGTGCAGATGAATGGGGTGAAAAGGGAGAGAGATCCATTAAACAGAGGAGTAGTTAAGAATTCCTTTGTAAATCTTTAGATGAATAACATATAGATTATTGAAAAATTGGACAAAGAGTATGCATGCATAAATTCTTCTCCATTACTCTCTTTCAATAATAAGAAATGAAAGTGCTTGAATGGTAGCCAAAAGATAACTAAAAACAGACAAGGAACACACCACCAACGCTCCTACACAAGAATCCTGTAAATCCATTTCTCTATTACTGGCTAGTCATTCAAAAATTACAGACAAAACCTCTTGGAGTAGCAAGGCCCACAGTCCATCAAATTGAAAAAAAACATTACACAGGTTGAACCCCCTGTACATCCAATTCATCCAATATATAACTGTTTATGGTCACATTAGATCCCTATGAGTCGAACTCCTCTAGCCTACAAAAGTGGATCTGTTCTTATCTTTTGGATGATGTTTTAAATGTTGGGATCTTGGGATCTCTACTTAATTCCAAAAACATAAAACAATTAACAAACCAAATCGACACATGTAAATTGTCTTCGAACTGTTATAGTTAATGAAATCAAAACTCCTTAAAATCTGAAACTGCTCTTGTATCCACTGATCTTCTGCCTCAAAATGCTGAAAGACACCTCACCAAATGCTAAGATGTCACTTGAGAAATTTACTGCTAGTTATCTTGGATGAATTTGAGTTTCCATTTGTATTCTTCTCTTATCCTCAAGCTGCTAAAAATATCTAAGAACAAGGGATAAGAATGATTATGTTTCCACCTGTCATTTTGCTGCCTCGGATTCTAGATCTACCTCATTTGTTTTGGCAAAATTTGGGTCTTGACTGCCAGCTGCATTCAAAAAGATTTCTCAAAAACAGGGATACTCTGCCACCTTCCTAATTCTTTGCCAAAAATAGGGGAAAAAATCAATTTGATCCTCCATTTGCTGAAAATAAATTCCAATAAACTGAAATAACAATGGTTGCAATAAGTGTCCCTAATCTATTGAGGTTGTTGGAGTTGTTGGAATAAAATCTGGCACTACTTCAAGGTGTCTCAAACGGATGAATTACAAAACTGAAGGTAATGTGTAAATGCCAGGTGTCCTCGATTCTCTCCAATTGGTCATCGAATGCCTGGGAATGTTGGATCTATGGATTTTCTACCAATTAGACTCCCGAGAAAAACTCCAACTAATCTTAAATGTTGAAACTTTGACTGCATGGAGTTTGGGATTGATACACTCCATTGCTACCACAAGATCTGGGGTCCTTTATCAAACTGCTGACTTCACACCTCCAAGTGCCACTACTACAGAAGTTGCTAGAATCAAGATTTCACCCTCTGCTGATGTCGAGCCCAGGAATTTGCCTTCTGTCATTTTTTGATAAACGCATTAGGCTACCAACTATACCCTGTTCCTATCCCTAAGCTAGTTTTGACTGTCTGCTTATTTTTTGCTCTCAATCCTTGAGTTCATATCGATGACATGAGATCTTCCACCTCACCCTGAACATGCTCTATCAGAAATGCCAATACAAGTTGCGTCGAACGAATTCAATTGCTACAAAAAACTTCTCAATCCTCCTATATCAAACGTGCCACTTGACTCTGAGTATTTCTTAAAAGCTTCCTTCCATTTCCCATGCCAAGAGAAAATGCCAATGCTATATTTTGAGCTGCCCGGGAGAGTTCCTCCATTGCTCTTCTTCATTTGTTGGGCTTAGAGTTATTGAGTCAATATAAGCCATAGATCCCATCTACTTCTTCCTGGCACCTGCAACTTCTTTATTATGAAACGTAATTCTGAAATTTGTATACAAACCAATCTCGACGTTTTGAGAGACCTTGTGCTCTCATTCTTTATCATGTGAATCCGGTGGCAGTGCTCTCATATAGAAACAGATACAAAACCTCGCTTATGCTTAGTACCATCAAGAAGGACATACAAACTTTGAATACGATTTTCATTCCTTGGTTTGCTGGCAACTTCAAGAACTCGAGGAAAGCCAACATCTAGCTTTTGAATCACACCTATAACTCTCATCATATACATCGTGGAAAATTTTTGGCTCATAAGGGTTTCATATCATATTTTTTCTAAGCATGCACGCACACTTGGTAACTGGGCTTATGTTTGGCTCCTAATAATTTTCTTCGACAGTTGCCAAACTGTTTAGCAATGGATGGAAGAAGAAACTGCCTTCAATTTTGTGTTCAAACAGGAGATAGCTAGATGTCCCATGAGGAATTCATGGTAGAAATCAGGCCTGCGCTTTTTATTTTTTTATTTTTTAACTTCTGTGGGAAATATCCCACATTCACGAGGAGCATGCATTTATAAAGGTTTATATATGCAAACGTTTTCATTGTATACTCGATGATGTGATCCCAAGGCTACCACTTGTGTTTGGTGTTGGTGCTTGGGCGTTGGCTTGTATGTTGTTTGCTTTGGTAAGTGACTTGTGTTGTTGTTGATGCAGATGTGTGGCTCAAGATATGAAGAATAGCTCTCGGTGTTGAGCTTGGCCTTGGGCCAACATAATTTTTTTCATCAAAATTTTAACAAAACCAAACCAAAACCTGTGATAAGGCCGAGAACCAATTTTGACTTGAAAAGGCCAAATTAGACTAATAAATTCAAATTTCAGGTTAAAAACAAAACCAAAAACTTAGCCATGTATCACTTTTTTCCATACAAACCAACTAATCATAATTTCTTGCCCAAAATGCACCGGAATTTTAACATGCTTTGAAGTTCGTGTGCAAGGTTCTTGGCTTATGCTTGGTCAGAGTCGAGCACTTTCTGCCGCCTTCACTATGCGTCATGAGCAAAGCATTATGCTTGAAATAGATAGATATTAGTCAGAATATTGATTCCCCTATTATATAGGGTTCTAACAGTGTCAATGATCTGTCCTTTGCCAGTATCTTCAGAATCAGATTCTGAATCGGGGTTCGGCTCCTTGTCTTTGATCTCAGCCACCGATGATTTGTTTTAGAGACATTCATCAGTGTTGAGCCAGGGGATTTTGTGGAAATCACACCATTTTCTGGTGTCCTTCTTTGTCTTCCCGTGACCCTTCTTTTCTTGTGTCTTGGACTGGTTTTCGAGAGACTGTTTGTTAGGGCCGTCTTTGTCATACTTTGGTTGTTGCCGATTTGCAGACATGAAATCTCGTTTGTTCTGGTGCTTAAATTTCTACTCAATTTTAACAGCATATCGATAAGCAGCACAGAGTGATGAGATGTCCAGAAAATCCATTTTAGTATGGATGTATCTGTGTGGAGCCCCATGGTATTTCAGAACCAAATGTCACTCAGAGTATTTGATACCCAGCTTGGTGCACAAGGTATGGAAGGTATTGGTGAACTCCGAAACTACTTGGCCCCTCTCTTGTCGCAGTGTGGTCCATCTCATGTACTGGTCCTCATAGTTGCCAACAGGGTAATATTGTTCCTTTACATCATCCACAAAAAAATCCTAAGTGGGATCGGCCCCATATATTCCATACTCCTCTGTGGAACTTTGCTCCCAGTAAGTTTCCCACCAATGTTTGACATGAGGGAGAGGTTTGACATGAGGGAGAGCTTTAAGGAGTGCGAAGGTGATCTTTTATTTGTTGGAAAAATTGTCCTATCTGTCCTTCAAATACAGGAATATCAAAATTAACTTGTACCTTGAAAGGCAAGGTGCCTCCAAAGTGGTCGCTTGATGAATATGCACCTGATACTATCAGTAGGCGTTTAAGGATGTGGGAAAAATTCTCCATCATTTCGTCCCTCTGTCGTGTGAGTGCTTGCTCAAGCAACAGATTGATAAGATCGTCTACTCCATCATTTTTCTTTTCTTCCGCCATTGAGGGTTTATTGGGTGTGAGAGAGTGATTGTCTTCAAGAGAGGCAATTTTGAGAGCCAACTTTCTATACTCAGACCTCGTCAGGGACATGCACTAAAAAAACTGATCAAGAGCAGCCTGCTCTGATACCACTGATCCAGATTATTTTTGGCACGAAATGAGATCGGAGATATAATAAAGAAATGCACAGAGATATCAAAGATATTCAATAATATAACAGAAATGTATCAAAGAGGCAACCATAAATACAGATATACAATAATACATGATTTCTATTAATGAAAGAAATGTACATAGGCTGTAAAAATACAAAGTGAAAGACTCGCTAGAATGGCAGCAGATTATCTCTGAGAATAAATGTGATGGCTACTTACATTCGCAAGAAGATGATTACAATGAGGCTTCCAAGGCCTTTTTACAATAAATAGGAATTCCAAAAACCCTAGACATCCAAAAACCTAACCCTAGGAGATGAAGCGCCAAAAGTCATGTGGGCCCCGTTTGGGTAAGTTAGTACATTGACTTCCCGGGGTCGTAACTTTTACATATGATCTCTGTTTTATGCGTATGATAGCTCGTTGGAAAGGTATCATCGAGGAGATTCATTTTGGATGTTAAATCATTCATTTGGTTATTGTTTGGAACCTCAATATCGAACAACCTTCATTTAGGCCCTCAAAATGGCCCCAGAAGTTAAAACCTACTAAAAATAGTACATTGCCAAAATTGCCAAAAAATTGTTTTCAGTGAGTCAAAAAAGGTCGGTGGCCACTGATATCCACCTAGATCAATCGTCCCTCCTTAGGAAGAAATGGTCTCCATTGCGTTGATTTCCCACGGGAGAGGGAAAAGCAATTGTTGGATCTGCATCTTGGTGAGCTGTTTGTATTGCTGGAGACGTCGCGCTGCTTAGTTTGTGGAAGTTTGTCATGAACCTATTGAAGTTGAGGCTATTCAACAAGTCGAGCTACATGTTAGGAAGGTGTGCATAAGGAATCTTTGTGCTTTTTTGTAACCTTGCCGACCTGCTTCTATTGGATAGAAGGTGCAGGGGGCGAGGCTGTAGTGGTTGCAGTGTCCTTTTGTTCCCATTTTGAACAGATTGTGAAGAAGCTGAATTTTGTAGTATCAGATACTACCTTGTGACACTTTTTAGGTGGAACAATAGTTAGAACTACCTCTAGTATTTTGTAGAGATGACCCCCCAAAGTAACAATGACACTACGGGGTCGAGACTCATAAACAACATGGCGTCTCCACATATATGGTTGGCCCAGGAGAACATCACAGACATCCAGTGGGGAAACATCACATAATACCTCATCCTTGAAGGGTTGGATGTTGTATGACAATCGACATTGTTGGCTGACACGGAGATATCATCCTTGACGAAGCCACCCGATGTTGTATGGTTGCGGGTGTGGTGTTGTCGACAATCCCAGCTATTTGACGACCTTTGCTGAGATGAGGTTTTTTTGGCTTCCGTTATCAACAATAAAATGCAACGGGGTCCCCTTCAACCACATCTGTGAATGAAAAAGGCGCTCCCCCTCTTCAGGATCTATTGGTTCTTCTGGTTGAATTTTCGCGTCCACGACAATAGCAGTGGAGTCTGCGTCAATGATCTGTCCTTTACCAGTATTTTAATAATCAGATTCTAAATCGGGGTTCGGCTCCTTGTCTTTTATCTTGGCCACCAATGAGTGTTTTGAGTGACATTCATCGGTGTTGTGCCGGGGGATTTTGTGGAAATCACACCATTTTCTGGTGTCCTTCTTTGTCTTCCCGTGACCCCTCTTTTCCTGTGTCTTGGATTTTGGGAGACTGTTTGTTAAGGCCATCTTTGTCATACTTTGGTTGTTGCAGATTTGCAGACCCGAATTCTCGGTTGTTCTAGTGCTTAAATTTCTGCTCAATTTTACCATCATATCGATAAGCAGCACCGAGTGATGAGATGTCCAGAAAATCCATTTCAGTCTGGATGTATCTGTGTAGAGTCCCACGGTATTTCAGAACCAAATGTTTCTCAGAGTCTTTGATACCCAACTTGGTGCACAAGGTATGGAAGGTATTGGTGAACTATGAAACTGCTTGGCCCCTCTGTTGTCACAATGTGGTCCATCTCATGTATTGGTCATCATAGTTGCCAACAGGGTAATATTGTTCCTTTACCGCATCCACAAAAAAATACCAAGTGGGATCGGCCCCATATATTCTAGACTCCTCTGTGGAATTTTTCTCCCAGTAAGTTTCCCACCAATGTTTGACATGAGGGATAGCTTTGAGTGCGAAGGTGATCTTTTCTTTGTTGGAAAAATTGTGAACAGAGAAATAACCTTCTAGTAGAGTTAACCATTTTTCTAGGGCTTCTGCATCTATCTGTCCTTCAAATACAAGAACATCAAAATTAACTTGTACCTTGAAATGCAAGGTGCCTCCAAAGTGGTTGCTTGATGAAGATGCACCTGATGCTATCGGCAGGCGTTTAAGGATGTGGAAAAAATTCTCCATTGTTTCGTCCCTCTGTCGCGTGAGAGCTTGCTCAAGCAACAAATTGATAGGATCGTCTACTTCGTCGTTTTTCTTTTCTTCCGCCATTGAGGGTTTCTTAGGTGTGCAAGAGTGATTGTCTTCAAGAGAAACAAGATCGAGACCCAACTTTCTATACTCGAACCTCGTTGGGGACATGCACTGAAAAAAATGATCAAGAGCAGCCTACTCTGATACCACTGATCCAAATTATTTTTGGCACAAAATGAAATCAGAGATATAATAAAGAAATGCACAGAGATATCACAAATATTAAATAATATAACAGAAATGTATCAGATATGCAACCATAAACATAGATATACAGTAATACATGATTTCTATTAATGAAATAAATGTACAGAGACTGTAAAAATACAAAGTGAAAGACTCGCTAGAATGGTGGCAGCTTATCTCTGAGAAGAGATGTGACGACTACTCGCATTCACAAGAAGATGATTACAATGAGGCTCTGAAGGCCATTTTACAATAAAAAGGAATGCCAAAAACCCTATACATCCAAAAACCTAACCCTAGGAGATGAAGCGCCAAAAGTTATGTGGGTCCCGTTTGGGTAAGTTAGTACATCGACTTCCCGGGGTCGTAACTTTTGCATACGATCTTCGTTTTAGGCATATGATAGCTCGTTGGAAAGGTATCTTCGAGGAGATTCATTTTTGGGGCTCACTTATTCTTTTGGATATCATTGAGAACCTATATATCTATAAACCTTCATTTAGGCCCTCAAAATGGCCCCAAAAGTTAAAACCTGCTAAAAATAGTAAATTGCCAAAATTGCCAGAAAACTGTTTTGAGCCAATCAAAAAAGGTGGGTGGCCACCGATATCCACCTGGATCAACGGATGTCCCTGATTAGTGGAAAAAATAGCTTGATGTTTGGAGAGGATAGATTGGAGGTTAGGATGCACAGAGGATGTCTTAACCGCTTGAATGTAATGGAGTTGTCAAGCAATAATACCATAGTGGCCTTTATTGAGGAGATTTTCCATGCGATGGGAACTGATTATCTCAGGATAACCAACTGTGAGACCTTGGAATTGATACTTTTGTCCCTCCTATTGGAATTTCATGGTTAATTCCTTAAAATCCATAAGAATGGGACCCAAAGTGAATAATCGTTCAACACCTAGCACAATGCCACAACCGCCCATGTCAATGGAAAACATATGAGATTTCAAGTGGTAATGTCCAATTTGAAGAAGTACATTTTCACAACGCCCACAACATTTCATGGACCCACCATTGGATATCATAATTTGAAAATTATTGACTGCACAAATATAGCAATTGGTTTCCTGGGCAATGTGACAATGAATAAAAATGTGGGTGCTACTACTATCAACAAGGATGATGACCTTCCTATGCTTAATATAGCCAATGAGCTTGAGGGTTTGGGGAGAAGAGAAGATAGTGAGGGCATGCAAGGAAATGAGTGGGTAAAATTCAAGTGGGTCAATGGGCTCTTGGGTAGTATCAGGAAGGGAAGGTTGTTCAACAAGAAGAACTGTTGCATATTCTTCATGAACATCTTCAAAAATGGCCATAAAAAGTTTTTGTTCCTTACACTTGTGCCCCAGAAAATATTTTTCATCATAATTATAGAAAAGACCCTTTAGTTGGCATTCAACCATTTCATCCCTAGTTAATTTCTAGACCTTGAGAGGAGTGGCAAGGGGGTTAGGATTAGTGGGTCGATGGCGAGGAACAAAAGAGGGTTTTTTGTTCTGGGAAAAAACAACTTGTTGGGCCTCTTTGGCATGTTTAGTAGCCTCCAACCAAGTCTGAGGCTGGGCCATGAGAACCTAGGATCAGATTCCATCCTTTAGGAAACTGATAAAGCATTCGTAGAAGAACGCATCTGACATGCCCTCGGTTCGAAAGGCCAAATGCTCAAAATTAGTTATAAAGTCTTCCACTGTGCTTGACTGTTTCAACTTGGTCAAACAACCGAGATAGTGGGTATCAGTTTCAAAGCTGTCATAGAGCTCTGCAACAAACTGGGTCCATGCAATATACCACTGAAGTGAATTTTAATTCCATTGCAACCATTTCCATCATTCAGGATCTATATAGAGGACAACATAGCAAAGTTTGGCCAACTCATTAGTAATACCATGCAGAGAAAAATAATGCTCCATTTGACTGACCCAACGCATGGGATCGGAGCCATCAAATTTATTGACCTGAACATGGGGAAGATGAGGGTCACGATGAAAGGATTTGGATTGAAAATGTAGATAATGAGAGGAATCAACAACATCTGGTTGGTCCGAGGAGGAAGGACCCGAAGTGTGGTTCAACAACTGGTTGACAACAGACTAAAGGGTGTTAAATTGGTTCATGAATTTAGCATCCATGGTGTCAAATTGGTGTTGGACTTGGGTCTCGAATTGTGCAAGGCAGTAATTGATAGATACAATCTCATATGTCACTTGTTGGATGGATTCCTTGGCTTGATTGATGCAATCTTGTAGGTCTTGTTTGCGAGTGTTGGCCATTTGGAGAGGGGGAGTGCGGGTAAGGGAAAATGGGTGGGTTAAACCACATAAAAGGACTTATAAGTGATAGGTACCATGACGATTAGAGCGAGAAGGGGAATATAATGGGATAGGTGGAAAAATAGGGAAGTTGGGAAGGGGTTGGGTCCACTGAAAAAAAAACTGCTTAAAAATGAGAGGTATGACTGTGATCATGAATAAAACAGGAATCCAATGGGATAGGTCCCAAATACGTGTGATGGCGGGACCATTATTATTATTATTATTATTATTATACAATCAACCAAAGCTATGTATGTTCCTTTAAAGTTTGATTTAAGGCATTGATTATAAACACTTGGTTGGAACCCAAGTATGAATTTCTTAGTCGTTTCAATTGTGATTGATTGACCTATTTTATCAGATGGAAAGTTGTTTGGGTGATGAAAACTAAGACCACAAAAGTTGTTATCTCTAGTGCAAATGAAAATACATTTTTCTAGAATAAGAAAATTTATTTTGGCTTGATCTGTGGTTCATGAATTCATTGCAAAGTCCTTTAAATGGGGGTGTTTCCTTCTCATTAAAGTATGTGATAGGCATAGAATCTCACTATTTTGGGTAGATATTCCTTTTTATATAAAAAAATGAAATAATGGACCATATTGAGTTGATTGTTGTTCTCAATGTTTTGTTTACTTCAGATTGGTTGGCTTCTGATCTCCACTACAAATAGAAATATTCCTTTTCTATAATTTCACATGTAAGCTAGTGGATAAAGGAAATCAACCATGAAGATCCTTTGTTTGTTTGTTGCAAGAAATATTATTTCATTTACACTTGTCTCTTCATAGACTTTGGAGCATCTTTCATTTACACAACTTTCTTTTGGTTTTTATATTTCTTATCGTTGTTCACCAACCACATCATTTAATACCATTGTTCTAGGGGTATTCCTTAGGGAGTGTGTATAAATATTAAATTTCCTTCTTGGAGATAAAAATATGTATTGTTATGTCATTAACACAACATAAATGAATTCAATGCCTATACAAGGTGGTGGGAGATGTTTTGTGCCAATGCCATTTTTATTTATTTATAATAACAATTAAAATTGCATTCCAAATAAAAGAGAGGAGGGTTGTGACTATACCTATACAACCTAGTACAAAGGATGAAATTTCCTTACTACTTCTACACGTCAATTTTCATCCTTAATAGGATCGATATGAAAAGTCTTTCTTTCATGTAATCCTATATCTAATTACTCGTAAGCTTTTAAAATGCTTCATAGATAGCTTGAAAAACAATATATATTTGAAAAACATACTTAAGATTCATTTGGAGTGCCCAAGGTTTAGCCATATTTGGCTAATAAGAATTGAGATCCCATTGCTTTGTCTTTAATGGCCCTCAACTCTTCCTTTGACTTTTTTCTTTGGGTAAGCAGGGAGGAAATAAAGGTGGGGGTGGGATTTCTCCAAAGGACACTTGTATAGTATGGGGTCTCTCATTTGATTTCAGGTACATAATTTTCCAAATCTTCATTAGCATTCTCTTCATCACCACCTAATACTCATCGAGGATATTTTACAACTTATTCTAGAGTGTGAGTCATTGATAGTGGCTCTTCATCCTCCTTATCATTGCTTGGATCTAAAATTTCAAAGTGATTTTCCATTAGATAAAGAGATTTGTTTTGGCTTCATTAGGGTGAGTGTTTTATTTTCTCCCCCCTATTCAATAATTTCATTGGTTTCTCTAATTCCGATTGAGTCTAAGGAGTAGGCCACCCCTACTTATAGAGCTTAGCAAAATGACCATATTCATGGAACTTATTGCACCTATGGAGATACCTACAATATAGCCCCTAAATATGACACCAATCATATAGATTTAACCTTATTTCATCTAGAAGACCTTTCTTGAGGTTAACTCTTCCTTTGACTTTTTTCTTTGGGTAAGAAGGGAGGAAATAAAGGAGGGGGTGGGATTTTTCCAAAGGACTCTTGTATAGGATGGGATCTCTTTTTCGATTTCAAGTACATCATTTTCCAAGGACCAAGGGTGCTTCTTTAGCTGTTAAGAACCAAATATCAATATAGCATAGAAAAACCTCAGAAAAAGTACTCAACACCTTGAAAAAGAGATAATTTCAAATAATAAGCCTCTTCGAGGGGGCAACCTCCTTTTACCCCACTTAAATGTTCAAGTACAAGATGA
>ML778533.1:1955282-1966251 GCA_009831015.1 Picea engelmannii | reverse complement strand
TAAAGCCGACATAAATAAAATAACATTACTAATATAATATGCCCCAATTAAGGGGTAGTGAGCCAATATTAGGGCTTAACATTAGCATTCGAGGATCTTTTGCAACTACTTCTATATTGTGAGACACTAGTAGTGGTTATTCATCCTCCTTATCATTATTTGATTTTAAAATTTCAAAACTATTTGTCTAATTAGAGTAGGAGCTTTGTTTTGGTTTCATTGGAGTGAGTTTAGTCTTTTCCTCCCCCTATTTTCTATTTGCATCAGTTGGTTTGATTTTGATTGAGTTTAAGAAGTACGTTGAGTTTGACGAGTAGGTTTCTCTACTTATAGTGCTTAGAAAAAGTGTCATATTCATGGCACTTATTGCACCTACTCATAATATAGCTCCTAAATATGACACCAATAATCTATTATTAACCTTATTTTTTTAGAATACCTTTCTTGAGGTTCAATTTTGCATATATTTGTGCACGTGCATTGACGTTTGTTTTGGTGTTGCCTTATCGATAAACTTTCCTATGTTGTTTCCTATCAATTGGAATGTTGGATCATCCTAGAAAATGTGTGGAAAATGAAAGTGATGGACCAACATTGGGTTTTCTACAAAGATGTCTTTTTCCAGGTTAAAATTTATTGGCCAATGGTTCAGTGCTAAAAAGTAGGGTTGGTTTCTCACTATCAATTCATGATCTCCTTCATTTAGAACGTGAAAGTAATGTATAGTCTAACATAGAGAGAAGTTTACAACACCCTTCATCAGAGGGGCCTAATATTCCAATAGTGAGAGTTCAAGAACCTTATGACTTGGCCATGGCTTGATGAACTTCCCCACTAGGTATTTGTTTGCGAATAAAATGGATTTTATTCACTAGGAGAAGTGATTGAGTTCTTAAGTTATGGGACCTCTAGAAGCTTCCTCTCAAAATGCTCATGGAACATGCATTGATTGTGATCAATCCAATCCGCACGTAGAACTAGTTTGAACACTTTCCTTAGGCAATCACTAAGAACCAATTTGTGGAGCATTCATAGCACTTATTGCACCTACTCATAATCTAGCTCCTAAATATGACACCAATCATCTATAATTAACCTTATTTTTTTAGAAGACCTTTCTCAAGGTTCAATTTTGTGTAGATTTGTGCACCTGCATTGACATTTTTTTTGGCGTTGCCTTATCGATAAAATTGCCTATGTTGTTTCCTATCAATTGGAATGTTGGATCATCCTAGAAAATGTGTGGCAAATGAAAGTGATCGACCAACATTGGGTTTGCTACAAAGATGTCTTTTTCCAGGTTAAAATTCATTAGCCAATGGTTCAATGCTAAAAAGTAGGGTTAGTTTCTCACTATCAATTCATGATCTCCTTCATTTAGAACGTGAAATTAATGTATCATCTAACGTAGAGAGAAGTTTACAACACCCTTCATCAGAGGGGCCTAATATTCCAATAGTGAGAGTTCAAGAACCTTATGACTTGGCCATTTCCTGGTGAACTTCCCCACTAGGTATTTGTTTGCGAACAAACTGTCTTTTATTCACTAGGAGAAGTGATTGAGATCTTAAGTTATGGGAAATCTAGAAGCTTCCTCTCAAAATGCTCATGGAACATGCATTGATTGTGATCAATCCAATTTTCATGTAGAACTAGTTTGAACACTTGCCTTAGGCGAGCATCAAGAACCAAGTCATGGAGAATTTATAGCAATGTATGTGAATATGTAAATCCAATAGTGTGTATAGTGATGCATATTGTTTCCTTTGGCTTATATTATGTCCCATGACATTGAAGAGTCTCTAATTTTGATGTGGTCAACCGTTATGCCTGAATTCAAATTTATATTGATTCTACACCATTATTGATTAGATGTGGCTCATGATTCTCTCAATTCAACTCCATTGTCCACTTAGACCAATTCGACATGTGCTAAGCCCTTTTGATGGAAGGGGGAACCCACACACTGTTAAATGTTGACATAGACCACTAAAGCCTCTACATTGGCAATTTATCGGCCTCCCAAAGCATGTTTGATAGTAAGCCTACAAACAAGGCCCCCTTGAAGCATGCTTGGAGAGCAATGATAGTGCTTCCGGGCACATTTATTATTTTATTTTTTTAAATAAAAGAAAATAATAAAAATTAGTGCACTTAATTATTACACTTAGCAATACATGGTATTGAATTTGACATTAATCTTTATTTATTTATATAATTTGTGAATATTTTTAAAAAGAAAATAAAATAATAAAAATTAGTGCACTTAATTATTACACTTAACAATGCATGGTATTGAAAATGAAATGAAATTATTTTTCTGTTATTATTATTATTAGAAATAAATATATTAATTTGTTTTAAAAAAATATTTAATATTAATTAATTATTTACATAAATAATTTAGTGATTTTAAATCAAAACAAAAAGAACTTTAAAGATTTATAAGAATATATATTTTTTTGAAATATAACAAAAGCATTTTATATCTTTGTAATTACTAATTATGTTACGAAGTAGATAAATTAAAAGTAAAATCACATTATATTATTAGATTTTTAAGAAAACTAATAATTAAAGATATAAGAGAGAATTAACCAATCTTATTTTTAACTTAAGAGGTGGATTAAATAATATTTTGCAACTTTCTCTCACATTGCAACTTAAGAGGTCCTCCTGGAGGAATTTTATGTGACATTTTTCCTTACCAAATTTTCAATGATGATTATCTTAAAAAATTGACTTCAATAGTTTAACTATTTGTAATGCAATTAACAAAATACATTTTTTTGTATTCTGACCTAACAATATCCCTTATAACCTATGCAAATCATCTCTAGTATAGCAACAACATCGAACATCTTTAATATTTGAAACTTTTTTAATTATGTATCGCACTTTCATCGGACTTCCGATGCATGTTGACCAGAAAGACGTTGCTTAACGAATAAAAATATTGACTTTGTAAAACGTCGGTACATACATCATTGACCTGGTAAACCATCGAATATCTGATGATCGTTGACCTGGTCAACCATCGGATATCTGACAATAGTCTCATTTTTCATATATTCGATGACCGTCGGGTCTTTAAAAAAAATTAAAAAATGCAAGTAAAATCTGACAGGACAACCGATTTTATCTGTATTGTTGAAGTACAACGTCGATTTTTCCACCCATATGTAGTAGTGATTGAAAGGGGGAGAAGCTTAGCATAAAGGCCATTGTTTTGGCAATCACCTTTCAGAATAGAGAAGAAGGCTCTTTTGGTTTACATCAATGACAAAGGGGGAGTTTGTTGTGCATATGTTGTCATTGATGTCAAAATGGTCATGGATATTGTCAGTTCTAGCACAATGACAGACATAGGAAGTCATGAAAGGATAAAAACAAAATTGTTCAGAAGGATCAAAGGATGAAATGATCAATGGTGCAGAAGAAAATTTATAGGGTGCCTTGACCTAGTGCAACTAACAACCCAATGGAGTGTGACGAGATGAAGATGGTGAAATGCAGTGGATTGCAACAAAACAAGTGAAAGTTGCACAGAAGAAAATATGTAGGGTTCCTTCAGTCAGTGCAATGAACAATGCAGTGGAGTGTAACGATATGAAGTCTGTGTGACAAGCGATGGAGTGGAATGTGATGGAATGAGTGGAAGTTCAGTAGTCTAGTGAGTGAGTCATCATGGAGCGCTCATAGTTTGGTGGGGCGACTGGGTGAGCGCACTGCAAAACAAGTGTGATAGGATGAATACTTGTGAATTGAATTTTTCACTTCTATTCTATCTACGCAGTGGGTGCTCTGTAAACCAGAGTGTGAAATGTTGCATCAATTTTAAGGAGATTCTCTAATAAGACTAGGTTATGTTGTTGGAGATGAGCTAGAGCTCATTCATCGGAAGATTTGATATTTTTTATTTAGTCGAAGAATTTCTAGCCGTAACTGAACAATAAATATTTTAATTTGAATAGAAGTGTATCCATATATAACTAACCAGACTTTGATCTAGTCAATATATGTCCACAACATAACTGTTATGTGTCCAGATACTTAATTTAGACAGAATTTTGTCTACATATAACTAACTGAAATTTGATCTGGTCAAGATATGTCCACAACATAACTGTTATGTGTCCACATACTTAATTTAGATAGAAGTATGTCCACATATAACTAACTGGACTTTGATCTGGTCAAGATATGTCCACAATATAACTGTTATGCATCCACATACAATTATTGGAACTAATGAAAAGACATCAGAAATAGGTATGTGCTCTGATCGAATGAATGTTGAGGTGAAGAAGTGGAAAAATATCTTATAACTATTAAAAATAACTTAACTAGAGATTTTAGGAAAAAAGTCTTGAAAAAGGTCTAGTTGTGTAAGGAATTTTTCATTAGAGAAAACTGAATACAGGGTGGGAAGGTGGTGCTAGGGTGATTTGAAGCTCATATAGGATTGGAGTCCTCATAATTTGTAACATATTGGTTCCTGAGAGGATTGGATTCCTCAACATTTGTAACAGGTTGGTGCCTGAGAGGATTGGTTTCCTCATTATCTACGACAGGTGGGTGCTTGTCAAGCTGAAAATTTTTAAATTGTAAGTTGGCGCTTGCAAAAGAACATAAAGAAAGATGTTTTGTGGTTTTCTCCCACCTTGGGTTTCCATGTAAAAATCCTTGTGTACTATGTTTTCTATGTTGTTTTGATTTCTTCATGCATTGGTGATTGAGTAAGCACTTCAAAACAACTTTAATCGTTGAAAGAAAAGAAAATTGAAAAATGGATACAATACCGATTCCCCCCCGGTCCTCTTATTATTGTTGTGAGTCTCAACATTGTCATCTTCTTAAAAATTGGTGTGATGGTTCTTCCTGATAGAAAGGGTCTTGCTCCAATCATCGTGCATATTTAAGCACCAAATTAAATATAGGAATGATGAAATTTTGGCCCCTTGACACACATCAAAACATCCACATCATTACATTTGTTATCCTTATTGTTGTAGCAACGTTTGTTACTATTGCATTGATTTGGTTCTACCTAGAAGTGGAGGACCATGAATTATGGTGGTGGCACTAACTTTGGGATCTCAAACTAATGATAAAGGAGAGAATGACTCCCTATTTTAAATCATTTACCAGACACAACACACTAACATGACATAATAAAGAGAAGTTAACTAAAATCTATGTTATGGATTCCTTCAATGGTTACAAAGACCACTAATTAAGAACATTGCCAAGATTTTCTTGTGAGCATGTGCTAAGTGATCATGCTTGCAAATATGAAGCTTCCTCCATTCCCTCTTTTAGTTTTCAATAAATGGTGGTGATGGAAATTTTCTTAGGGTGGAGAGGTTCTTAATAGGGTTAAGCATGACATTGTTAAGGGGGGCCCTTGTCCTACAAACAAGGGGGTATCATACATCAATTGGGTATTTGTCTAGACTATAACCCTAAAATAATAATAATAAGAAGAAGAAGAAGAATAAGAATAAGAATTATTATTATTATACAATCAACCAAAGATATGTATGATCCTTTAGACGTAGATATAAGGCATTGATTATAAACACTTGGTTCGAACCCAAATCATGAATGTCTTGGTCGTTTCAATTATGATTGAGTGACCTATTTTATTAGATAGAAATCCATTTCTTGGGTGATGATAACTAAGACCACAAAAGTTGTTATTTCCTTTGTTAATATCTCTAGTGCAAATGCCAATACATGTTTCTAGAATAGGAAATTGTGTTTTGTCTTGATCACTGATATCATGGTGGGTCATGAATTCATTCCAAAGTGTACTGAATGTGGGTGTTTCCTTCTCATTAAATTATGTGATAGGAATAAAAAATCACTGTTTTGGGTAGGTATTCCTTTTTATATAAAAAATGAAACAATGGACTAGATTGAGTTGATTGTTGTTCTCAATGTTTTGTTTACTTTAGATTGGTTGACTTTTGATCTCCACTAGAAATATAAATATTCCTTTTCTATAATTTCACCTGTAAGCTAGTGGATGAAGGATATCAACCATAAAGAGCATTTGTTCATTGCAAAACATATTGTGTCCCTTACACTTGTCTCTTCCTAGACTTTGGAGCATATTTCATTTCCACAACTTTCTTTTGGTTTTTATATTTCTTATCGTTGTTCACCAGCCACATCATTTAATGTCATTGTGCTAGGGTTATTCCTTAGGGAGTGTGTAGAAATCTTAAATTTCCTTCTTTGAGATAAAAATATGTATTGTTATGTCATTAACACGACATAAATGAAGTCAATGCCTATACAAGGTGGTGGGATATGTTTTGTGCCAATGCCATTTTTATTTATTTATAATAACAATTAAAATTTCATTCCAAAGAAAAGAGAGGAGGGTTGTGACTATATCCATACAACCCAGTACAAAGGATGGAATTGCCTTACTAATTCTACACAACAATTTTCATCATTAATATGATCTATGGAGGATCGATATGAAAATTGTTTCTTTCATGTAATCCTATATCTAATTACTTGTAAGATTTTAAAATGCTTCATAGATAGCTTGCAAAGCAATATATATTTGAAAAATGTACTTAAGATTTGTTTGGAGTGCCCAATGCTTAGCCATATTTGGCTAATAAGAATTGAGATCCCGTTTCTTTGTCTTTAATGGCCCTCAACTCTTCCTTCGAATTTTTGCTTTGGGTAAGCAGGGAGGAAATAAGGGGGGGGTGGGCTTTCTCCAAAGGACTCTTGTATAGGATGGAGTCTCTCCCTTGATTTCAAGTACATCATTTTCCAAATCCTAATTAGCATGCTCTTCATCACCACCTAATCCCCATCGAGGATATTTTGCAACTTCTTCTCGAGTGTGAGTCATTGATAGTGGCTCTTCATCCTCCTTGTCATTGCATGGGCCTAAAATTTCAAAATGGTTTTTCATTAGAGAAAGAGATTTCTTTTGGATTCATTGGGATGAGTGTTGTCTTTGCTCCCCCCTGTTCAATATTTGCATTGGTTTCTTTGATTTTGATTGATTCTGAGGAGTAGGCCACCCCTACTTATAGTGCTTAGAAAAATGGTCATATTCATGGCACTTATTGCACCTATGGAGCTACTTTTAATCTAGTGCCTAAATATGACACCAATCATTTAGATTTAACCTTATTTCAACTAGAAGACCTTTCTTGGGGGTTAAATTTTGTGTAGATTCATGCACATGCATTGACATTTTTTTGATGTTGCCTTATCAATAAACTTGTCTATGTTTTTTCCTATCACTTGGAAAGTTGGATCTTCCCATAAAAATGAGTGGCAAATAAAAGTGATGGACCAACATTGGGTTTGATATAGGGATTTATTTTTCTAGGTTAAAATGCATTGGCCAATGGTTCAATGCTAAAAGGTAGGGTTGGCTTATAACTATCAAATGATCTTCCTTAATTTAGAAAATGAAAGTAATGTATCATCTACTGTAAATAAAAGTTCACAACACTCTTCATTAGAGGGGCCTAATATTCTGATAGCTAAAGTTCAAGAACCTTATGACTTGGTCATTGCCCGATGAATGGGTTGAGATCTTAAATTATGGGACCTATAGAAGCTTCCACTCAAAATTATCATGGAACATGAAGTGATTATGATCAATCCAATCCTCATGTAGAACTAGTTTGAACAGTTGGCTTAGGCAAGCAATACGAACCAAATTGCAAAACATTTATGGCAATGCATGAGCACATATTCATACAATAGTGTGTATGTAGGGATACACTACCATAAATGTTATGAAACTTGATGCTTGTTATTTTCCCTTGGCTTATATTATGTCCCATGAGATTAAAAATGTGTTGTCTAACTGTTCTACGTTTTGGCCCTTTATGCTAGAATTTGATGACATAAATATGCATGAAATCACAATTTTTGGTTGTTTAAATTGCATTTATGAATCCAGAAATGGATTCAGTGTTCGAAAAGACACCTGGAGCGATTAGATTATAGAGATTTAACAACTCAAATCAGTAGATCCAACAAATTCTCGCCGGATTTAGGGAAAAATTAAACATAAAATATCATTGGAAAAAGGCAAAAACGTAGAACAGTTAGAGTATGACCATCAAAAAGTCTATAATTTTGATTTAGTCAACCACTGTGCTCGAATTCAAATCAAAAATTTTATATTGATTCTACACCATTATTTGTTACATGTGGTTCATGATTCTCTCGATTCAACTCCATTGTCCACTTGGACCAATTTGGCATGTGTTAAGCCCTTTTTTCATAGGGGGAAACCCATATACTATTAAATGTTGACATAAACATTTGAATCCTCTACATTACAAGTCGTTGGCCTCCCAAATCATGTCAGATAATAAGCCTACAAAAGAGCCCCCCTCTAAGTTTTCTTGGAGAGAAATGGTGATGCTCGAAAGTGCGTTTGTACCATCCTTGCCATAGGTTCACCTGGGGTGCACCATCATTGTATTTTTCCCTTGTCCTATGTCCCTTGTGCATTCCATCATTACACTTTTCGTAGTGCAAATGTGATATGGATATCCATCATTTCACTTCAAGTGCACTCTTATGGCGAGTTCAGTACAAATGCATGCAGGAGCACTATGCTTGTGCTTTGAGCGTGCTCTAAGGGGGATCACAAATATATATGTAAACCTTGTCTTAGAAGGAAAGCCATTTTTCTGGGATATACTTTCCTTGAATATGCTACTTGGGAACCTGTTGATGGGCGAAAATGACCATCTGTCAATTGGAAGAACGAGTTCGGTCCAGGGTTGTCTAAATAACCCAAGTCGTTTGGTATAACTCGTTCTGACGGGTTTAATGGCTCTGTTGGCCAATCTAAAAGTCTTAGAAGAAACAAATAAAATAAATAAAAGAGCTGAAATAACTAACTAATTACTAAACACTATATATATATGTACATATGTTCTAATGTAACTGTAGTAGTTGTATTTAAGAAGAAGATATACAAGTCTCGTTTATTTACATGATTTACAAGCTGCAAGTTTTAATCGAAACTTACAAAAATCGATGTGAAAAATGATTGCTTCTAGGAAGCAGATAAAGAATGCACATAAAAATATTTATTATTTTTCTTTTATAAATTTAAAGAATCTTACAAAAAAAAGTTAATGAAACATGAACATGTGGCTAGTCAAAGCTCAACCATACATTCTAGTTTCAATGATATGTAAATGACAGAAAAATACAAATAAGTTATCATGTTAGTGAATTAGTGAGGTGTATCCAAGCATCTGCATGAGTGGTGAACATACAACCATCATGTCCAAGAGAGAAATCTGCAATGAACCTTATGACTATTCTAAATAAATTCAGAACATGTATTGGTAGCTTAGGTTTTAATGACAGAAAAGGAAACAAAAACAAAAACCTGTGATCTCATAATTATACATGATTACAGCAAGATAAATCTGAAAGCAGTCTATTCATTTTATCATTCAATTTAAAACTCAAAGATAAATCCCATTATTTAAATCGAAGATATAATCACAGTATTTGTATTTTGATAAAGCAAATGATACATGGTATTTATAATATAAACCTCCTACACATCACAGATCATTTAATCTAAAGATATCAGACCTGCACATGTAACAGGAAAAAAACATAAATAATAACATTATAAACAAAAGGCTAAAGCCAAAATGCATATATGCCATTCTATTAAGTTTTTGGAATCACTTGTCCATTTTGTAGTCCTGGGAGAAATGTTTTTGATAATAGACTTTAAAGATTGGAAAAATTAATACCTAAATGATAATAATTAACCATGTATTGATAAAAAAAGACTAAAGCTATTTAAATCAATGCATAATCAATTATTCAAAGAATATGAAGATATTATAATGAAAATAAAACCATTTTACTCACAGGACAAAAGCCATTGAGAAACCTGGAATTCCATATTCTTCTTTGAAAATACTTGTCCATTCTCTAAAAGATTCCAGCCATCGATTACTCCATTTGAAAAGAAATATAAAGTTTACAAAAGATATAATATACAAAAGAGAAAGGATAAAAATCCTCCTCTCCAATTCTTAGATCTCCCTGGCTCTGATCTTTCTCATATATTTATACAATGAATGAACAGTCTGGGTGTCACTATTAATTTTCGCCACCTGAAATTTGCCTCGTAAAAATACATCAGTATGTCTCAAATCGTGCATGTTTTTAGGAAAATATCTAAGCGGAAGGTAAATGGGTCCATTTCGGTTCTGGGTTTTCAATCGTTTCTTCAAATTCCTCACGGCTTGGCTGAAATCAGTTCTGCAAAATCGTCTATCTGATCTTGACGCATTTCCAAATTTTATCTGTTGTTGCTCATAAAATTATTTGTAGCAATCCAAAATTATTTTTGGATCAATCATCTTGAATGTATTTGGATAATAAAATCAAGCCATGATTAGATCCATATCAAATATTTGATAATAGAAACCTATGAAACAAATAGAAACCTAAATTAATAACCTAAAACTTGTAAATAAAACAAAATCTAGAAAAATAAAAAATGAATTTAAACTAACTATAACTTATAAACAAACATTGTTTATAATTTTCTTTCAAATATGACCTAGAAGCTTCAAGTTAATGGAGAAAAAATATTAATTTTAGTTTTTTACAAAATCAAACAAATGATAGATAATTCTTTTATTATTATTATTTTGAAATGAGATGCAAAATGGAAAAAATAATTTAATTAATTAATATCACCAAATGATTTCATGAAAATGAGAAACCAACCAATATATTATTTGATGAAGTATTGAACCCATTATTCAAAATAGTCAAAATTGCTAATGAGCAAAAGAAAGAACACATAATCATAATTTAAACGAAAGTAAACAGTGGATAAAAATTAACGTTTTTGTTTAAATTGAGATTTTTATGCTCGTTTCTAAATTTTGACATATACTCTTGTAATGAATGTCTCATA
>ML778533.1:1939313-1955232 GCA_009831015.1 Picea engelmannii | reverse complement strand
TTTTGTTTAAATTGAGATTTTTATGCTCGTTTCTAAATTTTGACATATACTCTTGTAATGAATGTCTCATACTATAGTGAATGTCTTAAGTTTGTCTCAAAGCAAGCCAAGGTATGGAACTATTTGAAAAGGTTGATTTTGTATCTCATTATAATTATCAAGATTCTAACGGGGGGGGGGGACCTTTAAAATTTGTAAAAAAAATAGGGGTAGTTGTTGGGGCCCAAAAGAACCTTGAAGTGAAAGGTTATTGCATGGAACTTGAAACTTGACCAACACCATGTAGAACTATGAAATTTTTTAAAATAGAGGATCATTGGTGGAACTTGAAAATTTTCAAAGTTTTGGATAATATACTATTAAATTTCAACTCTATCCAAGAAATAAGGCTCACCATATTAGATATTTTTTTCATGGTCGATACAGGTTTCCACCACCTTTTGCATGATTCGTACAACTACTATGTTGTAATCATTTTGTCGGTTGAATTAGAATGCATGTGGGAACACCCAATTTCTAACAATTTCACTCAAAATCTAGGAAATGATGTATCCCTGAAATTGCCAGATATATTACTCATATATTACTGTATGAGATTCTAAATCAATCAAATACCTTTTTCTATGAGATTCTAGATCAATCCAAATACCTTCCAAAAGGCTTAAAATTGCAATTTTTAGATGTTGAAATTGTGATTTTTTATGTTGTTAAAATTGTCATTTTGGAACATTTAGATTGTAGCCCCTTGATTCCCAAGTCACAAAAGCATACACTTTGAATAAAAATAATCCCAGTGTTGCCTCCTTGCTTGCTGCTTCATTGTACATTTGTAACAAATGTGAAAGAACCCAGCTGAGCATCTTGAATAACAATCATAATAGTGATGCATCCCAAGTTGTACCAGATGTGAAAGTTCTTACACGTTGAGCATCTTATCTTACCTAATGTGAAAGTTCTTACACGGTGAGATGCACCAGTGTTGCTTCCTTGTAAAGTTGTAGCAGATGTGAAAGTTCTTACACGCCGAGCATCTTATCTAGCCATGTCCACCATTATTGCCAAGTTGTGGTGCATGTGAATTTTTTACATGCTGACCATCATTTAAAGTGTCGATCATCTATGAATTTGATGGTTCTGAAATGCATTTCACCATTTTTATAACTTTGATGATTCCCAACCATGGCCAACGATTTGGAAATTTCCTCCAATCCATGTGCATTGTATTGTTTGTACACGGGCGAAAGTGACAGTTGATTTGGTTTCCATCTAATCTTGTGCAGTCTAGTTGTACACATGTGAAAAGAATATCAATAGCAACAACCACTTTATAAAAGTGGTTGATATACGTCATCATCGTCATTTTTCACTTTTCTAAATTAATGGCGCCGATCATCGTATATCAACCACTTTTATAAAGTGGTTGTTGCTAGTTGACAACTGACATGCCCTCGACCATTAATATATTAATTAATTATTACATTAATGTAATATATAATAATAATGTAATAATGTAATACATTAATGCATTATATTAATGTATAAATTAAAGTATTGATTTGCATTATTAGTATACAATGTAACCTATTAATTGATTAATTGATGAATATAATAATAATGTAA
This sequence comes from Picea engelmannii, assembly GCA_009831015.1. NCBI lineage: Eukaryota > Viridiplantae > Streptophyta > Pinopsida > Pinales > Pinaceae > Picea > Picea engelmannii. The sequence goes on along the minus strand of ML778533.1, from coordinate 1,953,612 downwards.
TGTACTAATTAATTATTACATTAATTCATTGCTAAATTATTAATACAATAATAAAGTAATGCATTAATAATACAATAAATACATTAAATGAATTAATAAATGCAGTTTTTTTAATAAATACATTAATTAATGCATGCATTAAATGCATTTCTTTTAATAAAAATAAATGCATTAAAGTATACAGACTAATTGATTAATATATTAATAATGTAATGATATATTAATATATTAATGTAATGTATTAATTTACATTAGTGTATAAAGTAACTAATTAATAATATAATGTATTAACTAATTTATATATCAATACATTATAAAGTAGAAATATAATGTATTTAATAAAACATTATTAAAGTATTAATATAATAATATATTATGAGATTCCTTTATTGCAATGTATAAATTAAAGTATTAATAAATTAATGCATAATGTAACATATTAAATTATTAATACATTAATAAATACATTATTAGAGTATTAATACATAAATAAATATATCATCATTTCTTATGGTCATGACATTAATACATTAATATACATTGTAATGTATTAATAATAATAATAATCCCCGAGGTGTAGGATAGTTGGTGATGGAGTGTTTTGTTAAGGCACTCTGTGATGTTAAAGTCACCGGTTCGAAACCTACGGGGACAAAAAATCCAGCCATGTTAAAGATATTTTTAAGGTCACAGGCAAGCTAGACACCAAATTGGTGTATGAGACCCCCTCGGCCCAATGATTTGACTGGTAAAGTCTACGGAGGTGGAGGTATACATACCCTACCCCCTTTGGATTTGAACTTGTGACCTCTTAGGAGAAAACACATGTTCTTAACCATTAGGCCAACTTAAGTTGTATTAATTTAATGAAGTAATACATTAATACATTTTTAATAAATACATTACTAAAGTATTAATATATTGATACATTAATAACTTAATTATACATTAATGTATTAATTAATTTATACATTAATAAATTACTAAAATAGAAATACATTGACCTTAAAATATTTAGTTAAACATTTTTAAATATTAATACATTAACAATACAATATTTTTTTAATGTATCAATTTAATAAAATAATACATTCATATATTTTTAATAAATACATTATTAAAGTATTAATATATTAAAATATTAATAAAGTAATACATTAATAAAATGGCAATACATTAACCTTAATGTATTTAGTAAACCATTATTAAAGTATTAATACATTAACAATACATTATTACATCCCCCGGATGGGGTGTTAGTGAGAGACACTTGGCGCGAAGCAAGAGAGAGGACATGCCAACAAGGCAGGGAGCCATGTGTTGGGCTCATGTCAATTACCGTCGCCTCGACCATGCATTTAATAGATTTCACGTCGCTGCAACACCATTAACTCTGGTGTGCCTGACTCTTTTTACCAACCTTACTATGGCTCCTCCCTCTGCAAATGTTTTCCATCCCCTCTCATGACCTGTTTTATCCCGGTCTCTCATGGTGTTCGCAGCCCTTGGCCCTCTCCAGGCNCCGTGGTTCTCCCTCCACATTCTCCTAGCCGCCTCTGCAGCCCGAGATGGAACCTCTCACCTCCTCCACCCCGCCAGCCTCCCGGTTTGAATGCTTAGTCCTCACTGATAGTTCGTCGAGCTCTCTTTTGCGATTTCCGGCTGTCCCACCGAGTTCCAGAACCAGTCCCATCCACCCTTGGGGGCGCCACCTCCTCTTAGAAGTGCCCGACACAGGGCATACTCGTCCACCAACTTCATCCCTGATTCGAAGTTGAAAGATTGCCTCGCCATTCTCTTTGGACTGGTCTTCGAGCTCCGTCAGGGCATGGAGGACCTCCAATTCCTACTGAAGCTCATGGATGGGAAGACCTCGACCATCCTCCAGATCCTCTCCACCCTCCAGGATGCTTTCCCTTCCACTCCTGAAGGTGCGGCTTCAGCAGAGGCACCCCATGAAGAGGGAGACGATAGGAATGCTCAGATGCAATGTTCAGCAGGGGTCGTTGTGGAGCAGGTCACGTATGAGGACTCGGAGGCTGCGACAGCTACACGCCTACATGCATACAGTCCTCCTGGAGATACCCTGCCAGCTACCAACATGGACGAGAGCAACGGGGACACTGACATGCATCTGGAAGGAAAAGGGACGCCCATCGAAGAGGAACCTTGGCACGCAGCCTCTCAAGCCACCTGGCCAGGTTACTCGCCAAGTGTCTGACCCCACAGGGGTTTGGTTATCTTTACTAGTTTCTTTTCTTAGTTGTAGCTTAGTCAGCTTAGTTATGTTTTCTAAGACTGTTAGGTTGTAAACTGCTAGACTTCCCGACTGGCTGAACTGGTTTCCCCTCTATTGGGGCAGTTCAGTAACTACAGCGTAGTTGTTTTCAAGTTTTTGTACCCCTGGTCTGGCTTTGAAAACCCTTTATATATAAAATCTCTTACTTACAAAAAAAAAAAGCAATACATTATTACATTACTTTAATGTAATGTATGAATTAAAGTATTAATACATTAATGTAAAATATAACACATTAAAGTAATACACTAATAAAGTAATACATTAAAATAATAGATTATTAAAGTATTAATATATTAATAAATACATTATTAAGGTATTAATACCTTAATAAATATATAATGGTTTATTATGGTGATGATTATGAATGACATTAAAACATTAATAAAATAATACATCAATAAAGTAACAATATATTACTAAAATATTAATACATCAATGTAATGTATAAATTAAAGTATTATTTTACATTAATGTATAATATAATGTATTAATTAGTTGATACATTAATAATGTAATGTATTTATTAATTAATACATTGATAAAGTAATGTATTAATTAATTAATACATTGTTAAAGTAATTAATACATTATTAAAGTAATAATACATTAATAAATACATTATTAAAGTAGAAATACATTAACAATACATTATTAAAATATTAATACATTAATACATTATTTGACAATGATCATGGTTGACCATGACCATGGCTAACTTTGGTAGACCTTATTGACTTTGGGAAGGAAAGGTTGACTATGGTCAATGGTGGTTGACCATGACCATGGTTGACTATGGTTGAGGAGGGTTTTTAATGGTCGACCATGCCCATGGTTTACCTTCGTTGACCATGTGGATTTGATTATGGTGGGCCATGTTGATTGTGTCTAACCATAGTTTACTGTGGCTCTACTGCATTGCAATGTTGATAATCTTTTGGTTGTCACATTGCAACATCGGGTTTTGTTCGTCACATTGTGACATAATATTTTGTTCATAAGATCACATCATAACGTTATGGTCATCAAATTACAACGAAGAGCTTCTGTTGGTCACATTATGGCGTTGGAATAGTTTTTTCATAGTTCGATAGTGGGTTATGTTCGTCACATTGCGACATCGAAAAATGTTCGTCTTATTGCAATGTTGGTCTATGTTTGTCACATTCCCACATTGGGTTATGTACATCATATTCTGACCAGGGGTAGAGTTTGTCTCATTGCGACAATTGGAAATGTCTGTCACAATGCAACGTTAGGATTTGTGCATCACATTGCAAAACGAGGATATGTTCGTTGCATTGCGATGACATGGATATACTCGTCACGTTGAGACATCCATTTAAGTTCATCACATTGTGACCACATGGCTATGTTCATCACATTGCAACTCGTGTAATACATTATTACATTATCACTAACTATTATTAATACCTTAACTATTAATACATTGATAAAACATTATTACATAAAGTAATAATAGATTATTAAAGTATTAATACATTAATAAAACATTATTACATAAATGTAGTAATACATCAATACAATATTAATACATTATGTAGTAATACATTAATACGTTATTATTAAACATTAATAAAACATTATTACTAATGTAATAACCCTAGTCCTACACCTATTTACGTGGATTAATAATAATGTGATAATACATTAATACATTACATTAATGTATAGAGCATTAACAAGGTATGGTATTATTGTGATAATAATGCTTACTATATTATATTAAATTTTTATAAATATAATGTTTAGGGTATTAGTAGAATATTGTTGTGATAAACTTCTTTATTAATATAAACTTAACCCAACAAGACTTATAAATATAAACTTAATATTATTACATTACTAATATAAAACATTATTATATTAAATATTACTAAAACTCATTTAATAAGTTAAAGAATGTATTAAAAGAGTTTATATTAAATATTATTTATATTAAATAATGTGATAATATATTGATACATTACATTATTAAATTTTATTAAAACTAATATAAACTCATTATTAAATATTACTAAAAACTAACTAATAGGGTATTATTATTAAATATTACTAAAATTCCCTTAAAACATTATTTAATATAAACTCTTTTATTAATATAAACTCGATATCAAGTTTAATATTAAATTTATATTAATAGTTAGAGTAATAATATTTATTAATAATGTTTTATATTAACAATATAAATGTAATAATAGAACATATTAATAAATTTATTACATTTATATAATAATATAATATAAGTTTATATAAACTTATTACCCAACGAGGTATCAAGGAACTAAAAACTCTTACATTAATTATACTAAGTGGGTATTAAGCATTACATGTTATATTTAAATCTTAGATTCATGCAATGTGCCATTCATACTTATGGGAGTGCATTCTTGGTTTTATGGGATTGTAATCTTTCTCCTTTAAATATATGGCATTATCATCAATATATGTTTTCCTTATTTAAGATATACTAATAATATTTCAATAGTGATTTTTTCTCTTATAATTATCACTAGCTATTAGTAATATCTTAATTATTAATATATTAATAAAACATTTTTATATAAAATAATAATACATTAATAAAACATTATTACATAAATATAATAATACATCAATACATTATTACTAACTATTATTAATATCTTAACTATTAATATATTTAATATATTGATAAAACATTTTTACATAAAGTAATAATAGATTATTAAAATAGTAATACATTAATAAAACATTATTTCATAACTGTAGTAATACATCAATACATTATTAATATATTATGTAATAATACATTATTAAGTTATTATTAAACATTAACAAAACAATATTGATAAAACATTATAAATAATGTAATAACTCTAGTTAAAGTCTACAAAGGTATACATATCTTACCCCATCTAGATTTGAACCTATAACCTTTTAAAAGGAAACACATGTTCTTAACCATTAAACCCACTCAAGCTATATAGAACATTAACATAGTATTGTTGTGATAATAATGCTTAATATATTATATTAATTTTTTATTAATATAATGTTTAAGATATTAGCATGATATTGTTGTGATAAACTCTTTTATTAATATAAACCTATTACCCAACAAAGTTTATTAATATAAACTTAATATTATTACATTATTATTAAATTTCACTAAAACTAATATAAACTCATTATTAAATATTATTAAAAACTAATACTAAAAAGACATTATTATTAAATATTATTAAAACTCTTAACACATTATTTAATATAAACTCTTTTATTAATCAAATTTAATATTAAGTTTATACTGATAGTTAGGGTAATAATATTTATTAATAATATAATAATATAACATATTAATAAACTTACTACATTTATGTAATAATATAATATAAGTTTATATAAACTTATTACCCAACGAGGGAAATAAAAACTCTTACATTAATTACACCATTGAGTGGGCATTAAGCATTACAGGTTATATTTAAATCTTCGATTCATGTAATAATATAATAATATAATAATGGGATTGTAACCAGAAACTCGTATACTCCCTAGAAAATTGATTTTTCTCCTTTAAATATATCCGATTATCATCAATATACGGTCCTCATTTCAATCTTCAGATATACTGATAAAATTTCAATAGTGATTTTTTTAGGTTTGCTCCTCGTTTCAAATGACCACGTACTCACGTTTGTTTCTAACACAATTAAATAAATAACATGGTATTACACAGTAGGGGTTATATTTAAATCTTTGATTCATGCAATGTGTCATTCGTGCTTATGAGAGTGGATTCTTGATTTTATGGGATTGTAACCAGAAACTCGTATACTCCCAAGAAAATTCATTTTTCTCTAAATATATGCGATTATCATCAATATAAGGTGCCCTCATTTCAGATATACTGATAAGATTTCAATAGTGAATTTCTTAGTTTTGCTCCTTGTTTGGAATGACCACATATTCACGTTTGTTTTTAACACAATTAAACATCATGGTATTACACAGTATATAAGAAAATGGTCCACTTTGTTGTGTTTAGAACAAGACATGAAAGGAGTGTCAAATCCATGTGCCATTGTCTTACTAGAACAAGGAAAAATAGATTCCATATCATATTAAAGAAAAAGAGAAAACCATTTTAAAGATCTGCCTCCTCAACACTCAGATAGTTGAGAATGTAAAAAAAGCAAAAATAAACGATATTCCAATGGACGATGTAAAATAAGGATGAAATAAAAAATATTGAGAAATGTAAATATGACTGAATACTTTGTGTGCGCACACATTCCGTGACTATTTGGAACCTCCATTGGTTTCATAGGCAGAGTTGGATTGTAAGAGGATGCCAAATTATGTTTGTCCTTCTATTTGATTTACCGTTGAATTTAGTGTTTATGGGGTGATCTTCCCACTGTCAAGCAACCCTTGTGTCATGATTTTGTTTTCCCCAGTTACTGTTGATTGCATTCCTTGGTTGGGTGGAGGATTTAAAAAATTTAGACTAAAATAAAAGACTTAGATTTCATAGGCAGAGTGAAACCAAACAATTGGATACAAGAGGTCATTAAGAGGTATATGATTCTTATTGCTCACCATTGATTGCATTCTTTGGTTGCGTGGAGGATTTTAAAAAATTAGATTAAAATAAAAGACTTAGATTTCGGAGGGAGAGCGAAACCAAACCATTGGATACAAGAGGTCCCATTGATTGCATTCTTTGGTTGGGTGGAGGATTTAAAAAATTTAGATTAAAATAAAAGACTTAGATTTAGGAGGGAGAGAGAAACCAAACCATTGGATACAAGAGGTCGTTAAAATGTATATGATTATTGTTGCTCGCCAAAATAACATAGCTTACGCCTACAAATAAAAAGATAATCAATGAATTTGATAAATACATTTCCAATTCAAACTCTTAAAGAACCTAAAATCTAAATTTCAAAATATTAACTCTTGAAAGACCTAAAATTTAAATTTCAAAACATTAATGTACCTTATTAAACTTGTAGTATGAGGTGTAAGCAAAAAATAAATAAATAACAAATAAACAAGTAAACCTAAGCGAGTTCATATACGAAGTCAGTTTTTAAATAACCTAACCATTAGTCCTCGGCCCTGGGAAAAATTTTAAAAGCCACCCAAGCCTCTCATCCAACATAACTATGGCTCCTGTGTGATTAAAGTGTGAGACATTGTTAATGTTGAGTAAATTGTTGGGCTGAAAAACCAATCTACAAAGGTAACCTACAAACCAACATTAAGAATGGAAACTAGCCTTTCCAATCTAGAGAGGGCTCTCTCTGAGACTTGATCTCTGCTAGACAAGTTGCTTTTCTTGATGGCTAGATTTTAAACTTCAAGGTAAATTTTAACAGGGTTGGTGACAAAAGATAGTGTTTCTAGGGCTATGGAGTCAACCCCTGAAAACAAAGAAACAATGCTTGGTAGATAGAACTCCTGAGGAACAAAGGCTAAACAAGGTGATGAACTTCAGTATTTAACTTGATTATGTGAGGGAAAAAAAGAAAAGAAACATACAATAAAATCAGAGCACCGTAGTGGATGAATTATGATCTTAGCTGAGAAGACAGAGAAAATGTAAATCGGTTCAGTCTAGAGCACCACTTACATGAATTCTGGACTTTAAAATTTACCAACTCAAACAGAAGAGAAGTGCAAATGAATATTAATACACATGAAATAAACACAAGGAAAGGTACAAGTTTCAGAGCATCACCATTAGAATCTTTTTCTTAAGAAACTCAGGACTCTTGCATTTGTATTTCTTTAGATTCAGGAAATTACACAGAGGATCAAAATATCTATACTTTTTCCCGCGCGCCCCCATTTTTACATAAAAATAGTCCCTATATATAGAAATTAAAGTTACACTAAGCTGCTAGGAATCAAACTACTATCTCCTAGAGCTGTGCATCTGGTTGTTTTCAAAGAGAAAAACAACCTTCACAAAAATTATCAAAAATAGGAAAGTTGATCTGGAAATCACAAACTATTTGGGATGTTTTTTACAATCATAAATTATTTAGGCAAATCACAATCATACGGTTGTGATGAATCATCACGCTATTGCTGGACAACACTATCACCGTTGCACAAGGACAACATTGTCACCATTGCACAGTAGATTCTGGCTTCTGCTGCGCAATTGTTGGTTATGAAATATGCGCAATGATTTCACGTGGTGGATCTTCATGTAGAGGCTACGCACACGAATCCAGTTGGATGTAGAGAATGAGATCATCCAATTTTTCCATAGCTTCTTTGTCCAAAGTCACCTGCAGTTGTAAGGCCCTATTTGTCCTTCTCAATGACAAGATTTGTCTTTTCAAATTCTTCATCTGTCTCAACAAAGCCGCATTTTTTTCAATTTTAATTGAGCACCGGAGAGAGTTGCACATGCATTATCGATAGCTAGTCTGCATTCCTTGAAATGTTCCATGATTCTTTCCTCTGATATCCTTTTTCCTCCCTAATCTCAATGATCACATCATGAGCCTCTCTGAGCTACTTTTTAAGCCAAGTTATATTATTTTCTCCTGATGTTGGTGAGATATGAGATATCTGACCTTCTTGACTCTATGGTGTTGGTGTTTCAATATTTTTTTTCTGCTATTTGCCTTCTCACTTTTTCGTTTTATTGATAAAATTGGGCTATGACGTGTTGAGCTTGCTTTAGTTGTTTCACTTCCTGAGTATTTTCATTTTTCTCACCTAACTCCACCTGCTTTTCATCAATTCCCTAGTTTTCACATTCAACAAGCTCTAGCTGAATTGTTGGTATGGGAAATCTCCTGGTAGAGGACCTGGTTCACAGTTTACTGGGAGCCTGGATCTCCTCAGTTTATCACTAAATCTTGACCTACTTCTCTTCTGGAATGTCATAGGACTTGGTGTGCGGTTTTGGGAGATTGGGTCTCCTTAGTTTTATCACTAAATCTTGACATGCTTCTCTTCTGGGATGTTGGTTGACTGAGTGACGAGTCTTCCATCTCTTTCCCTTTTCTTCTTTGATTAACATATCCTCTTCTCGCCTCTGAACTATGAAGTGTTGATTTCTCAGTAGATAGAGGAATGTCTCCTTTAGGGTCTCTTAGAATGTTAGCCGAAATCAGAAAGGAATTCTAGTGCTTGTTCAAATTTCTCACCTCTTCAACCACCAACATCTTAATTAATGAAAAATGGAATAATTTGTTCTCTAACTTATCAGCTTTGGCCTGGACACTATCTGCCATCTTTCTTAGGCTTCCACACAAGAAGAAAGGTAAGTTTAAGGTATTTCTCCCTGTGAAATGCATAAGTAACCTGATGTAGTATGGATGCACCTTGTCGAATCTTCTCTCGCAGGTGAAGTATTTCCTAATTATCTTCATAAGTTTCTCAAAAGGTTCTAGGAGATACTCACTAGGAATGTCGGCTCCAACTTTTCGATTTCAATATTCAGGATTTATGAAATCCATATAACATGAAGTGTCTAAAGGCATACTTTTAAACCATGTAAATGTAAAAATTAAGTAAATGTAAAAATTTAATTAACATGTAAATGTTAAAAATTAAGTAATCTTGATGGTATTTGTATAAGTATACTTCGTGGCAATTGAAAACTTGGCTTGGTAATTTCTTAATCCTAAAAAGTAAATGTGAAAAAGTAAAAAAGTAAACAGATTCATTTATAAGTGCGAGAAAGTTATGAAGATTAAATCTCATGCATTAATTTGAGTGTAAGACGAAGAATATGCCAGCATCTTTAATTGTTGACCATAAAATTGGAATTTGTAATTAAAAGATGGATTAAACCATCGATTCCAATAGGGGAGACGCCTATTGCGTAATGATGATCGTATACATATTATCTTAACTTTCATTTATCTGAATGTGTATCACACTACAAATTCATCTTGTGGATCCCACACACAAAGAGATGGTCCTCACGAGGTTGATGGTGGGCCACCTGGCAACGACTAAAAGAGAAAGAATCGTTCTGTTGCAGTTGGTGTACATGGTTTTCTTTTTCTCTGAATTCCAGAGTTCATGTTGACCCCGCACACCAAGAATAATATCATGATGGTTGGCCACATCACGTTAAAAGAGAAAAGAGAGTTGAAAAAACAATGTTGGGTGCTTCCACTTTACCGAAAGGGTCGATCACTCTATCTTTGATGACCTGGAATTCGACGTCTCGTAGGGCGTATTTTGAGTTTGAGAACATATTTCGCATGTAATCATAACAATGACACGTTAACATAGATAGATATATAAAAATTCAAACGATAGATTTGACATTTAATAATTTAAGTTATCTGTAATAAAATTTTAATAGGTTGTAGGTGAAAATACATTTCCCTGGATTTTGGTGAAAAAATTAAAAAGTTGAATATTTACACAACACCTAAACTTATATGATCAAAAATAAATAATGATTTATCTAACAATTTAAGTTACCCATCATAAATTTTAGTAAGTTATAGGTGCCATGCAGTTTACACACAAGGAGGGTTTAACTTATATGATCAAAAAGAAATAATGCCTCATAATACAACGAGACAATCTTGATTTGATGACATAATACAGCTAGAGAGTCTTGATTTGATGAGTTGGTTACATATCTTGTTTGTGAGTGTTTTAAATAGGTTGTATGCAACACAATTTAACACCATACCGAGTAATAGGGAGCGATTGGAGCGATAAATTACAATGGGATGTTGTTGGTGTTAATTAATGAAGTTGAATGGTGATGGTAAAATTAAATAAGGATGGACTTTGGAGTTTGTTTTTGGTAGATAGCATGCTAAACCGTTCATTCCAATTTTAATCACATTAACTAATTTTTCTTCGATTCCCAAGTGAATGCAATGCCCATGTTAGTGTAGTGTGAAAATTATACAGTGGTCTGCTATCCCTCAATATATGCCCTCACCTTTTCTCTGTGCAAATAGTTGCCTCAAATTCCAACAAATTTGTGATTGTGCTCCATTTCAATTTTGGGCAATAGAGAACGTATTTATGGTGAGTGCTCTTTTTATAATTTTAATTGGAGTATCGAATTGGAGTTATTGTTTTCGCACAGTTCTACAAATGAATCATCTGGCTTGTTTTCATATGAACATGGAAGGCCCTTAAAAAGGTGTTTCCTCTCAACATTTTTCTCTAAATGCCTTTTATCCAACCAGAAGACACAGAGGAATGAGGCAATGTCCTTGTATCAAAGGTTGAAAGCATTGTCCCATCCCCTTAGGCATCTACTCCATACCGCCCCAACTTCTCGACATCAAAGATACAACTGGTACACCTTGCCTTGCTTTCTCTTGGCATTTCTCATTTCAACATTAGTTGGATGAATCAAACTTTGTTTATTTATTATTTATTTGTTGAACTTCGTTTATTTATTATTTATTTGTTGAACTTCGTTTATTTATTATTTATTTATTGTTTCTTAGCATGGAATATAATTTCTATATTCATATAAACTCAAGTGTTACCTCACAAGAATCAAATTTCTTTTATTTGCAGTGAGGTGTTTTAGATCATGTGTAACAGTTAGGATTATTTGTTTTGATATTTCACTAATACTATTTTACAGTATCTGTTTTGATAATATAATTTATATCACATAAATTAGCATGTTTATTATTATGAATGTGTTTTTTTTAATTGTTGAAAATTATGTAGTCAAAATTTAGAAAAGATGGAAAATTGAGAGGGTAAAATTTCCCTATAACAACATACAAAAAATAGACACCCATAAATTTTCTCAAAACCTTAAATAATAGGCATGAAAAACAAACAACCATCATCAAATTTTCATTTGACAGGCAAAATATATTTGAAATTCGAGGCCCGATGGCCCTTAACTCTTCCTTTGACTTTTTGCTTTGGGTGAGCAGGGAGGAAATAAAGGAGAGGGGGGTTTTCTCGAGAGGAATATTTGTATATGATGGGATATCTCCTTCGATTTTGGGGATGCCATTTTCCAAGGGTGTCTCTTTAACATTCTCTTCATCTTCATCGAGGATATTTTGCAATTTCTTCTAGATTGTGGGTCACTAATAGTGGTTTTTCATCCTCCTTATCATTGCTTGGGTTTAAAATTTCAAAACTATTTGTTTGATTAGAGTAGGAGATTTGTTTTGGCTTCATTGGGGTGAGTGTTCTCTTTTCTTCTCCCTATTCTCTATTTGCATTTGCATTTATTTCTTTGATTTAGATTGAGTTTGAGGAGTAGACCGCCCCTGCTTATAGTGCTTAGCAAAATGACCAAATTCATGGCACTTATTGCACCTATGGAGCTACTTATAATCTAACCCCTAAATATGACACCAATCACTAGATTTAACCTAATTTCCTCTGGAAGACCTTTCTCGAGGTTCACTTTTGCATAGATTCGTGCACATGCATTGACATTTTTTTGGCGTTGCCTTATCAATAAACTTGTCGATGTTGTTTCCTATCACCTGGAATGTTGGATCATCCCAAAAAATGAGCAACAAATAAAAGTGATGGACCAACATTGGGTTTGCTATAGAGATGTCTTTTTCCATGGTTCAATGCTAAAAAGGAGGGTCGATTTTTTACTATCAAATCATAATCTTCCTTCATTTAGAACATGAAAGTAATGTATCATCTATAGTAGATAGAAGTTTACAGCACCCTTCATCAAAGGGGCCTAATATTCCAATAGGGAGAGTTCAATAACCTTATGACTTGGCCATTGCCCGATGAACTTCCCCGCTAGGTATTTCTCTGCTCTAGTGGGGTGGAGGAGTAATGGAGTAGCTAATTGAGAGGACGACTCAAATTAGATTGAAAGAAAGACTCATATTATGAAAAACAAAGTAAGAGAGTTGTGCAATGAAAGCATAATTAAATAATTACAATCCCATCTTCCCCAAGTACTCACATGATGAGCATCTCCATGTGTATACTTTATGGACTTTCCAATATTTGGATTAACATGTGTATATTTTTATTTAGTATGTGTTCCAAGATTTGTATCCATTAATTAATGATTGATTATTTAGTATGTGTTTTAGTTAGTAGTGCATTGCAAGACATAATATTACCTGTTATATTTATTGGATTATTATGGCACCTATTATCATCCTGATCAAAATTCTTAAGGATTGATAGGATAATAAATGGAAATAAAATTCATTCCAATTAAGTTTTTAATATTTATTTTTCAAAAAATATGGTTAAAATTTTGCATCTTAATGTTGAGGTAAACATCAAACCTCTCAACATCAAACCATATTTTTCAAAAAGTATGGATAAGAATTTGCATCTTAATTTTGAGGTAAACATCAAACCATTTAAATGAGAAAAATATATGAAAAATGTGAATTATTTTTTATTAACATATTAATGAAATTTTGAAAAAATGATTTTTATGATTTAATATTAATTTTTAAAAGTTCTAAAATTTAATATTAATTTTTATTTAAATTTTCAAAATTTAAAAAGAAAATAAAATAATCATTTAATAATTTAATAATACATGGTATTGAAAATGAAATGAAATTATTAATTTTTTATTCTTAAAAAGAAATATATTAATTTGTTTAAGATCTTTTAAGAATATTTTTATGGAAAATATAACAAAATCAATCTTATATATGTATTTTAGATATTTATATTTATGTATGAGTTAGATAGAGTTTGGTAAATTAGAAGTAGGATTTTAAGAAAGTTGATAATTAAAGATAGAAGGGAGAATTCACCTATGTTATTTTTAACTAAAGAGATTTATTAAATAATATTTTATAATTTTTTTTGGAAAAAGTGAAAAGTGTTACAAATATAAATCCCTTGATAAGGATGTTTTAAATATAAAATTTTAGATTTTCAAAGTAGATAATATAGATTTAAGTTTTAAAAAATTATGATAATGAAAGTTTAGGGGATAAATTAATTAATTATATATATATATATATATATATATATATATATATATATATATATATATATATATAT
>ML778533.1:1912888-1929367 GCA_009831015.1 Picea engelmannii | reverse complement strand
TTCAAAGTCATCCAACTGCTGATGGATTTCTCTCAAACTTCGAGTTCTCTGATTTTGTGGTTCAGAGAATGATTCTCTGTTGGAAGTTGAGTTATCCTGAGAATTTTCAGGTTGTCTTTGTACTTGCAATCTTGGAAGAATAGATTGAGGTACTTGTTGTTCTGAATTTTCTGCGTTTTCAGAACTTGGTAGCAATGGATTGTGACTGTCCATCTGCTGATTTTCTGAATCATTCTAGAATTGTTTTTCCAGAAATTTTACATCTTTGCTAAGAATTAGTTTCTTGGTGATTGAATTGTAAAGCCTGTAAGCTTTAGATGTTTCACTATATCCAGTGAAAATACATTTCTCACTTTTGTCATCAAGTTTCTTCCTTAATTCAGAAGGTATGTGAGTGTATGCTATGCATCTGAATGTCCTTAGATGCGCTACATTTAGCTTTGTCCCACTCCATGCTTCTTGAGGGACTTTTAGCTTTAGTTTGGTGGTTGGAGATCTATTTAAAAGATAAACTGAGAATGCTACTTCTTCAGCCCAAAACCTATTTGACAAACTTTTCTCTTTGAGAAGTGTTCTTGCCATATTCATTATTGTCTGATTTTTCCTTTCAGCCACTCCATTCTGTTGTGGAGTATACCTTGTTGTTGTTTGTATGACAATGTCTTGTGATTTGTAGAAATTTGCAAATTCTCTGGAGTTGTATTCTCCTCCTCCATCTGACCTGAGTGCTTTGATATATTTGCCACTCTGTTTTTTAGCTTCTGCCTTTAATTCTTTGAATTTTGCAAAAGTTTCAGACTTGTGTCTGAGAAAATAGATCCATATTTTTCTGCTGAAATCATCAATAAATGTTAGAAAATAAAAACTACCACCTATTGACTCTGTTTGCATTGGTCCACATAGGTCAGTGTGAACAAGTTCAAGATGTTGTTTGGCTTGATTGGAAGACTGTGGAAAACTAGTTCTCTTATGTTTTCCAAGTATGCAAGACTCACATGGGGGAATTTGCTCTTTAAAGATAGGAAGACCTTTGACCATGGAGTTCTTCTGAAGAAGACTTAGACTCTGAAATGGTAGATGTCCAAATATTGTATGCCAAACCATAGTTTCATTCAGGGTGGATGCACTTTGTGCATATGGTTGACTCAGATTTGCAGTTCTGAGGGTAAGGGGAAACATCCTATTCAGAGTCATATGGATTTCAGAAATCAATTTTCTTCTTGGGATTTTATCATATATCTTGCAAGATGCTCCCTCAAAAAGTACCTTATAGCCATGTTCAATGAGCCGTCCTACACTTAACAAATTATGTTTCAGATATGGAACATGATAGACATTGTTTATGTCTTTCTTTACATTATGCTTAGTAAGAATAGGAACAGTTCCTTTTCCTTGAACTTTGACTAAGTAATCGTTTCCTAGTGTAATATCAGATGAGATTGAAGAATCAATGCATGAAAGTAATTCTTTGTTACCTTTCATGTGATTGTTGCATCCACTGTCTAGCAACCAGAGATCTTTAGGTTGTTCTTCAGTATTGTGGCATGAGAGAAACATACCTCTTGAGGCGTTTCCCGTATGATTTGACACATGTGCTCTGCCTGAGAGTTGATCTACTTGCTTCTTCCTGCATTTAGATTCATAGTGCCCATACTTTTTGCAGTAATAGCATTGTATGCTTGTTTTCTCATTTGATCTTCTACCTCTACCTCTTTGAGGCTGGAAATTCTGATGTTGATTTTGTTGTTGTTGTCTTTGACCTTGAAAATTTTGATTCGGATATTGTTGTCTATTACCTCCACTGGAGTGAGAGTTATTTTGATTTCTCCCTCTTCCTTAATGACCTCTGCTTCTTCCTCTGCCTCTCCCTCTGCTAAAGGAGAATTGAGTTTTGAAAGCATTGGAGATTGATTCATCTGTGAGATGCAGTCTGGTCTCATGTGTCACCAGAGAACCAATTAATTCGTCTGTGGAAAAACTTGACAGATCTTTGGATTCAAGGATCGTTGTTACAACCATTTACAACCATTTCGAATTTCTTTGGTAAACTTCTGAGAATTTTTTCAACAATGCGTTGATCAGTGATGGTTTCACCAGTCAATCTGATCTAGTTCACGATTCCCATGACTCGGGTCATGAACTGATCCACATTTTCGGACTCTGTCATCCTTAGAGTCTCGAATTGAGTCCTCAAGGTCTGCAGTTTAACTGTTTTGACTCTGTCATTTCCTTGGTAGGAATATTTAAGGATGTCCCAGGCCTGTTTTGAAGTACTAGCGCCTGTGATTTTTGAGAAGATTGAATCATCCACAGAATTTTGAATCCAAAACTTAGCTTTATTATCTCTGTTTCTCTGAGTTGCCTGAGCAATTTTCTGTTGATTTGTCATGGCAGACAGGTCTGCTGGATCTGGTTCCACATATCCATGATCCACTGGATCCCAACACTCTTATGCTTGCAAGAAGGATTTCATCCGAAGAGACCAGAACTCATAGTTCTTTCCAAGAAGAATCGGACCCTGAGTTGGTCCTAAATTGCTAGATGACGCCATATTTGTTTGTTTTAAAAAGAATTGAACAAAACAGAAAGAAAAAATTCTCACTTACCTGTCTCCTGCGTATAATTTGCAGTGACTTCAGAACTCCGCGTTCAAGATTTTGCGAGTTTTTGGCTTCGCGATTCTGACGTCAGGACTTCGTTATACGAGTCCTCCGATCTCTTGTCTCGCCAACCTCCAATCGCCGAAACGCCGATTTGCCGATGGCCAAAGAGAGCTTATCAGCCTCGAATTTGTCCTTAGTCACCGTGCAATGTGACCACGCGCCTTGATGTTTAAAGCGCTACGGGCTTTTACGGTTCTTTGTCTTTCAAATTTGCCGAAATGCCGAAATTTGCCTTTGGACAATTCAACGGTCCAGATCTTCCTATGATTTGACGGTCCAGATCTTATGACTAGAACTCATAAGATCGCATTCAAACCTCTTATCGAGATTCAGGGTTTCGAAGGTCGAAAGGCATTGGACCTCTTGTCCACGGAATCTCCGATTTCCCGATTCTCGATTTCACGATGGATGACCTTTCCTTTCGGGAAATTTCCCGATTGCTTTGACCTCCGCCACGCGTCCTCCTATATTGGACGGTCCTAAATTCTCCTCGCGAATTCACGATTTGATATGTTCCGGACGTCTCGTCTCCAGGATCCGCGAAATGCCGAAACCCGGTGTGCCGATTGGTTCTCCCGATCTCGCCCACGTGTCTCCTCAAAATGGACGACTTCGATCGTTTACGGGGTTTTCACCATAAAGAAACCCGATCCCTTGTCCTCAGGATTCGCGATTTACCGAATCCCAATGTGCCGATGGACTCTTCCCTTTCAGGACTTTTCCGGAGCCCTCGGATTTACGCCACGCGTCCCCTCAAGATGGACGGTCCTCGTCGTTTTGCAATTTCACAACTTGTGACTCCAAATTCCCTGTCAACTGAGAACCCCGATTGCCGAGATGCCGACGGTTTCCTCAATGTTCGCCACGTGTCCAAACAAATGGACGGTTGTGATATTATTGCTATTTCGTGAATCGCGATTTCGTGACTTTCGTTGTGGAGTGTCTTTCGTCAACAAGACCTCCGATATTCCAAACTCTGAAATGCCGATGGAGTGATGGCTTGGATCTGCTGCCACCTGTCCTCTGAGATGGACTGCTCACAATCCTCTCGGAATTTCGTGATTTGTGATGTCGGGATTTCGTGTATCGGGGTTTTGGAGAGCAGTCTCCTTCGCTCGTCCAACTCCCAATCCCCGATTTTGCGATGGGATAAGATCGACGACTCACGATCTTTCTCGATCCAACAGTCCAGAATGACTCGTGATTTCGCGATTCGCGAATTCTCACGACAGTCTTCTGACCTTTACACCTTGCGAGTCAGCGAAATGCCGAGATCTCACCACGTGTTTTTTGATGGACAGTCCAGATGATGTCGGGATTTCGTGACTTCTCATGTCAAAAATTTCTCCTGTGCGCTCCAGAGGACTAAACCTCGTGCGCTTTCTCGCTGATCTAACAGTTGTCAGTCCTCTGTGCAAGATTTAACGGCTGAAATTCTTTCGCCTTTTCCGCGCTCTCTTCGTCCCTTCTGAACTGGTTTCCCGCTCTGAATCCATTCGCAGGATGAATCTTACGGCCTCAGTGGTTGTTCTTTGCACATGAGATGCGTTCTTTGCTCCTGTGGAAGAAAGATTCGTGAATCTTTCAAAGATTTGAAAGAAATACACGGATTCTTTAAAGCTTGACGTTGTCTGCTACAATCTTCGACAGATGTGAGCGATTTCCAAAAATCTATAAACGATTGTGCCTTTTGCAACAATCTTTCACAAATTTGAACGAATTCCATGAAATCTTCAACGTTTTTGCCTTCTTAAGCTCTTCTTCGTGAATTCTTTAATGATTCTTGAAAATTGTCCAAGAATCTTTAAAGTTTCTTCTTCTGCACTCTCTTCTTCCTTCTTGTGTTTCTGCTCCTTGAAACTTTCGAGCATAGTACGCTCTGCGACCTCGCGTGAGCTTCTTACGACGATCTTTAGAGAGTATTACGGATAGCTTCCTCGTGGAATTTTCCTGCGAGGATCTTTCAAGAGTATGACGGACAGCTCTCCAAGCCTTGTGAAAAGTCTGTGTCAAATGCTTCTCGAGATCCATGAAGCTCTGCATTGTTTGAGGATCGTGTTGCTCTCCAGCTTGTGTGAAGAGGCTTACTACTGTAGCTCTGATACCATGATAAATTGTGAAGCAAGAAATGTAGAGAGAAAAGAATAGAACATAAAACAGTATATTAGAATATATGAAGAAGAGTACAATGAGAAGTAAGTCTGAAGAAGTTACAATGCAATGGGAAATAGCTGAGCTAAATGGGCTCAAGCAAAACAAGAATAGAAAGTACAGTTGGCCAGGACAGCTGGCAGTGTACAGTCAGACTATTGAGGTTACATTATATTTAACACCTTTGGTCGGGTTGCACCTCATCTCATCGCCCCCACCTCTTTAGCTGGAACACTCTTGCAATGCCAAAAAAAAAAGGAGGTTGGGGTCTTAGGAACATTCTCTTCTTTAACTTATCTCTAGCCACAAATACTCTTTGGAGAGTTTTAACTTCTACTGGCATTTGACACTCTGTCATTTTGAACAAATACTTGCCTCATATCTCTGCTACAGCTTGGCTTAGATCGCCCCCTACCCTTCCCAGCTCTACCTCTTCTACCTGGAGAAATCTGGCCCGGTCGGCTCCACTTCTTTCCCACTGGCTCTCCTAGAACCGGGGGACTGGACACTCTATCCACCTTGGTCAAGACCGCATCCTGGGCTTGGGCGATAATTCATTTTTAACAGCTCAACTACTTACATGCCTGCATTCCTCACAATTATTTTTCCTCTTCCAAGCAAAAAACTTGACTGTTCATATTCAATTTCTCACTATTGGCGCACTGCTGAAGATATCGGCTTCACTGGTGCTCTCAGGGATGAATGGTTTTCATATACATATGCACTATCGACGGCCGGTATAAATCTTATTGAGAAGGAGGACGTCCCGATTTGGATCGGTGGAGACTCCACGGGCCACACTACTGTTTCAAACCTCTATTCTGCCATCACCAATCAACAGTGGTCACTCTCTACTGCAAACTGGAGAAAAAAATTCTGGCGTTGGAACATTCCGTTGAAGATCAAGCTCTTCACCTGACTCTGCATAGAAAAAAAATTAAACGCCTAGGATATTCTCTGCAGAAAGGGCATAATCTGTCCAAGTTTTTGCCATCTATGCCACGAGGAGGAAGAATCAGCCCTCCATATCTTCATTAGCTGCACCTTTGCATAAAAGGTCTGGGACCGAATCTTTGGGGTTCTTCACCTTCATACAATTTGGGACGGTTTTACCCTACAGGACTGCTATAAAAACTGGAGCATCAATCAAAACACTCATCGCTCGTTGCCTTCTTTCATCTCTTGGTTCGATTGGCTAGAGCGCAACATTTCCATCTTCAACAATGCGACCCCCTCCTTTTCAGCTGTAGCACATAAAACCCTGGGTTTATACACTACTTGGCACGCTTTACATCGGAGAAAAAAATCAATAAAACCAAAGCATGAGACCACTCCCACCGAGGGTATGCCAACAGGTTGTTCAACGGGGCTGCTCAGTCGGATGGATACAACTGTGGCACTGGCGGCTTTATAAAGATCACTGACAATTCACACATCTGTTGGACTCTTAACTGTGGTTCAGGCACCAATACAAAAGAAAAATTGTTGGGGGCTTGGGATTCTCTCCTCCCGGCCATGAGGTTGCATATCATGGGTTTTCAACTTCTTGGAGACTCCAAAGTAGTGATTAACTCGTTAAATTCAAAAGGGCAGCTTCATGTATCCTATCTTCTTGGCTGGATGGATAGAACTCGCAAATTTCAACACAAGTTCCGACATATTACCTTTCTCCACACTCCACGTGAAAGCAACAAAAACACAGACACCCTCTCCAAGACTGCCCTTCAAAAACAAGCAGGTTTACTTTCATATAATCATTGTCTTGAAAATCATGAAGGCCCAACCATAAATATAAACTACTTTTAGTTTACCATAGTTTTCCGATCCATGCCAGACTCTATCTCTTTTTGAATATCATTCTCTGTTCCTGCCGTTGTATCTTTGCATGAGATTGAGTTGTTTTGGGTTCACCGATCACTGGCCTCTTTTCGAGGTACAGTTCAAAGCCATTCCATGTGTATGGGTGTTTTGTATGATGACATCTTCAGTGATGTAAACTAAAATTATATTATAAATATAATGGTGCAATTTTCTTTGCTGGAAAAAAAAACCAAGTGTTATAGGTTACGAAAAGGCATAGAAGTGGGTCCAAACCCATGAAACCTAGAAGCAAGAACTCTTACATTGATGAGCTTGCATATATAATGTAGAAGCATTCTTGGGGTTTTCGTTTTATTCCATGTTTTTTTAGATTTTCAATGGTGACAAGGGCTTGATGTTTTTGATCATTTCACTCTCATCTATTGGAGTTAAGGTTTGAAATTTGAATATACTATAGAGGACACCTTCCTCTACCTTTACATCAAATTTTATAAAAAAATTAAAAGTTTAAGCACTGTGTATATGTTTGAAGCCAACACATAAATTTCCAATTTTCATATTTTTATAGTAACAAGGGTTTCAATTCAATTCTTGGAGTTGGAGTTTAAAATTTCCATAGTAACATGGGTTTAGTATTTTCACGAGTGTGGGCTCGGGGACCAGGAAATCTGATTTCCTGGAGCTAGGGAGCCGAAGAGGTTCTATTCCTAGCTGGTTGGGAGGAAACAATTTCATGCAGTTTCAGTTTCAGTTTTTAGTAGCAGACTGTGTTTCAACAACTCAAAAACAGTTTCACGCAGTTTCAATTTCAGTTTTTAGTAGCAGACTGTTTCAAGAACTCAAAGGTCAACATCTTCAAAAGGTATTTCACTAGTTTTATGTGTTGTTGTTAATTAAATTATAAATGTTCATATTTTGTTGTAATATGAAAAATGAGAATTTAATTGCTATAAATTGTTGTCATCTTAATTTACTATGTATCAGGTTAATATTTTTTTTATTTACTTTTAGCAATAAAGCTCACGATTGAGATTTACAAATGATATTAAAACCAAAGTTTCAAAACTTGGACTGTTGGGCCTACTCAACCTTAAGATTAAAGATTGAAAACAAAAAATATTAAAATAAACAGAAAAACCCAAGAAGAAAAAGGAGAAAATCACTCATAATATATTCCAACCTCTATCCCTCTTGTTCCAGCCACTTAACCTGTTCAGTGAAAGAAGAAAGAACCCTTACCTGGATAGTACAAATCAAATTAATATATATATATATATATATATATATAACGGTTAGATGACAAAAACTCCATAGCATAACTGAGGATTAAGAAAAGTGATGAAAACATACATATATTCAAGACCAATTTCTTTTGTCTTTTCTAAGTAATACAGAAAATGTTTTTTGATTTGTCTATTTTCTTTCTTCTGATATAAATATAAATCTCTTATAAAAAAAGTAAGAAAAAAATATGAGCTTATCAATCATCGAGCCCTTTAACCAAAGCCACAGCATATATCAACACAAGTGAACGCCCAACGCGCCAAGCCCACGAGCCACGAGGAGGAATGAACCCACGGGTCATTCACATTGCACTATAGGGTTTATGACCTTCGAGCCCCTTTTTCCAAGCATATAACTAAGAGCCTACCCACCAAGTGTCAAGCACCTAATTCCAAGTCACAAGATAGCCCACACAAGGCGCCAAATATTGGGATTATATAAACCATTGAACCCAGTTTCAAGCATAGAACAGAGAGCTGGATATCAAATAGAGACTAAGTGTCAAGCGATTAAGGTCAAGTCAAAAGAGAGCGCTTACATAAGGCGCTAAGGAGGAGCCCACGGGGGGCCAAAGCATTGCGCTACGCCTCATTGTAAATATTGTTTTTGTTTTTTTAAATTTAAATTTTAAATTTTAAATTTTTTTTATTTTATTATATATATATATATATTTAATTTAAAATACTAATTTATAAATTATTTAAATTAATAATTTAAATTTTTGAATCATATATAATATATCATTATCTCCCTTTTGTTCTATGTAGTAGGATGAATTTCACCATCAAATTTTTACAAAAGACAACATAGAAAATTGTGTGAGTATCACAACATTTTTATTGTTGTAGAAGATTAGGTTAGCTTATTGTCTTCCTTTTGTTTTATGTAATCGGATGAAGTTCATCTTAAACTAAACTTATGATAAAATGATCTCTATTGATAAAATATGCCTTCTCTTTAAACCCAATCCAGTGTTATATATTTAAACAAATATTATATTGATATTAAAATAAACAAAATAAAAACTATTATATAAAATGAAAATTGGAAAAACATCTAATTGTGTCACCACTATATGACAAATGAACAACCCTCACTGAGATAGATCGTCAAGTTGGAGACAAAACATTGGTAGGTGGATCTACTAACAAGTATGAGATAGATCGTCAAGTTGGAGACAAAACATTGGTAGTTGGATCTAGTAACAAGTATTGTTCTCTTAATCCACAAAGGCTCTACTATCCCCTTAATTAGATGTTATAGTAATTGAAGGTGCTTATGAGTGTGTTTATTTTCTATTTTTCGATTAAAAAAAATGCATTTTTTTCACTCCTTTATAATCAACATTTTTTTGAAGTTAACATTTTTTTGAAGTTATATTAGATGTACTTAAAAAAAGGTAAAATCTATAAATATTTGAAAATAAAATTTTGTTATCTTATATCTTATGTAAGTTGGATGTATTAAGTATATTGTGTTTGTATATACATGAGTATGCCCACAAACCTTGTTATAGTTACTTTCTTGATAAGAAAAAATAAATTTGCATCCATTACGCTATAAGAAATGAATAATTAAAACACAATACAAAAGGTTAAAAACAATTTAAAAATATAAAATAAAAGATACATATCAACAAAATTTAAAAGGTGAAATAAAAGCTAACATAAACATTGTTGAAGGAGATGATGAGTTGGCATGCATGTGAAAAAGGCATTAAAAATGGATACCATAAAAGATATGGCAAAGAAATTATAAATATATTAAATAAAAAAATAAGAAATATCATACTTGTATATTTGTAATTGTAATTGAATAGGTAAAGGGAAATGTATATAAAAATGGATGTCATAAAATATATGGGAAAAAAATTATAAATATATTAAATAAAAAATATGAAATATCATACTTATATATTTGTAATTATAATTGAATAGGTAAACGGAAATGTATATAAATGTAAGGATATAAGATAGGTTTAAGGGTTATGATATATATAATTTAAGGGTAGTGACTTAATGTAAAATAATGAGTAATAAAGAATATAATTAATGAAAATTTAGTGATTTGTTAATATAATGATCCACGTGGATATTGGTGGTCATCCACCTTTTTCAACTGGCTCAAAACAGTTTTTTGACAATTTTGGTAATTTACTATTTTTAGCAGTTTTTAACTTCTGGGGCCATTTTGAGGGTTTAAATGAATGTTTTTCGGGATCGAGCTTCTCAATGATTGTCGAAGGCTCTAATTAAGCCCCCAAAATGAATCTTTTTGAAGATACATTTCCAATGAGCTATCGCGCACCCCAAACAGAGATCGTATGCCAAAGTTATGCCCTGGGGAAATTGATACACCAAACTACCCAAAACGGGGTCCACAAAAGTGTTGGTTTTTCGTCTTCTAGGGTTAGGGTTTTGAACTTTTTTTGTGATAAAAAGGCCTTTGGAGCCTCATTGTAAAATCATCTTCTTGCAAATGCGAGTAGCGGACACATCTCTTCTCAGAGATAAGTTGTCACCATTCTAGCGAGTCTTTTAATCTGTATTTTTACAGTCTTTGTACATTTTCACTCATTAATAGAAAGTTGTGTATTATTGTATCTATGTGTTTATCGTTGCAACTTTGATACATTTCTGTTATATTATTGGATGTCCGAGATATCTGTGTACATTTCTTTATTATATCTCCGCGCTCATTTTGTGCCGAAAATAATTTGGATCATATAATGTTAATTGCGAAAATGATTAAATTAACATTATAAATTGCTAATGTTAATGAATGTTAATTAATAAGATTAGGGGAAGTTTATAACTAATTACAAAGGATCAATTATATAGAGATAGAAGCTCCATAAAGATGTAAAGTATTTAAGGGAGGGGTTAAACGCTTCATTAAAAGGGTAAGTTAGAGTAATGGGTGAGTACTTGCAACGCTGGCATAGCTAACACATCGAGAGAGTTGTTAGGACACCAGTACAAAGTTATCAAGCTTAGAGGATTTGACCCCGAACTTTAGCCACTTACCTTATGGGAGTAATGTCTATTTACAGACAAGTATAAAGAACTTACGCCTAACCCTATGTTTGCAAGTATAAGTTTGAGCAAAATGTGGAATGCCTTAAACTCTTTCCTGATAAGCATTTGGTTTAATGCAGATTAAGTTATTCAAGATGGTTAGGACTCGGGGAAATCGAGGCCGAGGGGCATCGTTGCATGGACCACCAACGCTGACGTTGCCACCACCATCGCTTGAATTAGCTCTCATTTTGCACTCCTTAGAGGCTATTAATCATACATTAAAGGGACTCCAGTCAACAGATGTTGAAGTGGAACCCCCATCATATGGAGTGGGTAACCTTGAAGCATCGATGGACTCAGAGGGAGGGTCTCCACTAGGGGACATCACTAGAGAACTATAGAAGATCAAACTCCTAGAGTTTGCGGGAGGACATGCAAGTGAATGTGATGAGGCATGGTTGGAAGGAATGACAAAATGTTTTGCCTTGAGAGACTATGCTTCCACGTCAAAAAAAAAGATAGTGATCTTTTAGTTGAGGGACAATGCCTTGAACTGGTGGGGTAATCTGGAGAGGCAGTTGCACCTTACCCCAGACACTGTCTCATGGGATATTTTTGAGGAGAGGTTCTGAAGGAAATATTTGCCTGCTTACTATGAGGAACAACAGGTAGGAGCATTTCATGCCGTAATTCAGGGAAATAAGATTGTGGAAGAGTACGAGATCAGGTTCATGGAGTTAGTAAAATATGTCTCGTACATGGATACCGATCAACGACAAGTAGAATGTTTTGTGTACGAGTTAAACCCTAAGATAAGGGCCATGGTGTAGATGTGGAAACCATTGTCAGTAGTTGAAGCAATTGAAAATTCTCGTTACACGAAGGAGCATATGAGCTTAAATGGAGGTATGAGATCAACCATTCCACAACATATTGGATTCATGGGGAAGGCCCCTAGGACTTTCTCCAGGGGAGGAATCTCTTGGCCACCTCCTTATGGAAATATAATCGCACCTAGAGAAGTTACAACATGTATTTCAATGGTAGCGAGTGCAACATCCCAGTCATCGCCAATGAGACAGGCAGGTCCACAACCTTTTCAGGGAGCAACAATTAGGGCGAGGGCTCTAGGGGAAGGAACTCATTTCAGAGGCCTTCACAGGGAAGCACTCAGGTTCGACCCTGTGTTACTTGTTGTGGGTGTGAAGGACCTCATTACTAGTGTGATTGTCCAGAGTCACAAGTAGGCTTTGTGCATAGAGAAGGAAAGTCCCTGATGGGAAGGATGGGTAGTAGCCACCAGATTTATCCAACGGTTAATAACCGCTAGGAAGAGCATCAATCCACTGTGGTGGAGTTGTCAGATATGCTAAATCATGTCAATGCTAAAATTTTATTTCATTCCGGTGCTACAGATAGTTTCATTTCACCTTGTATATTAGAAAAGTGTGGGTTGGCAACCTACGAGCACGATGACTTTAAACAAGTCAAGATGGATTCAAGGGAAAAATAAGCAGTAGGTCCTACTGTCGATAATTGTCTAATAGACTTGGGAGTGTGTACTACTAGGTTGAAGGTGTATGTCACTGCTCTAGGGACATATGACCTAATCATTGGGATGGACTAGTTAGAAGCCCATCGAGCTATGGTAGATTGCTTCACGAAAAGGGTGCTTTGTGTTGATGATGAAGGAAGGTCAGTAGAGATCCACAGTGTATGGAGGAAGGTATCTCTACAATTTATCTCAACCATGAAGGTTAAACGTCGCATGAGGCAAGGTTGTCAATTATATGTAGTGGAAGCAGTCAATGAAGGGAAATGAACCTCCATGGATCAGTATCTAGTAATGTCAGAGTTTAAGGATGTTTTTCCAAAAGAGTTGCCAGGGTTACCTCCTTAAAGGGAGCTTGATTTTACCATTGAGCTAAAACCTGGTGCGGAGCCAATTTCCAAGACACCATATAGGATGACAGTGCCAGAACTTTGTGAGTTCCAGATGTAGTTGAAGGAACTACTTGACTTAGGGATAATAAGGCCTAGTGTCTCACCTTGGGGTGCACCAATAATTTTTGTCAAGAAGAAGGATGGTTCCTTATGACTGTGTATAGATTAGAGGGACTTGAATAGTGCTATAGTGAAAAATAGGTACCCAATGCCACAGATAGATGATCTTTTTGATCAGATGAAAGGAGCAACGATTTTCTAAAAAAATGATCTACGATTAGGGTATCACCAGTTAAGGATTAAGGAAGGCAATATTCCTAAAACTTCCTTTCAAACTTGGTTTGGGCATTACGAGTTCGTTGTAGTACCTTTTGGTTTGACTAATGCACTAGAAGTATTCATGAGACTCATGAATGGTGTATTCCGAAAGTACTTAGACCACTTTGTACAGGTCTTTCTGGATGATATCCTCATCTATTCCAAGAACGAAAGAGAACATGAGGGACACTTGAGAGTGGTGTTGTCATGCCTTAGAGAGAACAAGTTGTATGGCAAGTTGTCGAAGTGTTCTTTCTTCCAGAAAGAGATTCATTATTTAGGTTATATAATTTTCGGTGAAGGAATCTCTGTGGACCCGGAAAAGGTGAAGGCCATTATGGAATGGCTAGTGCCGAAAAATGCTCATGAGGTGAGAAGCTTCATGGGGCTAGTTGGTTATTATCAAAGGTTTGTGGAAGGGTTCTCTAATATAATGAAACCCATCACCACCTTGCAATGCAAGGGGGACATGTATGAATGGATAGAGGAATGCGATATTGCATTCATCTAGCTTAAGAGGTTACTAACCAATGCACCAATTCTACGAGTGTTGGATATGGAAAAAGACTTCACAGTCTGCATGGATGCCTTGAAGCAAGGATTGGGGGCCATGCTAATGCAGGATGGGGGAGTGATAGCATATGCATCAAGAAAGTTGAAGCAACATGAGGATCTTTATGCTATTCATGATTTAGAGTTGGCAGTTGTAATGCTAGCTCTGAAGCTTTGGAGGCATTATCTAGTGGGGTGAAGCTTTGAGCTCAAAACAAACCATGAAAGATTAAAGCATCTCTTCACTCAAAGGGATCTCAATGCTAGGCAGAGGCAATGGAGTGAGTTTATGAGTGAGTATGATTTTGGAATTTCATACATCAAGGGAAAGGAGAATGTGGTCGCGATGTCCTGAGCAAGAGACCACATGTCTTCTCCTTGGTTTCCTTAAAGGTTAATCTAAGGGAGTGAATGTTGGTGAAAATCCTTGGAGATAGTTGGTATTTAAAGGTTACTTCATCCCTCTAGAGTGAGAGGTAGTTATAACCCAAGTATGAATGATATAGCCTTGAATCCGAGGGATTGTTAAGATATCAAGGAAGGATGTACATCCCTAAGGGTGGGGATATTCGAATCATCATACTCAAGGAATCCCATAGAGAAATTTGCTTTGCACATCCAGGTGTGAAGAAAATGTACATAGACATGAAGAATCTTTTCTTCTGGTTAGGAATGAAGAGCGATGTAGTCCATTTCGTCGCCAAGTTCCTTGAGTGTCAGCAAATGAAGGATGATCACCACCACCTGTCAGGTCTCCTACAACCGCATGATGTTCCTATGTCCAAGTGGGAAGTCATTTCTATGGATTTCGTTCTGGGATTGCCACTCACATCACTGAGGCACAATGTTATTCTTGTTATAGTTGATAAATTGACTAAGAGTGCACATTTTATTCTAGTTAGAGACACTTACGATGTCACTGATGTGGCACATGTTTTTATAAGTGAAGTCATCTGTCTGCATGGGTTACCCAAGAAGATCATTTCAGATAGGGACTATCAGTTTACCTCTAGGTTTTGGACAAGTTTGCAGGCAGCGTTGGGAACTCAGTTGAACTTGAGCACAACATATCATCTTGAAACAGATGGGAAAACTAAGAGAGTAAATCAGGTTATTGAAGACATGCTTAGGATGTATGTTATGGATAATCAAACCCATTGGGAGAAGTACCTACCTTTGATAGAGTTTTCCTACAATAACAGTTTTCATAGCTCAATCAAAATGACGCCCTATGAAGCTCTGTGTGGAAGGCCATGTAAGACACCGTTGAGTTGGGAAATGTTAGAAGACTGAGTGACAGTCGGGCCATAATTGATTCAAGAGATGGAGGAACATGTGATTTAGATTAGGCAATGACTAAAGGAAGCATATGATAGACATAAAAGTTATGTTCATGCACATAGGACTGACCAAAGTTATAAAGTGGGAGATCAAGTTTTCATTCGTATCAAGCCTAATAAGAGTACCATTCAGTTTGGAAAAGGGACAAAGTTATCGCCTTGATTTATAGGACCTTTCAAAATACAAGAGAGAATTGGACCCATTGCCTATCGTCTCATACTTCCATCCCACTTGCATAAAACTCATCATGTTTTTCATGTACATATGTTCTACATCATTATGTTGCTGATGAATCTCACAAACTAAATTAGAGGGAATTGTAGGCAAAGTCCACGGATATTGAAGTCACAACTCAAGAATCATATGGTAGACCAAGTTAAGGTCCAGTGGGATAAGTATAGCCCAGGATCTGCTACTTGGGAGGATGCAGAGACCTTACGATGAGATCAACCCTCGCTTTTTTTACCACCTCGAGAATATATTTCTTGAAGGTTGGGTGTATGTAATGCCACCTTTTGAATTAGAGATCTAGAATTACTTAAGGCCTAATCGTATTTTATTTTCTATTAACCGTGAAACTATTAATGATACACTTGAAATTTTAGACATATGGACCTATGTGAATGTCAATTCTATGGATGTTTATCGTTATTTGAATTATGATGGATATTATGCAGCCTATTTCTAGCTTGAAAATTTTCAAATTTAAAATTGTTGGTATGTGGATACTGAATTGAGAATATGATTAAATGCATTTACATGATAATAATGCATAGATATGTATGAGTTTGTGTTATAGACTAATCCATAGGTCAATGTGCTATGCAATAGCCAAAGGATAATGATAATAAAGGGTTGATGTCATGAACATTGACCGAGAAACGGTATCGTATGAATCTTTGTATGTGAAATTCTGTTGGTTCAAATGAATTGTTATGATATGTGGACAAGTGCAATTTTTTTTCAAGTGGCAAGACTGCCTGAAATTGAATATACGATGACAAAATCCCAACAACATAGTTCCACTGTATGGTCCATGGTAGGATGTTAACCCTAGTTCTATTAGGAGGGGTGGAGGCATTTCCCCCCATGAATCCTCTGAAACTCAGAGTCATGCGAGGTCAGTGTTAGCTCACGCTCGCCTAGACATGTGATGATGACTACCCGTTGTTTTTTGGGGAAGCTTGGTCAAGAGAGTTGACACTTCCACTTATGGGTTCTATTTGGAGTTAGGTCAATATAGTTGACGCTCCAAGATAGTCCAGCAGAGGAAGGATAGGGATGGAAGATGGAAGTAGGTTAGGGAGGAAGGATGACTAGAAGTAGTTGAGAGTGTGTGGAGTTTTCACCGTATAGTAGAATTTTTTGATTTCCTCTTGTTCATA
>ML778533.1:1900490-1912838 GCA_009831015.1 Picea engelmannii | reverse complement strand
GAGGGATTTTGTGAATATTTTAAATGGTTTCCTATTCTTTATGAAATGAATGGCCTTGCTGATTGGATTGGACACATACAAGAATTGCATTAGTTGTGATAATTATTGTCATTAGTACACGTGTAAGTCATGTATGTGTTTGCTAGCTATGCATGCATGCCTTGTACATGTACACTAGTATGTATAAGTGTTTTAAATTGATGATGTTACTTATTTAATCTAGATGTATGAATTATGTTTTATTTCCCTTGTATTGTAAATTACTATAAATTCGGGATAAAGTTTCTTGAAGGGTGAGTGTATGTAACAACCCAACATTATTAATTAATGATTATAATTTATTTAGGGCAAGTTAGATTAATTAATTAAATAATTAGATTGAATATTTTTATTATTTTATTATTTAATGGTAGGTGAGGGAATTAATGGGGGGATAAGGCAGTTGGGAAATGAATGAGGAGGATTCGATAGAGGAGGATAAGGAAGAGGGGAGGGGAGGGGACTTGGAAGGGGGGTCTTATTTTTGGGAAAATTCTGGAAGAAGGAGGGGAAAAGGAGGAGACTGCAAGGCAAACTTGCTTTGGGGGATTTTTACTTGGGCACTGTTGTTTACTTGGGCACTGTTGTTGTTGGGATTTTGGGCTCGGGGGCCAGGAAATATGATTTCTTGGAGCTAGGGAGCCGAAGAGGCTATGTTCCTGGCTGGCCGGGAGGAAACTGTGTCAGGCAGTTTCAGTTTCAGTTTTTGGTAGCAGAACGTTTCAACAACTCAAAGGTCAACATCTTCAAGAGGTATTTCACTAGTTTTATGTGTTGTTGTTAATTAAATTATAAATGTTCATATTTTGTTGTAATCAGTGAAAAATGAGAATTTAATTGCTAGAAATTGTTGTCATCTTAATTTACTATTAAGATTTACATATGGTATCAGGTTATTTTTTTTTTAATTTACTTTTAGCTATAAAGCCCAGGGTTGGGCTTTACAATTGATTTGGTATTGTGTAGTTGATTGAAATGTTGGGTGATCTAGAGACCTATGCATAAGATTTGTGAATGTAATAAGGCTTGAGAGAATTAGCCATTGATTTCAATAAAAGTATGAAAAATTAGTTGTTGTAAATTATATCATGTATTGAATATTCATTCTTTGTTGGCTATGTGTGTGTCATTGCACTTTTTCTATGTAATTCTGATTTGCAGACCCTGTGCACTTACATAAAGTGATATCATAGTAGGATCGTGTTGAAGATAGAAGTGTCATTGATAGTGGTTGAACTTGACTTGTATGAAGTCGAGACCAGTAATCAGACTTTGTTGGTGTGTGGTTTTGTAGAAGAAAAAACAAGAGTTGGTAATTGGTGAAAATACCAAGCATTATTTCCACGAGGACATGACATCTATGGATATTGAGATGAGTGTTTGAATGAATTTGTGTTTGAAGAAACCTATAATAAGGAGGAGTTGTAAAGAAAGAGAAGAACTTTGCATTGATTCTAGTATGGGTTCAAGAAAACCTAATGATGGGAAATTTGAAATCTGATATCTTTCAAGTTAGATCGTTTCATACTTCTTATTTTGAATATCCGTGGACTTTGCCTCCCCTATCGACTTCAGGGGAAAAATGGAATGTATCAGAATGACAATGCCATTGTCTACAATGGAAATAAATTATCAAGCCATTCAACATGCTAATACAGATGGAGATCCATCTCCTTCTCATATGAAGAAAGTGGATCTCATTTTAGAGCCTGTATGGGCTCTTAATTCTTCCAACTCTCATGATTGCTTGGACATTGTCATCCCTTCGGACGAGGAAATCCTAGACGGGATGATAGGTCTTGAACAACCTTGAGAATACTTACATCATAGGTCTTATTTCCTTCCTGAGCTAAGTCACCTAAAGAAAGGAGAGTTTCGATTGACCATGGTTGGAGATGTTGATCGTCCATTGAACCCTTTGGAAACTCATGGCATATATGCCGAAGGGAACATGGAAAATATTTTGGAGACTATCCTAATCAACATCTCCACGACCTCTGATAGCGTGGAAAATGTTTTTATTGGAGCGGTCTATTCTCTAGAATAAATTCATTCATATACGACCCTTTTTAAAGACTTTTGCAATGTGTTCTCCTAGTCATATAAGGAAATGTTGGGAATAGATCATCAGATTGTCCAACATGAGATTTGAACTTATGCAAATGTTAAACTGGTTTGACAAAAAATGCAACCAGTGAACCCTAGGAAAGAAACAACAATTAAGTCTGAGGTAGAAAAAATGCTTAAACCAGACTTTATCTATCCAGTCCTGTTGACAGAATCGGTATCCAACCCCATTTCGATTAATAAGAAACATGGCACCATTCGGGTCTGCATGGATTTCCAAGATTTAAATAAAGCTTGTCCTAAAGAAAAATTTCCTACGTCGTTTATCGATCAAATCCTCGATGAATGCTCAGGAAGTGAAATTTTCTCTTTCATGGATTGTTTTTTTGGTTATAGCCAGAAAATCCAACCCAAGGACCAACATAAGAATGATTTTATTTGTCCTTGGGGAACCTTTGCATACAAGAAATTCCCCTTTGGCCTAAAAAATGTTGGAGCTACTTTTCAGCCGGCCATGATGTTTGGTTTCCATGACCTCAAACACATAGTAGAGGCTTATCTAGATGATCTTACAAATCATTCTTGTAAGAGAGCACAACATCTATTACACCTCCACCTTGTCTTTGAAAGGTGTCGACATTATCGAATTCGTTTGAATCCTCATAAGTGCATTTTTCGCGTCACTTCATGGCATATTTTTGGGTTTATCGTATCAACCAAAGGGATCATGGTTGACCCTTTTAAGGTTGAGGAAACAATACAGTTGCCTCGCTTGCATACCATGCGTTGAATTCAAAGTCTACAAGGAAAGACAAATTCCATTCAGTGTTTTGTACCAAACTATGTTGATATCACTAAAGGCTTTATGTGCTTTTTGAAGTTGGGAGTCTTCTTTTTCTGGGATGAATTGGTGTAGCATTCATTCAATGCATTGAAGAAATATCTAATTTCGTCCCCTTTGCTTAGTCCTCCCGAATATAATAGAGATTTCACGATGTATCTTGCAACAACAGAGTCTTCTATTAGCATGGTGTTAGTTAAGATGATCAACTCAAGGAGCATGTCATCTGTTATTTGAGCCGCGACTTGGTAGGTCGAAAACTAAAGTATTCACACATCTAGAAGTTGGCATTAGAAACCTTCCATGATGTTTAGCATCTTTGGCATTACATTTTACTACGCAAGACGACTGTCCTCACTGACGTTAATCCTTTTCAATATGTTTTGACTCAGAGAATAATCAGAGGGAAGTACAACAAGTGGATTGTTGTACTCCAAGAGTTTGATTTGGATTTTTCTTCTACCAAATCCAAGAAGTCCTTAGTCTTCACTGAACTTTTGTCAGTGTTTCCAATAGAGAAGGAAGATGACGCAATTATTGACTCATTTCCAGAAGAGCATATATTCCTTATATCTTCATCTGAATCTTGGTATGGAGATATTATTATATATCTCTAGACTTTGAAGTTTCCTTTGCATTTTTCGTGAAATGTTCGATGATAGATTCGCCACATGGTGAAAAACTATCTCATTATTGGCAACATTTTTCATTGTCGAGGGGTAAATGCAATTCTTCGTCACTACCTCACTCACAAGGAAGCAAAGTTGGTTTTGAATGATTTCCATAGTGGAGCATGTGGCAGTCATTTTTCTAGGTTGGAAACAACCTAAAATATTTTGTGTGCTAGATATTTTTGGCCAAAAATCTTTAAGGATTGCGTTGAAGTATTCAAGAAGTGTCACCCTTGCCAAATATTTTCTAAAAATATGTGCACACATCCTTCTCCTATGTTTCCCTTCATTACCATCGGTCCCTTCACCAAGTGGGGGGTTGATCTTATGATGTGCCACCCGGTTTCGGTTAGGGGGCATCAATATATCATACTACATGTAGATTATTTTATGAAATGGGCACAGGCCACGACGACGTTTTCTAATGATGGTGAAAATGATATGCTTTTCATGTTTAAATAGGTTAGAGCTAGGTTTGGGGTTCCAAAATAGATTTTCACCGACCATGGCAGTCACTTTCAGAACCACGTGATGGCGGAGGGAAAATGGGGACAACCATATAGGTGGAGGTGACATGGGAGACATATGGAAGGAGGCGAGAGGCAGAGGCAAAAAGGGAAGGTGACATGAGGAGGGAGTGGGATACACATGGCAGGAAGGGATAGAGTGAGGAGTGGCACTGGCATAACGACAGAGAGGGGACAGGTGAGTGGAAGACAAGTGTCAGCAGGAGGCGATGGCGGTAAGTGGTCTACTTGGAGGGGGGGTAGGTGGTTGGTGGTTTAGCGCGTGGGGGGGGGTCCGATTTCATGAGAATGCACCACGACAGTGGGGGCCCATGCGGGGAAACTGCTTATCGGAGCCCCCTCCTCCTGTTAAAGGTAGAACGTTGGGGGGGGGGTTCCGATATGGATCTTGCAGCGTAGATCTGAGCGCATATATCTCAACTGCCTAGACCTATGCATCTCTTAATATAATGTGCCTGGTCATTAAAACTTAGGATAAGTGGGTTTTAACCCGCTTCTTTTCATTTGATCACCATGATGTCCATTCTGAAGGGAAAAAACACCCCCTTACAAACATATGTGATAACATTAGGCTCCATGGGGGATAGAGACCTCCCTACGAGGCTCTAAGAAGTCTTTTGCAGCTTCAGTTGCCTTACTGTTGGGTTATGGAGTCAGCTACAAAAATAGAAAGAAAAACAATATTTACAATGACATGGAGGAGCCCTTCATGGCTCAAATGAAGAACTTTTTCAAAAAATGCCCATTAACAAGGCTACCAAAAACTTCATCACCCTTCAAACTCTGCAACCTGTAAGTGTTATTTTGACATATCTCGGATATTTTGAAGGGTCCAATCCACAGGGCTTTGAACTTGCTATGCTTGCCTTTGTCCTGCTTGGGTGCATCCCATTTTAGCACTAGATCTTCCAGTTGTAAATCCTCCTTTTTTTCCCTCCTGTCAAAAGCCAACTTGATCCTCTGTTGATGCTCAAGTGCTTTGTCCATCACCTACTCTCTAGTTTGCTGGAATTCTACCAGTTGATGTATCCTTCTGATCATGTCGTCAGGCTCTCATTGGCAGTTTTGAAAGAATTTCGCCACATGTAGTGCAAGCTAAGGAGGAAAGACTACTTTAGTTCCATAAACAAGTTGAAAAGGAGAGACACCCAGAGATCTCTTTGTTGTCACCCTGTCAACCCACAAAGAAAATTTGATCTTTGAATCCCATGATTTCTTGTTGTCCTCTAACAATCTTTTGATGATATTTATTAGGATTTTGTTAGAGGACTCTGCTAACCCACTGCCTTGGGGATAATAGGGAGTAGAGTGAATTAGTTTGATTATGATATGCTCACAGAATTGTATCAATGGTTCGGCCTTGAAAGATGTTTCATTATCAGTGAAAATCTTGCTTGGGCAGCTGAATCTTGCGATGATGTCCTCCAGAAATCCAATGATTACCTTGTGAGAAGCGCTCCTTATGGGGACAACTTCTATCCACTTGGTAAAATAATATACGACAGTCGGGATCCATCTATGTTGACCATTAGATGCAGGATGGATTTCCCCAATGAAGTCTAGACCCCACTGCTGGAAGGGCCCTGAAGCAACCACATGATTTAATGGCAGGGACTTTAGCTGTTGCTTTCCTGAGAATTTCTGACATTTGATACAAGCCCTGATTTTTGCACAGACATCAGTGAACAGAGTGGGCCAGAAATATCCATCCCTGAGAATTTTGTAGGCCGTTTCTCTCCAGAAGTGATGTTCCCCACACAGGCTGTCATGAAAATCAAACATAATTTTTGGGGCCTCCTATGGGTCTAGACATCTCAAAAGAACCCCCAAGTGGTCTTTCCAATATAAAATCTGATCAACAAGGTAGTATTTAATTTCTTTAAGCTTTAAAGCTCTTTCCTTGTTCCTTTGCAAGCCATCGGGGGGCTGCAATTTCTGTAGAAAATATACAACATCTTTATACCAAGGACATCCTGCTAATGGGGGGTCTGCCTGAGCATTTGTATCAGAGAATTCAACCTGTTGGTTTTCTGAGCATTCATTGATGAAGCTTACCCCAAAATATTTGCAATTAGATTCATCTAGTAGCCTGGCTAAACGTTGACCTTTGATCAATTTGGTGGGCTTTATCTCCAAGTCAAATTCGAGGATTTTGGCAATCCATCAACTCCTTCTTCCATCTATGTCTGGCTGAATGAGAATTTCCTTCACGGCAACTGAAGGGACATATGCAATGATTTTTCACTGCATGACATAGACTTTGAAAGCTCTAATGGATTTAACCAAAGCATAGGCCTGCTTCTCCATGATGTCATATTTGACCTCTACATCCCTCAATGCTCTGTTGAAAAAGGAAATGGGCTGCTCCAACCCCTCAACATTCTTCTGTAATAGAACAACCACTACAGTGTCAATTGAAGCAAATGAGAAAATAAGGAAATCCTTTGCGTAGTCAAGACTGATAAGCACATGTGCTTCAGCCAATGCCTTCTTTATCTGATCAAAGGAATTTCGAGACTCAATAGTCCATCTAACTTCATTTTCCTTCCTTAACATGGTTGTTATAAGCTTTACCATCTCAAAAAAGTTGGAAACAAACCTCCTCAGAAAATTATTTTTTCCTAGGAAAGTCTGGACGTCTTTCCTAGATCTCAGGAGTGACAAGGTTTGGATTGCTTCAACTCTACTGGGATCAATCCTGACTCCCTTAGCTAATACTATGTGGCCCAACAACTTTCCCTCTTTTATGGAAAACAATAATTTCTTGGGATTGAGGGAGAGACCAAACCTTCTGCATTTCAAGAAGACCTTTCTTAGATGATAGCAGTGTTCTTCATCAGATCTAGAGAATACTTTGATGTCGTCCAGGTAGATGACTAAAAAATTGTCTCTTTCCCTAATGAATGTGATGCCCATGGCTTGCTGAAAGGTTTCCCCTGCATTCATCAGTCCAAAGGGAATTTTGGCATACATGAATGTGCCCCAAGGAGTGGTGAAGGCTATCTTTTCTCTGTCCTCAGGAAGGACATAAATATAATTGTAACTAGAGAAGCCATCATTCATGGAAGCAAGGGGTAATTGTCCTTATTTGATCTTCTGTTCAGGTTCTTGAAATTGACACAAAGTTTGATTTCCCCACTCTTCTTTCTCACCGGGACCAAGTTGGCCACCCACTCTGAATACCTCAAAGGCACAATGATCTGGGCATCCAACAACTTCTTTACTTCTTTCTCCATGATAGGCAACAACATGGGATTGATCTGTCTTAATTTTTGCATAAATAGTTTTTTCTCCTCTTTCAGTGGGATCTTGTGTTCAATGACACCTATGTCATATGTATGAGATCTTCGTATGTCCAGGCAAACACATCAATGAATTCCTTTAATATCCCAGCATACTCGTCCCTTTGTTCCCTTGATAGATTGCTTGACAGCTTGACCAATTTGGGGTCCTTTTTTGTGCCAAGGTTGCACTCAGATATCTCAGAATCATTGATGGGCCTCTTAGATTTCACCGCTACATCATTACTGTCAAAAATTATTTCCAAAGGGAGTAGTCCCTTCGGAATGTGATTACTAGGCAACTGCATAATGTGGTGATTAGCAATTTTCTCTAAAAATACATCAGCATATGGGTCACTTTCATAATCATGATCCTGGTCTATGTGTAATGCAGAAAATTCGTCAGCGGCTTCCACGAATCTTTTGATCTCAAGATCATCCTCAAATACCTTCCAATGCTTGACATTGTCTGGTATAGAGGGTCTGTATTTTACCTCTACATCATACCTAAACTTGGGTGGCAGAGGAACTTTGAAATTGCTTGCTGAAACAACCAAAGAATCGGCCACTGTATTCTCCTCTCTAGGAATGAATGAAATGTTGAAAGCCAGAAAAAAGCTGTCTATTAAATCCCACACTTCATTCCTATAAGATTTGAGCCTCAGATGCTTAGCCTGGTAAAAATTTCTAACTTATTTTACAACCAACTCGACATCTCCAAACACAAATATTTCCTTGATTCCTGTGTCTTTTGCAGCCCTCAAAACTAACACAAGAGCTTCATACTCCGCCACGTTATTGGTAGTTTCGAATTTTAGCTTATAGGACAGAGGTATGGTCTCTTGATTTGGTGAGATAAAAACCATTCCAACACCAACACCCTCCCTGGAAAAGGCTCCATCAAAGAACATTTTCCAAATAGAGGTGATGGGGGAAGAGTCTTCATGAAAAGTAGTGGGCTGCTTTCTAAGCTTAAGAGTAGGTTCGGGAGCATCAGTGAGCTGGAGTAAACTAGGCCCCAACTCGGCGTCAAGGGAAAAGATAGGATGGTTGGTGGGGATAGTTTCATCACTAATGATATAGGCCAACTGAGATTCTCTGTAAAGTCATCTATGCTCCCCCCCAAACACAGGAATAGTGCATAAGTGAGGTCCATTTACAAGGTTCCCCCAATTCTTTTTATCCAAGATCTTAACAATAGCATGCCAAACTTGGGGGGAACATCAGCCACTACAATGTCCATGACCACGCTCTTCATGGGAAAATGAAACAAGGTCATGAACAGGTATTTTATGACTCCCAGACATTTCACTTTCCTAGAATCAAAGGAATACAAGTCATGGTATGCTTTTTTGATTTTCAGTCCCTGTTCTTCCATGACAGTTTTAGGCATGAGATTATGGGAAGCCCTCGAATCCATTAGACAATTATGAAACACCTTGTCATGTATGTTCAGTAAGGTATAGAAGGGAGGGGATGAATCATCTCTGTCTTCTACCACAGGACCTAGGATGACTGTTGGATTTTTGTCTTGCAAATTGACTAAGTCTATGGATTGGTGTGAAGGCTCATACCGCAATAGCTTAGAGAGGCTTATTTTGAAATCTTCATGCTTGAAAAGTTCATAGAGGGGCACAGGGATCCTAATTTTTTGAATTTCATGCTCAAAATTAAAATGGGATGTGAGCTTTGGGACTTGTTTTACTTCAGGGGTAGAGGTTTTGACCACTGGAGAAGAGGTTTGGATTTTATTACCTTTGTTGTTGTCTGTTGCCTCTTTATCAGGCTTCTCTGCTCTGGTAGGCTTCTCAGGGACATCAGGCGTTCCTTCTTTCTTCTTGGATATAAGATTGTATCTATTTTGGCTGCTGCTAGCCTTGTCTTCCTTACTTAACTCATTTAGTTGAATGTCCATGAGGGACTCCTCGTATGCTGACTGAGTCAAATGAGGAAAAGGGGAGGTGTCTCCGAGACAGTGAATTTCTGGGTGAAATTATTCCTCCTTTCTTTCATTATCAGTTACAAGATTATTTTGGAGAGGGGTCTGGATTTTTTGGTCATCTCTATCTCTGTTCCTTTGTTCTCTTGGGAGAATCTAAGGGGACAAATTCAATCTTCTGAAATTGCCTCTATTATCAACATTCTGGGCATTCTTATAACTCTGCTTCTCTTCAAATTTCATCTTCTCCATTTCTGCAGGAAGATATTTCACCATCTTGGTCAATTCATCTATTTGAGGGTGAGGTGCAGAGGAACCGGAGGTTGAGGCCTCAGATCTTCCCTTTCTCCTATCTGCATCAACCTTATTTCTAAGCCTGTCGACTGCCAACACATTAGATTCTACTTCCACGGTCGCATCTTGCATTTGAGCCAAGTAAGTAGCTCTTCTCTCTCTTAGTAGGAGGTAGAAATCAAGGTCAAATGCGTTAGCATAAGAGATTTTTCAGAGGCTTCTGTGGGACTTATCTCAGCAGGGATTTTATTGTACATTTTGTTGAATCTTTTGGAGAAGTCAGAGACAGATTCTCCCTCTTTCCTCTTTAGGGACCCAAACTCTGTAATATAATACATAAAATCCTTTTTATCCCCCCATTGTCTCAAGAACACATCATCTAAACCCTCAATACCAGCAATGGATCCAGGGGTCAACCCTCTAAACCACTTCCTAACTTCACCATCAAGGCTCTGGATAAAGACTCTCATCCAGACATCTTCATTTTCAATATTCAGATTGTCTGCATAACTGTAGAAGGAACTGTTAGAATATGAAAGATGTGTGCTCATTTTACCATTGACAATACCCTTGTCACCCAACCATAGGCCGAAGCCACCCTCCGAGCACCTTAACCTTGATTGAGAATTACTCTAGTAGCAAACCCTAGGCTATATAGCCAAACAAGGTGTAGCACATCTTCCTCCAAGGATAGTGCACCAACAATAGTTGATCAGATAGTCCAAACCCTGGCCAAGAGATAGTCCAAGCCAATACTGAAAACTAGTTGCTGCAGTAGCTGCACCTGCAACTCTCCTCCACGCGTGCGCACCAAACTGGGAACTGCAGTGCACACCAGTTACTGCTCTGCAATTCTGAGATGTGTCAAATGAGAACTGGCACCCTGTATTTATAGTGGTTATGCCAGATTTGTTGGGGTTGACTTCTCCTTCTGGGTACATGTCTGTTCAATATATTATTATTATTTCTGGCCGACTTCTTCTCTTGGAGGCTAATAACCCAATATAAATTATCTTCTTGAGTCGACAAGACTTCTAGGGTTATTAGCCAACTCATTAGGGTTTTCTCTTTCTTTTTGGAGTCTTCTATTCTCATCAATTTTACACATGGAGGTAAATACTTTCCACATCTACCATAATATTAACACTCCCTCCTAGCTAGGGAGGTATTATAGGTAATGGTCTTGAGCACAAAAAAATACCATTTACCTGGTAGGATCAACATAGTCGTTTAGACTATCTCAGACTAGATCATGAGCATCACCATCACCATCAGCTGCATCATCTCTCAAAAACATACTTTGTTGGACACACCTACCACACTTAGAGGGGGGGTCAATGAGTGTGGGGCTCTTTTTCCCAATACTTCCCTCTTGCACAAAAACTCATCAATTAGCATTCAACATTTATTCATTACCCATTGATGTCATTTATAACCAGTTAGAAGTGAGCACATATCAGCAACATATATCATCAACAAGTCATCACCACAATGAACACAAGGAACATAAGATGTATGTACAATTTTCTTTTTATTACGGACTACAATCCTTGGAGTTTATCAATAACAACTGAATAGAGTACAACTCTGCAAGAGCACCAGCTCTATAATGCAAGACTCAGCTTACACCCTCAACACCAACTGAGATGAGGCAACAATCCTCAACAGATGTCAATCTGTCAACAGGTACGCGACCTGTCAGTAGTTTAGCCCGCGTCTGAACGCGCTCTGGCTCACTACAACCCACGTGTGAATGCGGCCAGTGTATAATGAAACAAGCGTCTACTTCTAAGCAACTATGGTTTTTCTTTTCTTCACATGCTCAGAACTCTTATGTCTTCTACTGTCCAAACAGACCCACAGCCAGTCACAATACATCCAAGCTCTCCAATAGCTTGCTCATGCTGCACAACAAGTCAATATGAATACTATCTCAATCATGTATAAACAACAAGTATACCATAGCAATCATGTCACTACTGAATCACAAGAGTGCTGCTCACTCCATCCATCAAATCAACCAAGTTGAGCCACATCATAGAAGCCATACCAAGAATTCCCTAAGCATTCACAACATATCAAGCAATAGTATCTATCCAGACAATAATGTAACCATACTAATGTCTGAGTGATAGATCTGAGGCCATAGAATGAAGATCTGGAACCTGCCTCATCATCCAAGAGATTGGCACCAGATCAAACAAAAATCTCCATGATTTTATTTAGTCCACACTCCCTGTACACAGACAGCCCGCGTGTACACGCACCCTATACATAGACAACCCGCGTGGGCATCAGAAAATAGGGTTTTCTGTGAATCCGAAACT
Source organism: Picea engelmannii (assembly GCA_009831015.1). NCBI lineage: Eukaryota > Viridiplantae > Streptophyta > Pinopsida > Pinales > Pinaceae > Picea > Picea engelmannii. The sequence continues at coordinate 1,900,852 of ML778533.1, read as the reverse complement.
TTTGTCGTCAAGATCTCTGACATTGCTGAAACTTGGATGTGTCCATGAGATCCTCCTCTTGCTCTCTTCCTCAGAATAGATCTTCAATCATGCTCAAGAGATCCACACCAATAGGATGCTCTCACAAGAAGCTCTCCATCAATACTCCAAAATATATTACCAAGAAGCTCTCCATCAATACTCCAAAATATATTACCAAGAAGCTCTCCATTGATCCACAAGGATTCTCACCAAATGTACATTTTACAAGAGATCCTAGCTTCTTATTTATACTTTCATCTTCTAGGTTACTTAACCCATTTTTAGGTTACTTAACCCATTTCTAGGTCACTTAACCTATTTTCCTTATTTTAGGGTTAACC
>ML778533.1:1886431-1897293 GCA_009831015.1 Picea engelmannii | reverse complement strand
TCTTCAAGATCTTCCTTTGATTCTTTATCTTCACTTGAAATGTTTTCAAGATCTTCCATTGTGCTATTATCACTTGATTCTTTATCTTCACTTGAAATATTTTCAAAATTACATTTAGAAATAATGCATTCAAGAGTTTTTGACGATTCTTTACCTTTGATGATCTTGATGGAGTGGTCTTCAATTTCTTCTTTCTCTTCCTTCCTTTGATATGCCTCTTCTAGCTTTAGCCATAGTTCCTTAGTGGAAGCGCATTGTCCCATGTTCTCTTTGATAGGGCTTGAGAGTCCACTAAGAATTGTCTTGAGAGTCGATGCATCATTCTTCTTTCCTTCCCTTTGAGCTGCAAGTTTTGACTTGTTCTTCAACGGAACATATCCACCAATGGTTGCCTTCCAAATAGTTGCTCCCATTGTCTTCAAATACACTCTCATCTATATTCTCCAAGTAGAATAGTTTTCCTCATCAAGGATTGTAACTTCATCATCCATTTGTGTGTCTATGGATCTCCTTCAAGCTTGTTAAGGCTTGTAGTGAAGGCCCGGCTCTGATACCAATTGTTGGACACACCTACCACACTTAGAGGGGGGGTGAATGAGTGTGGGGCTCTTTTTCCCAATACTTCCCTCTTGCACAAAAACTCATCAATTAGCATTCAACATTTATTCATTACCCATTGTTGTCATTTATAACCAGTTAGAAGTGAGCACATATCAACAACATATATCAGCAATATATCATCAACAAGTCATCACCACAATGAACACAAGGAACACAAGATGTATGTACAATTTTCTTTTTATTACGGACTACAATCCTTGGGGTTTATCAGCAACAACTGAATAGAGTACAACTCTGCAAGAGCACTATCTCTATAATGCAAGACTTAGCTTACACCCTCAGCATCAACTGAGATGAGGCAACAATCCTCAACAGATGTCAATCTGTCAACAGGTGCGCGACCTGTCAGTAATTTAGCCCGCGTGTGAACGCGCTCTGGCTCACTAAAACCCGTGTGTGAACACGGCCAGTGTATAATGCAACAAGCATTTGCTTCTAAGCAACTAGGGTTTTTATTTTCTTCACATGCTCAGAACTCTATTGTCTTCTACTGTCCAAACTGACCCACAACCAGTCACAATACATCCAAGCTCTCCAATAGCTCGGTCATGCTCCACAACAAGTCAATATGAATACTATCTCAATCATGTATAAACAACAAGTATACCATAGCAATCATGTCACTACTGAATCACAAGAGTGTTGCTCACTCCATCCATCAAATCAACCAAGTTGAGCCACATCATAGAAGCCATACCAAGAATGCCCTAAGCATTCACAACATATCAAGCAATAGTATCTATCAAGACAATAATGTAACCATACCAGTGTTTGAGTGATAGATCTGAGGCCATAGAATGCAGATCTAGAAGCTGCCTCATCATCCAAGAGCTTGGCACCAGCTCAAACACAAATCTCCATGATTTTATTTAGTCCATGCTCCCTATACACAGACAACCCGCGTGTACAAGCACCCTATACACAGACAACCTGTATGGGCATAAGAAAATAGGGTTTTCTATGAATCCAAAACTTTTTCCGTCAAGATCTCCGACATTGCTGAAACTTGGATGCATCCATGAGATCCTCCTCTCTCTCTCTTCCTCAGAATAGATCTTCAATCATGCTCAAGAGATCCACACCAATAGGATGCTCTCACAAGAAGCTCTCCATCAATACTCCAAAAAATATTACCAAGAAGCTCTCCATTGATCCACAAGGATTCTCACCAAATGTACATTTTACAAGAGATCCTAGCTTCTTATTTATACTTTCATCTTCTAGGTCACTTAACCCATTTTTAGGTTACTTAACCCATTTCTAGGTCACTTAACCTATTTTCCTTATTTAAGGGTTAACCACTTTCCATGAATAGAAAGTTCTCCAATACTTTATCATTTAAATATTCCTTCTTGATTTTGTCACTTTACTTTATCATTTAAATGATTTCTTCTTTTCAAGCACTTTTACTTCTTTAACCTTTTGGGGCTTCAAGCCTTCATATGGGGGTCCTCCAACTTCATAAGGCCATAATTCTCAAACCGTGAGGAGTTATGTGACATTCCACATACCATCGAAAATGGCATGTCAAGCACTATCCATCTAGGATAGTTTCACCAACAACTTCATTGATCTTCATATCATTATTCCACATACAAGCATGGGTCCTCCAACCGTTCTTCTAGGATAACTCATTCCATAAAGCATATTCCTATGAGGGCTTGCACCATAAGGGGACCACTTAGGATTTCATCCATTTGTGCACCTTATCAACCATGATAAGACAATAATGATTCACCACTGCATCATATATATCAACTATGCATCATGTATCAATGACAACGCATTGATCCATCTTCATCAAGGGCATCATATCAATGATCCATCTTTATCAATTGGTTTCCACTTGGACATAGATTATTCTCATCAAGGGAATCATATCAATCAATTACTTGACATCAATCAATGACATCAATCAATCCAAACCATTTACATATGATCCAACAATCTCCCAAATAATCAAACCATTGGCATCAATGACAACATGATCCAACATACTTCATTTGAGTAATCAGAAATGATGTTGGATAAGTCACTCACACCATAGAGTGATACAAGAGTCAGTATTATAATCTAGAAGAGTAAATGCCTTGAACTATTTTCCATCTGGAAAATCTCTATTCATCATTCGCCTGGATGATGATTATCTCCAATAAACTGCTGACAGTCTTCAAGGCAATTAGAACAAAAATAGAACACAAATGTGTCTATCCATAGTAGTATATAACTACAATCTAGTGGTACACTGCCATACCAAGTAACACACAAGTACTTGATAAACAATGTATAGTCATGAACAGTGGAACATATCCACCACAGTAGTCTTCATCTATTGTCATACAGTCTTCATAACAAACATCTGATAGAAACCTGCACATAAACAATGTTACGATATAAACTGAATCATCTGGGCCAATCTTTCACTCACATCTGTGAGCTCTGAAAGAATATCTACCCTCAGAGTAGAACAATGAGATATCTGGACTATTCTTCTCAAGCAAAGGAAGAATAACTGTCCTGTCTTATGGACCATTCCCCACCCTGGGCCATTCTTCCTACACTAATCAAAGTGCACCCTAGAGAGAATGTATAACCCTAAGGAATGTTGATCTTGGACCATTCCCCACCCTGGGCCATTCCTCCTACAGTAATCAAAGTGCACCCTGGAGAGAATGTATAAACCCTAAGGAATGTCTGTCCCTGATTGCTGAGCCTGGACCATTCCTCCTACGCTAATCAAAGTGCACCCTGGAGAGAATGTATAAACCCTAAGGAATGATTGTCTGGACCATTTCCTCTGTTAACCACAAGAGGAAAAGACTATCATGCATCAACCTCCAAAACGAACCATTCATCACGTTAACCACAATGAGAAATTACTGTCCGGCAAGGTGGACCAGTCTTCTTGAGTAACTCTTAAGAAGAGAGACTTACCTAGACCACTCCCCATGTTAACCACAATGGGAAGTCACTGTCTATGATACATCAGAAATCATACTACTTCCTATTTTAACCATAATGGGAAGTCATTGTCCGTCAGAAATCTCAATCCACTCTCCGAACATGAAAGCATCTGTCCAAGATGGACTATTTTTCAATGAATGTTTTCAATAATATTTTCAGTGCTCCCTCCCAACCTGGGCGTTATTTCTTCCTTTTTCAATAAGGAAGTTGTTTCCACTAGCTCCATCTTGAGTATGCAAATGCTTTTCCAAAATGTTTGCTTATCTGCTCATCTGTGGAGATATGTATTGGAGAACCATTTTCTCCTTTCTAGACTTCATCATGGATAATGTAATGCTTGATTTCAAAATGTATTTTAGTCTGGAACACTGTGAAGGCTTCATGTAGATCTGAACAATAGAGTATATCATTGTTGGAAAACTGGAACATATCCATGTGGCACTTCTTCTGTCATCATGAGATCTGATCTATTGAGTAGTCATCTTGATGTTATAGGAAATCTTCACCACGCTTCTGATGTGCACTGGAGGTTCTCCACCAAGTTATCTTCTTTTATCTGCATATAAGAGTCTCTTTCTAGTATGCCTTAAAGTCTTGAGATTGCTCTTCATACGCTCTTTATTCAATTTCTCTGGAAAAAATTCTTTGCATTCATCTGATGTAGAACTCCAACTCATGGATGTTGCGGATGATATAATGACTTATGTAGAGATAAGTCTGGTTTACTGGAACAATTAATCATCATAATCTTCTCCCTCCATCTGGGATAACCTTTGGTTCTAGATCTCGCAATGCTTTCATTCATAAGTCTTCCATACACTGTTCTTCATCATGACTTTCAGTTCTTCTGCTTGATTGCTTTTAGTGAGTTCATATAAGGATAGTAATCTTGTGATTCTTGATACAATGACTGGTTGTTCTGGTTTCTCTTTCTTTCTTGGAATCCTCATGTTCTTCTTCATGCTTTTATTTAGCTCTTAGGTCCATGGAGTTTCTTATAGATTCCATGCCCTAGAGATTCCACTTCTTCCTTTCATCATAGGATCATGGATCTGGATGGACAACTAAGAATACTTTAAGGCTTCTCTTCGAAGAAGTCTTCTTCTGTGGTTGAACTGAACATGTACTGTCTTTCATGGTTGCTACCATGGATATATATATTTCATCATCTTCAATGGATCATAGGATTAGCTCCCTCCTAATCCTTGCTTCATGTATAAGTGCATATAATTGGCTCCCTCCATCTAACAGAGTACATGCTTCCATCTGCATCCTTATTGTCTCATGCAATATATAATTGGCTCCCTTATCTAACAGAGTCCACGCTTCCATCTTGTTGTTTTCTACAAAACGTCATAAGTCTTTTTCCAATTTCCTCTCAATTGCTGACTTCTTTTTGTCTTTGCTTCTTCTAAGTCTCTTCATGATTGATTCGTCTTATCTTGCAATAGCTTCCACATGATTTGTATTTCATTCTTTCATGTGTATTATCTAATGATATCTATTTCCATATTGTTTGTTCTTCCATAGGTATAGTTCTTCTTGGAACATATTATCTTCCAAGAAATAGATATACAAGATATGTACAGAGACGATGCAGACAAGATATGTACAAGAAATAAGAAGAGTGTTGTTACCTTTTAGAAGAAGAAGTCTCTTCCATCCTGCTTAGTCTTCTTTGTAGGTTCCTTTTCTTCGTAAATTGATGCTTTGTGTTTCTCCTTCCTTTTCTTTAGCTCGGGACAATGATTCTTGTAGTGACCATACTTTCAACAGTTGAAGCATTGTACTTCTAAAATGTCTTTCTCTTGATTTGACTTCCTCCTTGAGCCAAACTTTCTTTTGTTCCTGAAGTTCTTGAATCTTGTTGTGAAAGCTTAATCATCGTACTTCCTTTGGGGTTTCTCTTTTGCATTGATCCTTGATTCTTCTTGAGCACAACAAGTCCAAAGTTCTTCAAATGTTGGATACTCCTTCCTTGTGTTCATGCTTGTGGCAAATGCATCCCACATCTTGGGAATACCATTGAGTACTATGTTCACCAATTCCTTCTCTAAAGTGATCTTTTCAATAGCTTGTAGTTGATATCTTAACTGGGAGATCCTTACAAAGTATGATGTTATGTTGTCATCATCATTCATCTTCATGTCACAGAGCTCATTCTTCAGACTCATAACTTGTACAATGTTTCTGACTGAGAAGAGATTTGTTAGGGCATCGTACATTTTCTTCGATGAGTCACGATGGGAGATGTAGGGTATCAAGTGTTCTTTTATATAATCCACTATGATAATCATGACATTGATGTCAACATCTTTGAGCTTCTCCATAGATGCAACGTTCTACGGTTCCTTCTCTTTTCCTTCTTCAAACTCTGGTTTCATGATATTTCCTTTCACGATATCCAACACTTTATTCTTGGCAAGGATGAGATCAATCCTTTTCTTCCACACTCTAAAGTTAGAGGCTCTGTCTAACTTGTTCTCATACTTCATAGAGTTAGTCATGGCTTGCTTGACTTAGTCAAACCCTAGATTTGACCAGAAATTCAAACTTCACATCTTGGCTTGCTGAGAGTGTCAGAAGATGCGCTAGGCTAGAGTGCACTGATCTATCCGGAGATTAGGTCAATCCATTCACTTAAGGTGCCTCAACAAGATGATTAGGGTTTCTGCAACTGCTCTTGCTAGTAACCCTAGCGACAGTTCCTCAACGAGCTCAATATGCTAGCGGCTATGTTTCCTTCCAACGTTTAGACTAAATGAAGGAGGTGTGGGCCCATAACCTGTTAGAATATGAAATATGTGTGCTCATTTTACCATTGAAAATACCCTTGTCACCCAACCATAGGCCGAAGCCACCCTTCGAGCACCTTAACCTTGACTGAGAATTACTCCAGTAGCAAACCCTAGGCTAGATAGCCAAACAAGGTGTAGCACATCTTCCTCCAAGGATAGCACACCAACAATAGTTGATTAGATAGTCCAAACCCTAGCCAAGAGATAGTCCAAGCCAATACTGAAAACTAGTTGCTGCAGCTCTCCTCCACACGTGCGCACCAAACTGGGAACTGCAGTGTGCACCAGTTGCTGCTCTGCAATTCTGAGATGTGTCAAATGAGAACTGACACCCTGTATTTATAATGGTTCTACCATATTTGTTGGGGCCGACTTCTCCTTTTAGGTACATGTCTGTTCAGTATATTATTATTATTTCTGGCTGACTTCTTCTCTTGGAGGCTAATAACCCAATATAAATTATCTTCTTGAGCCGACAAGACTTCTAGGGTTATTAGCCAACTCATTAGGGTTTTCTCTTGCTTTCCAAAGTCTTCTATTCTCTTCAAGTTTACACGTGGAGGTAAATACCTCCCGTAGCTACCATAATATTAACAGGAACCAAGGTGTTCTTCAACAGTTATGTCTTCTTATCTGGTGAACTTGGGCATGTATTTCAGGTAATCTCCAGTAGGGAGAGTATCTAAAGGCTGAGGTAAAATGAGAGGAGCATATCTGGCAGCTACTATGGCGTCCATTCTGTTTCTGGGTGGATTAGCTCCTGCCATTGGAGTGTGAATAGGAGGAGAACCAGGAGGAGATGGGGTTCGAATAGGGGAGACTGGAGCTGAACTTCTGAGAGGAAAGGGAAACAATAAAGGATTTGGATAAAAGGCCACAGGGCTCGAGGGACCAAAGGCTTCTCTTTCTGTAAAACTAGTAACTCTAACAGGAGGAGGGTTAGTAAATCCCAGAGTGGGAAAATATTCTGAAGTCCTGGGCCTAAACCATGGTACAACTTCAGGGGAAAAAGGAGTGACAAGGATTTATCCCTCCAATCCAAGCCCAAGAAGGAAGAATTCAACAGGAACACTCCCGAACTTTAAACTTCGGGAAACTCCAACAGATGGTATAACAGGAAAATGAGAAGCAGATATTGTAGTTTCTATAGGAGGACAACGGAAATCATCAGAAATACCTGGTTCAGCAGTAGAAGTACCTTCTCGAAGGGCCTTTCCCTTTCTAATAATGTTTTGTGGATCAACTTCAGGCATAGTTAGAGGAAGTTGTGGATGAGACCACATGTGTCTACCTTTCGGAGCCAGCTGAAACAATGGGGTCGAACTAGTGGAGTCGTCGCAATGGAGTCGCCAGGTGCACAGTAGAAATCTCAATGGTTTTGGTATCTGATGCACCATCAGAATCAGAAGATCATTGTCATTCAATCCCAGGGAAAATCTTCAACTTCGTCCCTGGTGTTGAAACAAACCTTGAATTTTTTATTCTTAAAGATAAAAGATTTGTATTGTTGAGTCTTTGAATTTTTCAAATTTCCTAAAGCAAAAATTTCATCACTGATGAATTCGCGATGCCTTTTATGGTTTATTTTTGGACAAAGAATGGAAAAAATCAAAATGAACATAAGTTTTCCAACACTTTTTCAAACAATCTTTTAAACGGGCAGTAATTTAAAATTTAAGGAATTTTAATTTAAATCGGAATATCGGGATTCAGAGTTTTGCATGAACAAATGTTTAATGCAAATTGAATTGCAAAATCCCGATTCCCGATTTCTCGATACTTTAAAAATCAATTAAAACATCATTTACTTAATTCAGAATTAAAAAGGGTTTAAACATTAAGTTAATCACATCGTGAAATCGGGATTCGCGGTTTTGTGAAATCAAATAATCTTGTCATCGTGTTTCCCGATTTCCCGATTTCACGATACAGTTAATCCTTAATTAAAGTTTTGAATTGATTTAATTACCACTAAGAATGATTAAAAGATAATTAATTACATCGCGATATCGGGATTCACGATTTTCTAAGAAACATGTTTCATGTCATCAGATTTCCCGAAATCCTGATCCCCGATCTTCCAATTAATGAAATCCCGAAAAGGTCTAAACTTGATTAATTAAGATACTAAAAACATTTTAATTTAAATAATACATCGCGATTTCGGCCATCGGGGTTCTCTGATGACATTTTTTCTGCACATCAAAAGTGCCGAAATTCCGAAAAGCAGGTTTTCAAATTTAATTCAAGGTTAATGCTAATTAATCATCCTTCTAAACAAGGCTTAAAGTTAAATTTTATTCGAATTTCTTTAAAGCGTCATTCTCCGATTTAGTAAATTTCTATTATATTTGAAAACACTGAGAAAGCATAAGTACAAACATTAAATGCATATCTTTGGAAATATCTTTTGCATTTAAGAGCCTTAATTTCCTAACAGAGGTACAAATCTCAATGTTTTTATGATATATTCGAAGTAAACTGTTGAAACGACTGTATAATCATTTCAAAGCTAAATCCCTCTCTGTTACAGGTTTTCAACTAAACACAGAGCTATGGCACCCAAAAAGGCTTCGAAGAAAAATGAAGAGCAACCAGAAGGTGATATTATTTCTGATACTACTGCATCTGGGGTACACCCTGTCAAATCATGGAATGGAATTTCCAAAAAACTAGAGGATGAGCTTAAATATGCGGCCACTGATTCGAAAAATCACCTCCGAGATATTGCCGAGACTGAGCTTCATAAGGTGGCTGCACGTCCGAGACTCGTGTCATATACCGATATGATCGCCTGGGCTCTGGATAAAGTAGATGTCCTGACCAGAAGTATTCTGAATGAGCAAGGAGCTGTCATCGACTCATTTAGGCCTGAACATATTCAAGTAATGTATAAGCTCTTGCCCAATTATAGACACACTTTTAATTCTGAGTTTGTAGCTGCATTTCAAAGAAAAGAGTGCATTGAAGGTGGCCAAACATACCCTGACATGATAAGAGGATGGGCCAGAGATGAAAACAAGTTTAGGGACGATTTACATGGAATTTATGCCACAGCTTCCTTAAACGAATATATGGTGTATGTAGCAATGATGTTATGTAGAATTTTTGGGAGAAAAGATCCTTGTCATTTTCATGCAGATTGGACACCTTTCTTAGAGGAAGTTTCAGAGGGACGCAGTTTTAATTGGCACAAAATTTTGTCAGATAACCTTACATCAGAGGTTATGAATTACAAAGCAGCTAGGTCAAAAGGACAGCCAGTGTCTTTTTATATGCCAGCTTATATCATGGATGCCATTTGTTTTATGACTCCTTTCCCATTAATGAATTGGAGTTGGAATGTTTCTTCCCAAAGCCTGTTCATAAGTACCACTCAGCTCTCTGGGAAGAAAATGCAAAAAATGTTTTTTATGAGGTTTGTCATTATGTAATTATCCCTCTGCACAAAATATTCTTTGGATATGAACCTCCTCGCATTTCTAATACCATCATAGAAAACCTCAAGTTAGTTGCTGACTGGTTCATTGAGGAAATTTTTTCCTATGTTAGGGTTTATGGCTGTTCTATTCCGCCTCATGCACTCCCAAAATTTTTACCAGACAGGTTGATATGTAGAGAAGTGGCTTATCAGCTAGTCAATGGTGGTATTGGGTTAGAATTAAAATCTCAACAGAAAAAAGCATGGCCATCTTTTCCTGTTTATATAGGAAAATTCGTTTTATTAAACATAGGCCATTCTAAGGCAGAAGCCGAGTCGATGGACGAAGTGAAATTAGCAAGTATAGAGCACAGGAAACACGACCCTTACCAAATAATCAGTCGGCACTGCACACAATGTAATTTAAAAGCATATGAACATGAATTTTCAGTTTATGATGATGTTTTCAAAAATGTTAAATCTTATGAGGAAGTGCAGAGCATAGTGCAAACCTTGTCACCTGATGCACAGGTGGGGTTTGCATCTTTTCAAAGAAATAGATGATGCTGTCTGCAAAAGATTTTACAAGGTGAAATGTCAACTTCATTGCCAGAGCAAGAAACAATTCCTCTGGGGTTTGAAACCATTATTCAGGATAAGTCAAGTGACAAAGATAAGTTGAAAAATCCTGAAATACCTCCTCAGAATACAGAGGGTTCTCAGACCAAAGAACCACAGACAGAAAAGGGAAAAGGAATAGAAACAAGTCCAATAGTTCTCGATGATATTCCAGAAAATGTTGGAGGAATAGCTTCAAAGGAACTTGGCAGCCCTATTACAGCATTGACCCCACACAGTCTACTTTCGGAACCCCTCATGAAGGAGTTCTATATGTAAGTGAATTAGAGCCAATCACCAGAGATGAAATCCCTTCATCTGATTATTTTTTCAGTAAAAAACGAAGAGCTGTCTTGAAACAGGAAATTCATCCTGTAGGAGAAAGAATGATCAAAAAACATAAAATTATCATTGATGGGAAGAAACTCAATGAAGGAGAA
>ML778533.1:1844390-1868074 GCA_009831015.1 Picea engelmannii | reverse complement strand
GAGAGCGGGGGGGGGGGTGAATCAGTATGAGCACTTTTTACCACTTTCGATCACAATATATATAAAATTTAAATTTATCAATAGTATTCAATAGTTTTTCACTTATGCATTCAATATAACATGAGCATATAAGCAATACCATTTAACAATATCACATCAAATGCATAATACACAAGATTTATGTGGAAATTAACCAAATGGGATAAAACCACATAATGATTCCTTATATATCAAAAGAATAAATCCATAGGAAGAACCAACTTCCCAATTCTTCAGCTCCAACTGGAAGGAGGATCCAACCCCCTATTTGCAGGCTCCAACAAGAAGGAAGCTACAACTCCCCAATTTACCAGCTACAATTGGAAGGAGGCTCCAACCCCCTAGTTTACAGGCTCCAACCCGAAGGAAGCTCCATCTCCCTAAATTCTCTCGCTCCAACTAGAATGAGGTTATGACCCCCTAATTTACAAGCTCCAACTCCCTGTGTTCTACGACTCCAATTCGAAGGAGGTTACAACCCCCTTTCCTTGCCTCGTTCTACTGCCCTGAAATATAAGTGTAGACTTAACCTGTCACTACCATTGATATTGTCACTACCACTATCATTGATACATCAATCAACATTTCACTGTCACTCTCATCAACATGTCCCTGTCACTGTCACATCAACCTATCATTGTCACTATCACATCAACTTGTAACTGCCACTGTCTTTGTCACTATAAATGATACACCATCATCAACCTGTGTGTCTTAACCATGTACCAAAGACCTGTACCATATCATGCATCAACTGAGAACCAAAACCTTTACCATACCATGCATCAACCATGTAGAAAAACATGTGCCATACCATGCATCAATCATGCACCAAAACCTATACCATATCATCAATTATATGCAACCAACCATATACTTCAATCACATACCAGAACCATGTGGCATGTACCAAAGCATCAACCATGTACAAAACCATGTACCATAACAACGTTGCAACAAGACCTTGAGTTGTTCCTTGACCATGTACCATATCACTCATGATATGTCTCAATCATGGCATACACCATATATCATAAGATATCATCAATGAAGTGTTTTAACAAAGTAACAAAAGAAATGCCTCATACATATGTTATAACAATCAATATCATATACCAAATATGTGCCTCACACATATTCCAAAATCACTAGTGTGTGCTTCAAGCATGTGATGAAATCACCATGACATATACCAAACCAGATACCAATATAGCCAAAATGCACTTCTAACAATGTATCATATCATCACCAAGGTGTATTGTTACGAGGAAAATCTCTCTATGGCTAGGGGTAAACCACAACAGAAGGAAATGATTGCAAAAATCAACTGTATTCCCAAGTTTTCTATATAAACAAATATTCTAGCAAGACAAGATAAAAGGCCTACCTCATCTAGACATCCGATGAAGTCCACCATTGAGCATTTTACCCAAAGTAATATACCAGCAACTAGTCCTCAACAACCAAGCAAAGAAATCATATGGTGATAATATATGATGCTAGCACATTCAATAACATAATCCATTAATATACATAACAAATACACCCATGGAATAATAATTCAAATATTTGCAAGATATCAATTGGACGAGAAAATAGTATTTCTATTAAGATATAATCAGCGGAAGTGAATCAGTTATAGACTTCCGTGTCGGAATGGTTCAGAACCGATAAACTCAGTTCCTTCCAGCTGGGCCTCCACCACTTCAATCCTCCACCAAAAGCAAGCTCATGTAAGAGAGATAATGGAATTCTCACTCAATAAGGGAAGAGATTGGGGGATGAACATTGTTTTTAGACTTAAAGGATAAAGGGATGCAGACTCAATATGAAGTGAATAATTCCTCCAAAGCCAATTTTCTCTCAAAGTTGAATTATTTGTCCTCCTTTCCATATCTCAGAATTGGCCCATTTATAGCCTTCAAGTGGAACTGAAGGGCTGAGTTAGAACGTTTCCAATATACAGAAGACCAGGGATCATTGATCTCTTGTCGTGACATGGAAACTAGACACCATTTTTCATTTTTGGGCACATTTCTCGATGTACACGGGCTATAGTGGTGCAACTTGTGTATACGCATGTTGTATAGTAGGCAAGGTGTGTATATGTGGAAAAAATGTATTTTTAGCTCTGGGATTTGCAAAAAGGGATGAAAAGTGTGCATAAGGAAATGAAAAAAGGCCTTATGTGCAAGATTACATGGGGTGAGGCAAATATTTCTATAACATGTACCATATCATGTACCATCACCAAGACATGCCTCAAGTATGCACCATATCATCAAATGCATGTACCTCAAACATGTGCCATAACATCATTAAGAAGTGCCTTATACATGCATCAATATCCCCAATAAATGTACCTCATACATGCACCTCTCAAGCATGTGCCAATGTATCAACAATATAATGAAGACATGCCTCAAGCATGTGCCATAATATCACCAAGATATAATCTCATAACAAGCATATAAACATTCCCCTAATTTTTTAGTTGACCTGGTGCTTCAATCACACACAAACAGACCAACCTGGGCATCAACAACCCGACATAAGCATCTCTCACCAAAAATGTCTTATCCTCATGGGACTAATATTGGTGACATGTGGGTCCTCACATGACAGACACTAAGAAACCCCTGGGGGTGCCTCGTGGGACACTAGTAGTCTAACCCATGAGGGTCAGCCAAATTAGGTTTTTTTCAAAGAAACCCTCGCACACCTGCAATCTTGAAACTTTCACACTCTTAACTCTTCCTCTACCTCATACTCGACATCTTAGATTCACTAAATACATCAAGTGTGATCACATAGAATATATTTAATAATTTGTGTGTGTGTTATACTTATGAGAGATTCTTTGAGGTCTATTTATATTTTTTCTAAGTAACTTCTCTTATTAACTTTAGGGATTCTTGTTACAACCACTTTATCCTTTAATTAATGAATTGTAACTGTTTATGGGATTCTTAACCATTCTTTGGGGCTTACAACTTCATGAGGGTATATCTCTTTAACAATGAGGAATCACGTGATGTACCACCTATGACTGTAAATGACACAACTATGAATATCCATCTATGAGTGTGTTACCTGCATTTACTCTGTCCTTCATGTTGTTATTCCTCAAACAACTTCGGACTTCATGCCCACACGTATGGGGATTCTTGTAAGCTTCATCAAGTACACCCATCACATATATTGACATCAATGACAACCACTCATGTTGAAATCAATGACAACCAACTTGCCAACAATATTCCCCTTTGGCATCGATGTCAACACTCATACTCCCCCTCTGACCATCGCTCCTCATCTATCTCTCTAGATGTTTCTCTCCTCATGTTTCTCTCCCCCTTTGACATCAATGGCAAAGGGTATCTCACTTTGGGGTTGATCCCCTTGTCTTCATCCTTCAGATCTTTCAGTCGTGATCTTTCGCTTTCTCCTTCTTTGATATCATGGGAAAAATGGTAACTCCCCCTGATGGTATGTCTCCCCCTATCTTCATGCTTATGATCTTTCTTTCTTAATCTCTTTCTCTAATTATTTCTCTCCCCTTGACTTCTCTGAAATATGTCATGCAGATCAATGTGGGGCTTCTTGTACTTTCTTTATTTCCTCTCTTAAGGTGATTCATGTCCACAAAGGCTCTACTATCCCCTTAACTAGATGTTATAGTAATTGAAGGTACTTATGAGTGTGTTTATTTTCTATTTTTCGATACAGAAATGCATTTTTTTCACTCCTCTATAATCAACATTTTTTTGAAGTTATATTAGATGTACTAAAAAAAAGGGTAAAATCTATAAATATTTGAAAATAAAATTTTGTTATCTTATATCTTATGTAAGTTGGATGTATTAAGTATGTTGTGTTTGTATATACATGAGTATGCCCACAAACCTTGTTATAGTTACTTTCTTGATAAGAAAAAATAAATTTACATCCATTACGCTATAAGAAATGAATAATTAAAACACAATACAAAAGGTTAAAAACAATTTTAAAATATAAAATAAAAGATACATATCAAAAAAATTTAAAAGGTGAAATAAAAGCTAACATAAACATTGTTGAAGGAGAGGATGAGTTGGCATGCATGTGAAAAAGGCATTAAAAATGGATACCATAAAAGATATGGCAAAGAAATTATAAATATATTAAATAAAAAAAAGGAAATATCATACTTGTATATTTGTAATTGTAATTGAATAGGTAAAGGGAAATGTATATAAAAATGGATGTCATAAAATATATGGCAAAAAAATTATAAATATATTAAATAAAAAAATGTGAAATATCATACTTATATATTTGTAATTATAATTGAATAGGTAAAGGGAAATGTATATAAATGTAAGGATATAAGATAGGTTTAAGGGTTATGATATATACAATCTAAGGGTAGTGACTTAATGTAAAATAACGAGTAATAAAGAATATAATTAATGAAAATT
Source organism: Picea engelmannii (assembly GCA_009831015.1). Taxonomy (NCBI): domain Eukaryota; kingdom Viridiplantae; phylum Streptophyta; class Pinopsida; order Pinales; family Pinaceae; genus Picea; species Picea engelmannii. The sequence continues at coordinate 1,863,575 of ML778533.1, read as the reverse complement.
TAGTGATTTGTTAATATAATGATTCACATAGATATTGGTGGTCACTTCAACTGGCTCAAAATACTTTTTTGACAATTTTGGTAATTTACTATTTTTAGCAGTTTTTAACTTCTAGGGTCATTTTGAGGGTTTAAATGAATGTTTTTCGGGATCGAGCTTCTCAATGATTGTCGAAGGCTCTAATTAAGCCCCCAAAATGAATCTTTTTGAAGATACCTTTCCAGCAAGCTATTGTGCGCCCCAAACGGAGATCGTATGCCAAAGTTATGCCCTGGGGAAGTTGATACACCAAACTACCCAAAACGAGGTCCACAAAAGTGTTGGTTTTTCATCTTCCGGGGTTAGGGTTTTGAATTTTTTTTGTGATAAAAAGGCCTTTGGAGCCTCATTGTAAAATCATCTTCTTGCGAATGCGAGTAGCGGACACATCTCTTCTCAGAGATAAGCTGTCACCATTCTAGTGAGTCTTTTACTCTGTATTTTTACAGTCTTTGTACATTTTCGCTTATTAAGAGAAAATTGTGTATTATTGCATCTATGTGTTTATGGTTGCATCTTTGATACATTTCTGTTATATTATTGGATGTCCGAGATATCTATGTACATTTCTTTATTATATCTTTGTGCTCATTTCGTGCCAAAAATAATTTGGATCATATAATGTTAATTGTGAAAATGATTAAATTAAAATTATAAATTGCTAATGTTAATGAATGTTACTTAATAAGATTAGGGTTAGTTTATAACTAATTATAAAGGATCAATTATATAAAGATAGAAGCTCCATAAGAATGTAAACTATTAAAGGGAAGGGTTAAAAACTTCATTAAAAGGGTAAGTTAGAGTAATGGGTGAGTACCCGCAACGCTGGCATAGCTAACACATCGAGAGAGTTGTTAGGACACCAGTACGAAGTTACCAAGCTTAAAGGATTTGACCCCGAACTTTAGCCACTTACCTTATGGGAGTAATGTCTATTTACAGACAGGTATAAAGAACTTACTCCTAACCCTATGTTTGCAAGTATAAGTTTGAGCAAAACGTGGAATGCCTTAAACTCTTTCTTGATAAGCATTTGGTTTAATGTAGATTCAGTTATTCAAGATGGTTAGGACTCGGGGAAATCGAGGCCGAGGGGCGTCATCGCATGGACCACCAACGTCGACGTTGCCACCACCATCGCTTGAATTAGCTCTCATTTTGCGCTCCTTAGAGGCTATTAATCAGACATTAAAGGGACTCCAGTCAACAGATGTCGAAGTGGAACCCCCATCATATGGAGTGGGTAACCTTGAAGCATCGAGGGACTCAGAGGGAGGGTCTCCACTAGGGGACATCACCAGAGAACTACAAAAGATCAAACTCCCAGAGTTTGCAGGAGGACGTGCAAGTGAACGTGCTGAGGCATGGTTGGAAGGAATGACGAGATGTTTTTCCTTGAGAGACTGTGCTTCCACGTCAAAAGCGAAGATAGTGATATTTCAGTTGAGGGACAGTGCCTTGAACTGGTGGGGTAATCTGGAGAGGCAGTTGCACCTTACCCCAGACACTGTCTCATGGGAGATTTTTGAGGAGAGGTTCTGAAGGAAATATTTGCCTGCTTACTATGAGGAACAACAGGTAGGAGCATTTCATGCCCTAATTCAGGGAAACAAGATCGTGGAAGAGTATGAGATCAGGTTCATGGAGTTAGTAAAATATGTCTCGTACATGGATACTGATCAACGACAAACATAATGTTTTATGTACGGGTTAAACCCTAAGGTAAGGGCCATGGTATAGATGTGGAAACCATTGTCAGTAGTTGAAGAAATTGAAAATGTTGTTACACGGAGGAGCATATGAGCTTAAATGGAGGTATGAGATCAACCATTCCACAACATATTGGATTCGTGGGGAAGGCCCCTAGGACTTTCTCCAGGGGAGGAAGCTCTCGGCCACCTCCTTATGGAAATAGAATCACACCTAGAGAAGTTACAACATGTATTTCAATGGTAGCGAGTGCAACATCCCAGTCATCGCCAACAAGACAGGCAGGTCCACGACCTTCTTAGGGAGCAACAATTAGGGGCAGGGGCTCCAGGGGAAGGAACTCATTTCAGAGGCCTTCACAGGGAAGCACCTAGGTTCCACTCTGTGTTACTTGTTGTGGGTGCGAAGGACCTCATTACTAGCGTGATTGTCCAGAGTCACAAGTAGGCTTTGTGCATAGAGAAGGAAAGTCCCCGATGGGAAGAACGAGTAGTAGCCACCGGATTTATCCAGTGGTTAATAACTGCTAAGAAGAGCATCAATCCACCATGGTGGAGTTGTCAGATACGCTAAATCATGTCAATGCTAAACTTTTATTTCATTCTGGTGCTACAGATAGTTTCATTTCACCTTGTACATTAGAAAAGTGTGGGTTGGCAGCCTACGAGCACGATGACTTTAAACAAGTCAAGATGGATTCGGGGGAAAAATAAGCAGTAGGTCCTACTGTTGATAATTGTCCAATAGACCTGGGAGTGTGTACTACTAGGTTGAAGGTGTATGTCACTGCTCTAGGGATGTATGACCTAATCATTAGGATGGACTGGTTAGAAGCCCATCGAGCTATGGTAGATTGCTTCATGAAAATGGTGCTTTGTGTTGACGATGAAGGAAGGTCAGTAGAGATCCACAGTGTATGGAGGAAGGTGTCTGTACGATTTATCTCAACCATGAAGGTTAAATGTCGCATGAGGCAAGGTTGTCGATTATATGTAGAGGAAGCAGTCAATGAAGGGAAAGGAACCTCCATGGATCAGTATCTAGTATTGTCAGAGTTTAAGGATGTTTTTCCAAAAGAGTTGCCAGGGTTACCTCCTGAAAGGGAGCTTGATTTTACCATTGAGCTAAAACCTAGTGCGGAGCCAATTTCCAAGACACCGTAGAGGATGGCAGTGCTAGAACTTTGTGAGTTGGAGATGTAGTTGAAGGAACTACTTGACTTAGGGATAATAAGGCCTAGTGTCTCACCTTGGGGTGCACCAATAATTTTTGTCAAGAAAAAGGATGGTTCCTTATGACTGTGTATAGATTAGAGGGACTTGAATAGTGCTATAGTGAAAATAGGTACCCAATGCCACAGATAGATGATCTCTTTGATCAGATGAAAGGAGCACCGATTTTCTAAAAAAATGATCTGTGGTCAGGGTATCACCAGTTAAGGATTAAGGAAGGCAATATTCCTAAAACTGCCTTTCAAACTTGGTTTGGGCATTACGAGTTCGTTGTAGTACCTTTTGGTTTGACCAATGCACCAGAAGTATTCATGAGCCTCATGAATGGTGTATTCCGAAAGTACTTAGACCACTTTGTACAGGTCTTTCTGGATGATATCCTCATCTATTCCAAGAATGAAAGAGAACATGAGAAACACTTGAGAGTGGTGTTGTCATGCCTTAGAGAGAACAAGTTGTATGGCAAGTTGTCGAAGTGTTCTTTCTTCCAGAAAGAGATTCATTATTTAGGTTATATCATTTCCGGTGAAGGAATCTCTGTGGACTCGGAAAAGGTGAAGGCCATTATGGAATGGCTAGTGCCGAAAAATGCTCATGAGGTGAGAAGCTTCATGGGGCTAGCAGGTTATTATCAGAGGTTTGTGGAAGGATTCTCTAATATATTGAAACCCATCACCACCTTGCAGTGCAAGGGGGTCATGTAGGAATGGACAGAGGAATGCGATATTGCATTCATCTAGCTTAAGAGGTTACTAACCAGTGCACCAATTCTACGAGTGTTGGATATGGAAAAAGACTTCACAGTCTACACGGATGCCTTGAAGCAAGGATTGGGGGCCATGCTAATGCAGGATGGGGGAGTGATAGCATATGCATCAAGAAAGTTGAAGCAACATGAGGAGCTTTATGCTATTCATGATTTAGAGTTGGCAGTTGTAATGCTAGCTCTGAAGCTTTGGAGGCATTATCTAGTGGGGCGAAGCTTTGAGCTCAAAACAAACCATGAAAGATTAAAGCATCTCTTCACTCAAAGGGATCTCAATGCTAGGCAGAGGCGATGAAGTGAGTTTATGAGTGAGTACGATTTTGGAATTTCATACATCAAGGGAAAGGAGAATGTGGTCGTGATGCCCTAAGCAGGAGACCACATGTCTTCTCCTTGGTTCCCTTAAAGGTTAATCTAAGGGAGCGAATGTTGGTGAAAATACTTGGAGATAGTTTCTATTTAAAGGTTACTTCAACCCTCCAGAGTGAGAGGTAGTTAGAACCCAAGTATGAAGGATATAGCCTTGAATCCGAGGGATTGTTAAGATATCAAGGAAGGATGTACATCCCTGAGGGTGGGGATATTCGAATCATCACACTCAAGGAATCCCATAGAGAAATTTACTATGCACATCCAGGTGTGAAGAAAATGTACGCAGACATGAAGAATCTTTTCTTCTGGTTAGGAATGAAGCATGATGTAGTCCATTTCGTCGCCAAGTTCCTTGAGTGTCAACAAGTGAAGGATGATCATCACCACCCGTTAGGTCTCCTACAACCGCATGATGTTCTTATGTCCAAGTGGGAAGTCATTTCTATGGATTTTGTTCTAGGATTGCCGCTCACATCACTGAGGCACAATGTTATTCTTGTTATAGTTGATAAATTGACTAAGAGTGCTCATTTTATTCTAGTTAGAGACACTTACGATGTCACTGATGTGGCACGTGTTTTTATAAGTGAAGTCATCCATCTACATGGGTTACCCAAGAAGATCATTTCAGATAGGGACTATCGGTTTACCTCTAGGTTTTGGACAAGTTTGCAGTCAGCATTGGGAATTCAGTTGAACTTGAGTACACCATATCATCCTGAAACAAATGGGAAAACTAAGAGAGTAAATCAGGTTATTGAAGACATGCTTAGGATGTATGTTATGGATAATCAAACCCACTGGGAGAAGTACCTACCTTTGGTAGAGTTTTCCTACAATAACAGTTTTCACAGCTCAATCAAAATGACACCCTATGAATCTCTGTGTGGAAGGCCATGTAAGACACCGTTGAGTTGGGAAATGTTAGAAGACTGAGTGATAGTCAGGCCAGAATTGATTCAAGAGATGGAGGAACATGTGATTTAGATTAGGCAATGACTAAAGAAAGCACATGATAGACATAAAAGTTATGTTCATGCACATAGGACTGACCAAAGTTATAAAGTGGGAGATCAAGTTTTCTATAGTATCAAGCCTAATAAGAGTACCATTCGGTTTGGAAAAGGGACAAAGTTGTCACCTCGATTTATAGGACCGTTCAAAATACAAGAGAGAATTGGACTCGTTGCCTATCGCCTCGTACTTCCATCCCACTTGCATAAAACTCATCATATTTTTCATGTACAGCTGTTCTACATAATTATGTTTCTGATGAATCTCACAAACTAAATTGGAGGGAATTGCAGGCAAAGTCCATAGATATTGAATTCACAACTCAGGAATCATCTGGTAGACCAAGTTAAGGTCTAGTGGGATAAGTATAGCCCAGGATCTGCTACTTGGGAGGATGCAGAGACCTTACGACGAGATCCGCCCTCACTTTTTTTACCACCTCGAGAATATATTTCCTGAAGGTTGGGTGTATGTAATGCCACCTTTTGACTTAGACATCTAGAATTACTTAAGGCCTAATCGTATTTTATTTTCTACTAACTGTGAAACTATTAATGATACACTTGAAATTTTAGACATATGGACCTATGCGAATGTCAATTCTATGGATGTTTATCGTTATTTGAATTATGATGGATATTATGCAACCTATTTCTAGCTTGAAAATTTTGAAATTTAAAATTGTTGGTATGTGGATACTGAATTGAGAATATGATTAAATGCATTTACATGATAATAATGCATAGATATGTATGAGTTTGTGTTATAGACTAATCCATAGGTCAATGTGCTATGCAATAGCCAAAGGATAATGATAATAAAGGGTTGATGTCATGAACAACAAATGAGAAACAATATCGTATGAATCTTTGTATGTGAAATTCTGTTGGTTCAAATGAATTGTTATGATATGTGGACAAGTGCAATTTTTTTTCAAGTGGCAAGACTGCCTGAAATTGAATATATGATGACAAAATCCCAACAACATGGTTCCACTGTATGGTCCATGGTAGGATGTTGACCCTAGTTCTATTAGGAGGGGTGGAGGCATTTCCCACTGTGTATCCTCTGAAACTTGGAGTCATGCAAGGTCAGTGTTAGCTCATGCTTGCCTAGACGTGTGATGATGACTACCCGTTGTTTGTTGGGGAAGCTTGGTCAAGAGAGTTGACACTTCCACTTACGGGTTCTATTTGGAGTTAGGTCAATATAGTTGATGCTCCAAGATAGTTCAGCAGAGGAAGGATAGGGATGGAAGATGGAAGTAGGTTAGGGAGGAAGGATGACTAGAAGTAGTTGAGTGTGTGTGGAGTTTTCACTGTATAGTAGAATTTTTTGATTTCCTCTTATTCATATATAAAAAAGAAGAAGAAGAAGATATATATATATATATATTTGCTTAACTGAACTACAATTATCTTAGTGAATGTTGCATGTGTTAAATTATTATAATTGAGGGATTTTGTGAATATTTTAAATGGTTTCCTATTCTTTATGAAATGAATGGCCTTGCTGATTGGTTTGGACACATACAGGAATTGCATTAGTTGTGATAATTATTGTCATTAGTACACGTGTAAGTCATGTATGTGCTTGCTAGCTACACATGCATGCCTTGTACATGTACACTAGTATGTATAAGTGTTTTAAATTGATGATGTTACTTATTTAATCTGGATGTATGAATTATGTTTTATTTCCCTTGTATTGTAAATTACTATAAATTCGGGACAAAGTTTCTTGAAGGGTTAATGTATGTAACAACCCAACATTATTAATTAATGATTATAATTTATTTAGGGCAAGTTAGATTAATTAATTAAATAATTAGATTGAATATTTTTATTATTTTATTATTTAATGGTAGGTGAGGGAATTAATGGGGGGATAAGGCAGTTGGGAAATGAATGAGGAGGATAAGGAAGAGGGGAGGGGAGGGGAGTTGGAAGGGGGGTCTTATTTTTGGGAAAATTCTGGAAGAAGGAGGGGAAAAGGAGGAGACTGCAAGGCAAACTTGCTTTGGGGGATTTTTACTTGGGCACTGTTGTTGTTGGGATTTTGGGCTTGGGGGCCAAGAAATATGATTTCCTGGAGCTAGGGAGCCGAAGAGGCTATGTTCCTACCTGGTTGGGAGGAAACAGTTTCAGGTTCAGTTTTTGGTAGCAGAATGTTTCAACAACTCAAAGGTCAACATCTTCAAGAGGTATTTCACTAGTTTTATGTGTTGTTGTTAATTAAATTATAAATGTTCATATTTTGTTGTAATCGGTGAAAAATGAGAATTTAATTGCTAGAAATTGTTGTCATCTTAATTTACTTTTAAGATTTACATATGGTATTAGGTTAATTTTTTTTTAATTTACTTTTAGCTATAAAGCCCAGGGTTGGGCTTTACAATTGATTTGGTATTCTGTAGTTGATTGAAATGTTGGGTGATCTAGAGACCTATGCACAAGATTTGTGAATGTAATAAGGCTTGAGAGAATTAGCCATTGATTTCAATAAAAGTATGCAAAATTAGTTGTTGTAATTATATCATGTATTGAATATTCATTCTTTGTTGGCTATGTGTGTGTCATTGCACTCTTTCTATGTAATTATGATTTGTAGGCCCTGTGCACTTACATAAAGTGATATCATAGTAGGATTGTGTTCCTAGCATTGAAGATAGAAGTGTCATTGATAGTGGTTCAACTTGACTTGTATGAAGTCGAGACCAATAATCAAACTTTGTTGGTGTGTGGTTTTGTAGAAGAAAAAACAAGAGTTGGTAATTGGTGAAACTACCAAGCATTATTTCCACGAGGACATAACATCTATGGATATTGAGATGAGTGTTTGAATGAATTTGTGTTTGAAGAAACCTATAATAAGGAGGAGTTGTAAAGAAAGAGAAGAACTTTGCATTGATTCCAGTATGGGTTCAAGAAAACCTAATGATGGGAAATTTGAAATCTGATATCTTTCAAGTTAGATCGTTTCATACTTCTTATTTTGAATATCCATGGACTTTGCCTCCCTTGTCGACTTCAAGGGAAAAAATGGAATGTATCAGAATGACAATGCCATTGTCTACAATGGAAATAAATTATCAAGCCATTCAACATGCTAATACAGATGGAGATCCATCTCCTTCTCATATGAAGAAAGTGGATCTCATTTTAGAGCCTGTATGGGCTCTTAATTCTTCCAACTCTCATGATTGCTTGGACATTGTCATCCCTTCGGACGAGGAAATCCTAGACGGGATGATAGGTCTTGAACAACCTTGAGAATACTTACAGCATAGGTCTTATTTCCTTCCTAAGCTGAGTTGCCTAAAGAAAGGAGAGTTTCGATCGACCATGGTTGGAGATGTTGATCGTCCATTGAACCCTTTGGAAACTCATGGCATATATGCTGAAGGGAACATGGAAAATATTTTGGAGACTATCCTGATCAATATCTCCACGACCCCTGATAGCGTGGAAAATGTTTTTATTGGAGCAGTCTATTCTCTAGAATAAATTCATTCATATATGACCCTTTTTAAAGACGTCCGCAATGTGTTCTCCTGGTCATATATGGAAATGTTGGGAATAGATCATCAGATTGTCCAACATGAGATTTGAACTTATGCAAATGTTAAACCGGTTTGACAAAAAATGCAACCAGTGAACCGTAGGAAAGCAACAACAATTAAGGTTGAGGTAGAAAAAATGCTTAAACCAAACTTTATCTATCCAGTCCTGTTGACAGAATCGGTATCCAACCCCATTTCGATTAATAAGAAACATGGCACCATTCGAGTTCGCATGGATTTCCAAGATTTAAATAAAGCTTGTCCTAAAGAAAATTTTCCTACGTTGTTTATCGATCAAATCCTCAATGAATGCCCAGGAAGTGAAATTTTCTCTTTCATGGATGGTTTTTTTGGTTATAACCAAAAAATCCAACCCAAGGACCAACATAAGAATGCTTTTATTTTTCCTTGGGGAACCTTTGCATACAAGAAATTTCCCTTTGGCCTAAAAAATGTTGGAGCTACTTTTCAGTCGGCCATGATGTTTGGTTTCCATGACCTTAAACACATAGTAGAGGCTTATCTAGATGATCTTACAAATCATTCTTGTAAGAGAGAACAACATCTATTACACCTCCACCTTGTCTTTGAAAGGTGTTGACATTATCGAATTCGTTTGAATCCTCATAAGTGCATTTTTCGCGTCATTTCATGGCATCTTTTTGGGTTTATCGTATCAACCAAAGGGATCATGGTCGACCCTTTTAAGGTTGAGGAAACAATATAGTTTCCTCGCTCGCATACCATGCGTTGACTTCATAGCCTACAAGGAAAGACAAATTCCATTCAATGTTTTGTACCAAACTATGTTGATATCACTAAAGGCTTTATGCGCTTTTTGAAGTTGGGAGTCTTCTTTTTCTGGGATGAATTGGTGTAGCATTCATTCGATGCATTGAAGAAATATCTAATTTCATCCCCTTTGCTTAGTCCTCCTGAATATAATAGAGATTTCATGTTGTATCTTGCAGCATCAGAGTCTTCTATTGGCATAGTGTTAGTTAAGATGATCAACTCAAGGAGCATGTCATCTATTATTTGAGCCGTGACTTGGTAGGTCGAAAACTAAAGTATTCACACATCGAGAAGTTGGCATTAGCAACCTTCCATGATGTTTAGCGTCTTTGGCATTACATTTTACTACGCAAGACGACTGTCCTCACCGACGTTAATCCTTTTCAATATGTTTTGATTCAGAGAATAATCGAAGGGAAGTACAACAAGTGGATTGTTGTACTCCAAGAGTTTGATTTGGATTTTTCTTCTACCAAATTCAAGAAGTCCTTAGTCTTCACTAACTTATGTCAGAGTTTCCAATAGAGAGGGAAGATGACGCAATTATTGACTCGTTTCTAGAAGAGCATATATTCCTCATATCTTCATCTAAATCTTGGTATGGAGATATTATTATATATCTCTAGACTCTGAAGTTTCCTTTGCATTTTTCATGAAATGTTCGATGATAGATTCGGCACATGGTGAAAAACTATATCATTATTGGCAACACTTTGCATTGTTGAGGGGTAAATGTAATTCTTCGTCACTACCTCACTCACAAGGAAGCAGAGTTGGTTTTGAATGATTTCCATAGTGGAGCATGTGGCAGTCATTTGTCTAGGTTGGAAACAACCCAAAATATTTTGTGTGCTAGATATTTTTGGCCAAAAATCTTTAAGGATTGCATTGAAGTGTTCAAGAAGTGTCACCCTTGCCAAATATTTTCTAAAAAGATGTGCACACATCCTTCTCCTATGTTTCCCTTCATTACCATTGGTCCCTTCACCAAGTGGGGGGTTGATCTTATGATGTGCCACCCGGTTTCGATTAGGGGGCATCAATATATCATACTACATGTAGATTATTTTATGAAATGGGCACATGCCATGGTGATGTTTTCTAATGATGGTGAAACTGAGATGCTTTTCATGTTTAACCAGGTTATAGCTAGGTTTGGGGTTCCAAAATAGATTGTCACCGACCATGGCAGTCACTTTCAGAACCACGTGATGGTGAAGGGAAAGTGGGGACAACCATATAGGTGGAGGTGACATGGGAGACATATGGTGGGAGGCGAGAGGCGGAGGCATAAAGGGAATGTGACATGAGGCGGGAGTGGGATACACATGGCAGGAAGGGATAGAGTGAGGAGTGGTGCTGACATAACGACAGAGAGGGGACATGTGAGTCGAAGACAAGTGTCAGCGGGAGGCAATGGCGGTAAGCGGAGGTGGTAAGTGGTCTACTTGGAAGGGGAGGGGGGTAGGTGGTTAGTGGTTTAGCACGTGGGGGGGGTCTGATTTCATGAGAACGCACCACGACAGTGGAGGGCCCGCATGGGGAAACTTCTTATCGAACCCCCCTCCTCCTGTTAAAGGTAGAACGTTGGCGGGGGGGGGTCCGATATGGATCTTGCGCCGTAGATCTGAGCATGTATATCTCAGCCGCCCATACCTACACATCTCTTAATATAATGCACCTGGCCATAAAAACTTAGGATAAGTGGGTTTTAACCCGCTTCTTGTCATTTGATCACCATGGTGTCCATTCTGAAGGGAAAAAACACCCCCTTACAAACATATGTGATAACATTAGGCTCCATGGGGGATAGAGACCTCTCTACGAGGCTCTAAGAAGTCTTCTGCAGCTTCAGTTGCCTTACTGTTGGGTTATGGAGTCGGCTACAAAAAAATAAAGAAAAATGATATTTACAATGACATGGAGGAGCCCTTCATGGCTCTAACAAATAACTTTTTCAAAAAATGCTCATTAACAGGGCCACCAAAAACTTCATCACCCTTCAAACTATGCAACCTGTAAGTGTTATTTTGACATATCTTGGATATTTTGAAGGGTCCAATCCACAGGGCTTTGAACTTGTTGTGCTTGCCCTTGTCCTGCTTGGGTGCATCCCATTTTAGCACTAGATCTTCCAGTTGTAAATCCTCCTTTTTCGCCCTCCTGTCAAAAGCCAACTTGATCCTCTGTTGATGCTCAAGTGCTTTGTCGATCACCTGCTCTCTAGTCTGCTAGAATTCTACCAGTTGATGTATCCTTCTGATCATGTCGTCAGGCTCTCCTTGGCTGTCTTGAAAGAATTTTGCCACATGTAGTGCAAGCTGAGGAGGAAAGACTGCTTCAGTTCCATAAACAAGTTGAAAAGGAGAGACACCCAGAGATCTGTTTGTTGTCACTCTGTCAGCCCATAGAGAAAATTTGAGCTTTGAATCCCATGATTTCTTGTTGTCCTCTGACAATCTTTTGATGATATTTATTAGGATTTTGTTAGAGGACTTTGCTAACCCATTGCCTTGGGGATAATAGGGGGTAGAGTGAATTAGTTTGATTCCGAGATGCTCATAGAATTGCATCAATGGTTCGGCCTTGAAAGATGTTTCATTATCAGTGAAAATCTTGCTTGGGTAGCTGAATCTTGCGATGATGTCCTCCAGAAATCCAATGATTACCTTGTGATAAGCGCTCCTTATGGGGACAACTTCTATCCACTTGGTAAAATAATCTGCGGCAGTCGGGATCCATCTATCCTGACCGTTGGACGCAAGATGGATTTCCCCAATGAAGTCTAGGCTCCACTGCTGGAAGGGCCCTGAAGCAACCACAGGCTTTAATGGCAGGGACTTTAGTTGTTGCTTTCTTGAGAATTTCTGACATTTGATACAAGCCTTGATTTTTGCACAGACATCAGTGAACAGAGTGGGCCAAAAATATCCAGCCTTGATAATTTTGTAGGTCGTTTCTCTCCAGAAGTGATGTCCCCCACACAAGCTGTCATGAAAATCAAACATAATTTTTGGGGCCTCCTACGTTTTAGACATCTCAAAAGAATCCCCAGGGGGTCTTTCTAATATAAAATCTGATCAACAAGGTAGTATTTAATTGCTTTGAGCTTTAAATCTCTTACCTTGTTCCTTTGCAAGCCATCGCGGGGCCGCAATTTCTGTAGAAAATATATGACATCCTTATACCAAGGACATCTTGCTAATGGGGGGTCTACCTGAGAATTTGTATCAGAGAATTCAGCCTGCTGGTTTTCTGAGGATTCATTGATGAAGCTTACCCCCAAAGCTTTGCAATTAGATTCATCTAGTAGCCTGGCTAAACCTTGACCTTTGATCAATTTTGTGGGCTTTATCTCCAAGTCAAATTCAAGGATTTTGGCAATCCATCGACTCCTCCTTCCATCTATGTCTGGATGAATGAGAATTTCCTTCATGGTAGCTAAAGGGACATATGCAATGATTTTTCACTGCAGGACATAGACTCTGGAAGATCTAAGGGCTTTAACCAAAGCGTAGGCCTGCTTCTCGATGACGTCGTATTTGACCTTTGCATCCCTCAATGCTCTGTTGAAAAAGGAAATGGGCTGCTCCAACCCCTCAGCATTCTTCTGTAATAGAACAACTGCTATAGTGTCAAATGAAGCAAATGAGAAAATAAGGAAATCATTTGCATAGTCAGGACTGATAAGCACATGTGCTTCATCCAATTCCTTCTTTATCTGATCAAAGGAATTTCGAGACTCAACAGTCCATCTAACTTCATTTTCCTTCCTCAACATGGTTGTTATAAGCTTTACCATCTCAAAAAAGTTGGAAACAAACCTCCTTAGAAAATTAATTTTTCCTAGGAACGTCTGGATGTCTTTCTTAGATCTCAAGAGTGACAAGGTTTGGATTGCTTCAACTCTACTGGGATCAATCCTGACTCCTTTAGCTAATACTATGTGGCCCAACAACTTTCCCTCTTTCATGGCAAACAATGATTTCTTGGGATTGAGGGAGAGACCAAACCTTCTACATTTCAAGAAGACCTTTCTTAAATGACAAATGTGTTCTTAATCAGATCTGAAGAAGATTGTGATGTCGTCTAGGTAGATGACTAAAAATTTGTCTCTTTCCCTAATGAATGCGATGTCCATGGCTCGCTGAAAGGTTTCCCCTGCGTTCATCAGTCCAAAGGGCATTTTGGCATACATGAATGTGCCCCAAAGAGTGGTGAAGGTTGTCTTTTCTCTGTCCTTAGGCAGGACATAAATATAATTGTAACTAGAGAAGCCATCAATCATGGATATCCTGGATGCACCTGTTACCCTCTGCAATATGTGTTCCATCTTTGGCAAGGGGTAATTGTCCTTTGTTTGATCTTCTGTTCAGGTTCTTGAAATCGACACAAAGTCTGATTTCCCCACTCTTCTTTCTCACTGGGACCAAGTTGGCCACCCACTTTGAATACCTCAAAGGCACAATGATCTGGGTATCTAGCAACTTCTTTACTTCTTTCTCCATGATAGGCAACAACATGGGATTGATCTGTCTTAATTTTTGCATAAATGGTTTTGCCTCCTCTTTCAGTGGGATCTTGTGTTCAATGACACCTATGTCATATGTTCTGAGATCTCCGTATTTCCAGGTGAACACATCAACGAATTCCTTTAATAGCTCAGCATACTCGTCCCTTTGTTCCCTTGATAGATTGCTTGACAACTTGACCAATTTGGGATCCTTTTTTGTGCCAAGGTTGCACTCAAATATCTCAGAATCATTGATGGGCCTCTTAGCTTTCACCTCTACATCATTACTGTCAAAAATTATTTCCAAAGGGAGTAGTCCCTTTAGAATGTGATTACTAGGCAACTGCATAATGTGGTGATTAGAAATTTTCTCTAAAAATACATCAGCATATGGGTCACTTTCAGAATCATGATCCTGCTCTATGTGTAATGCAGAAAATTCGTCAATGGCTTCCATGAATCTTTTTATCTCAAGATCATCCTCAAATACCTTCCAATGCTTTACATTGTCTAGTATAGAGGGTTTGTATTTTACCTCTACATCATACCTGAACTTGGGTGGCAGGGTAACTTTGAAATTTCTTGCTGAAACAACCAAAGAATCGGCCACTGTATTCTCCTCTCTAGGAATGAATGAAATGTTTAAAGCTAGAAAAAAGTTGTCTATTAAATCCCACACTTCATTCCTATAAGATCTGAGCCTCGGATGCTTAGCTTGGTAAAAATTTCTAACTCATTTTACAACCAACTCGACATCTCCAAACACAGATATTTCCTTGATTCCCATGTCTTTTGCATCCCTCAAAACTAACACAAGAGCTTCATACTCCGCCACGTTATTGGTAGTTTCGAATTCTAGCTTATAGGACAGAGGTATGGTCTCTTGAGTTGGTGAGATAAAAACCATTCCAGCGCCAACACCCTCCCTGGAAAAGGCTCCATCAAAGAACATTTTCCAAACAGAGGTGATAGGGGGAAGAGTCTTCATGAAAAACAATGGGCTTCTTTCTGAGCTTTAGAGGAGGTTCGGGAGCATCAGTGAGCTGGAGTAAACTAGACCCCAACTCGGCATCAAGGGAAAATATAGGATGGTTAGTGGGGTTAGTTTCATCACTAATGATATAGGCCAACTGAGATTCTTTGTAAAGTCGTCTATGCTCCCCCCCAAACACAGGAATAGTGCATAAGTGAGGTCCATTTTCAAGGTTCCCCCAAGTCTTTTTATCCAATATCTTAACAATACCATGCCAAACTTGGGGGTAACATCAGCCACTACAATGTTCATGACCATGCTCTTCATGGGAAAATGAAACAAGGTCACGAACAGGTCTTTGATGAATCCCGAACATTTCACTTTTCTAGAATCAAAGGAATACAAGTCATGGTATGCTTTTTTGATTTTCAGTCCCAGTTCTTCCATGACAGTTTTAGGCATGAGATTATGGGAAACCCTCGAATCCATTAGACAATTATGCAACACCTTGCCATGTATGTTCAATGAGGTATAGAAGGGAGGGGATGAATCATCTCTATCTTCTACCACAGGACCTAGGATGACTGTTGGATTTTCATCTTGCAAATTGACTGAGTCTATGGGATGGTGTGAAGGCTCATACTGCAATAACGTAGAGAGGCTTATTTTGAAATCTTCATGCTTGACCAGTTCATAGAGGGGCACATGGATCCTAATTTTTTGAATTTCATGCTCAAAATTAAAATGGGATGTGATCTTTGGGACTTCTTTTACTTCAGGGGCAGAGGTTTTGACCACTGGAGAAGAGGTTTGGATTTTATTACCTTTGTTGTTGTCTGTTGCCTCTTTATCAAGCTTCTCTGCTCTGGTAGGCTACTCAAGGAAATCAGGCGTTCCTACTTTCTTCTTGGATATAAGATTGTATCTATTTTGGCTACTGCTAGCCTTGTCTTCCCTGCTCAACTCATTTAGTTGAATGTCCATGAGGGACTCCTCATATGCTGACTGAGTCAAATGAGGAAAAGGGGAGGTGTCTCCAAGACAGTGAATTTCTGGGTCAAATTCTTCCTCCTCTCTTTCATTATCAGTTACAAGATTATTTTGGAGAGGGGTCTGGATTTTTTGGTCATCTCTATCTCTGTTCCTTTGTTCTCTTGGGAGAATTTGAGGGGACAAATTTAGTCTTCTGAAATTGCCTCTATTATCAACATTCTGGGCATTCTTATAACTCTGCTTCCCTTCAAATTTCATCTTCTCCATTTTTGCAGGAAGAGATTTCACCATCTTGGTAAATTCATCTACTTGAGGGTGAGGCGCAGAGGAACTGGAGGTTGAGGCCTCAGATCTTCCCTTTCTCCTATCCGCATCAACCTTATTTCTGATCCTGTGGCTGCCAACACATTAGATTCTACTTCCACGGTCACATCTTTCATTTGAGCTAGGTAAGTAGCTCTTCTCTCTCTTAGAAGGAGGCATAAATCAAGGTCAAATGCGTTATCATAAGAGATTTTGACAAAGGCTTCTGTGGGGTTTATCTTAGCAGGGATTTTATTGTACATTTTGTTGAATCTTTTGGAGAATTTGGAGATAGATTCTCCCTCTTTCCTCTTTAGGGACCCAAACTCTGTAATATAATACATAAAATCCTTTTTATCCCCCCGTTGTCTCAAGAACACATCATCTAAAGCCTCAATACCAGCAATGGATCTAGGGGTCAATCCTCTAAACCACTTCCTAACTTCACCATCAAGGCTCTGGATAAAGACTCTCATCTAGACATCTTCATTTTCAATATTCAGATTGTCTACATAACTGTAAAAGGAACTGTAAGAATATGAAAGATGTGTGCTCGTTTTACCATTGACAATACCCTTGTCACCCAACCATAGGCCGAATCCACCCGACGAGCACCTTAACCTTGATTGAGAATTACTCTAGTAGCAAACCCTAGGCTAGATAGCCAAACAAGGTGTAGCACATATTCCTCCAAGGATAGTGCACCAACAATAGTTGATCAGATATTCCAAACCCTAGCCAAGAGATAGTTCAAGCCAATATTGAAAACTAGTTGCAGCAGCAGCTGCACCTGCAACTCTCCTCCACACGTGCGCACCAAACTGGGAACTGCAGTGCACACTAGTTGCTGCTCTGCAATTCTGAGATGTGTCAAATGAGAACTGGCACCCTGTATTTATAGTGGTTCTCCCAGATTTGTTGGGGCCAACTTCTCCTTCTGGGTACATGTCTATTCAGTATATTATTATTATTTCTAGCCGACTTCTTCTCTTGGAGGCTAATAACCCAATATAAATTATCTTCTTGAGTCGACAAGAATTCTAGGGTTATTAGCCAACTCATTAGGGTTTTCTCTTGCTTTCCTGAGTCTTCTATTCTCGTCAGGTTTACACGTGGAGGTAAATACCTCCTGCAACTACCATAATATTAACACTCCCTCCTAGCTAGGGAGGTATTACAGGTAATGGTCTTGAGCACAAAAACATACCATTTACCCGGTAGGATCAACATAGTCATTTAGACTATCTCATGACTAGATCATGAGCATCACCATCACCATCAGTTGCATCATCTCTCAAAAACATACTTCATTTGAGTAATCAGACTTGATGCTGGATAAGTCACTCACACCATAGAGTGATATAAGAGTCATTCTTATAATCTAGAAGAGTAAATGCTTTGAACTATTTTCCATCTGGAAAATCTCTATTCATCATTCATCTGGATGATGATTATCTCCAATAAACTGCTGATAGTCTTCAAGGCAATTAGAACAAAAATAGAACACAACTGTGTCTATCCATAGTAGTACATAACTACAATCTAGTGGTACACTACCACACCAAATAACACACAAGTACTTGATCAGTAACGTATAGTCATGAATAGTGGAACATATCCACCACAATAGTCTTCATCTACTATCATACAGTCTTCATAATAAACATCTGATAGAAACCTGCATAGAAACAATGTTATGATATAAACTGAATCATCTGGGCCAATCTTTCACTCACATCTGTGAGCTCTGAAAGAATATATTCCCTCAGAGTAGAACAATGAGATATCTGGACTATTCTTCTCAAGCAAGGAAGAATAACTGTCCTATCTTTTGGACCATTCCCCACCCTGGGCCATTCTTCCTACACTAATCAAAGTGCACCCTAGAGAGAATGTATAACCCTAAGGAATGTTGAGCCTGGACCATTCCCCGCCCTGGGCCATTCCTCCTACACTAATCAAAGTGCACCCTGGAGAGAATGTATAAACCCTAAGGAATGTCTGTCCCTGATTGCTGAGCCTAGACCATTCCCCACCCTGGGCCATTCCTCCTACACTAATCAAAGTGCACCCTGAAGAGAATGTATAAACCTTAAGGAATGATTGTCCGGACCATTTCCTTTGTTAACCACAAGACGAAAAGACTGTCCTACATCATCCTCCAAAACAGACCATTCATTACGTTAACCACAATGAAAAATCGTTGTCCGGCGAGGCGGACCAGTCTTCTTGAGTAACCCTCAAGAAGAGAGAATTACCTAGACCACTCCCCATGTTAACCATAATGGGAAGTCACTGTCTATGATACATCATAAATCATACTACTTCCCATGTTAAACACAATGGGAAGTCATTGTCCGTTATAAATCTCAATCCACTTTCCGAACAGGAAAGCATCTGTCCAAGATGGACTATTTTTCAATGAATGTTTTCAATAATATTTTCAGTGCTCCCTCCCAACCTGGGAGTTATTTTTTCCTTTTTCAATAAGGAAGTTGTTTCCACGAGCTCCATCTTAAGTACGAAAATGCTTTTCCAAAATGTCTGCTTATCTGCTCATCTGTGGAGATATGTATTGGAGAACCATTTTCTCCTTTCTGGACTTCATCATGGATAATGTAATGCTTGATTTCAAAATGTATTTTAGTCTGGAACACTGTGAAGGCTTCATGTAGATCTGAACAATAGAGTATATCATTGTGGGAAAACTGGAACATATCCATGTGGCACTTTTTCTGTCATCATGAGATCTGATCTACTGGGTAGTCATCTTGATGTTATAGGAAATCTTCACCACGCTTCTGCTGTGCACTGGAGGTTCTCCACCAAGTTATCTTCTTTTATCTGCATATAAGAGTCTCTTTCTAGTATGCCTCAAAGTCTTGAGATTGCTCTTCATACGCTCTTTAT
>ML778533.1:1801763-1823183 GCA_009831015.1 Picea engelmannii | reverse complement strand
CTAGGTGGTTAGAGGAAATAATATAATAATGAAGGGTAGTTGGTATATACCCCTATAAGTACTCATGATAAAGTATATATACATTGAATATCATTGTATTGAGATAGCTTGGATGTTTTTGCATTGTAGCAAGCATGGATTATGGAGTGATTCCTTCCATACAAAGTATTTTTTGGTGTTACCCTACCTGAAGGGTTCTTATCTATATTTTTGTGTTGTCTACGGTGTGGATATATTTTTCATTTTTGAAGTTAAGAGTTTATTTTGGAAGTTAAGGTTATGTTTTGTTTGTGGTTCAATTTAAGGGTTAATGGTCACTACATTGGGGTTGGAATCTTAACTTGAGGGTTAAGAGTCATTGCATGGTGTTGATACTAGTTGCAATGATAACCCATCCCTTCCTTTCCCCACCATGATAATATTTCTTGATACCTCACCTTCTAGTCACTCACATCTTCCACTTTGATGAAGACATTATAAAGGCCATGACTACCCCCAACTATCCTTGATATGATTTACACCATCGTTCTTACTTGCTTCCTTAGGACACTTTCACACATTCAGACTAGTATACCATTGAGGCTAAGGATTTTATCCCGCATGGGTACATAGATTGGTTCAAAACTTTTGCTCCTATCCTAGATGCTTTCAAGGAAGGAAACATGCTCAAAAATTTTGATTTGGGAGGCCCCAATATGGTAATTAGTGTTGATTATGAAATTAGGCAAAAACATACATAGTTCGAAGAAATCTTGTGAAGAGGAGGTCCAATTTGAGGATCAAGATGATTTCCTAATTGGGATGAGTTATGAGCATTCAGTGGAAAGGAGGTTCAAGAAATTTGATGATTTCCTAATTGGGATGAGTTATGAGCATTCGGTGGAAAGGAGGTTCGAGAAATTTGAAATCGGGTCGATTGCAATCAAAATATAAATATTTTTGAAAGAGAGGCTTCTCGTTTGGGAGTAGAGTTTGAAGGTTGCATGGAGGCTCAAAAAAGATCAAAGAAGTGAACAAAAGCTTGGTGGAACGAGAATCCGATTTCAAAATTGGGACCCCTTTTCACTAATGTACAATGGGGAAGGCCCGATTTGGAAATTGGGCTCGATCACCAAATTGTACCAAGATTTTAGGAGCCTTGATGATGGGAGGGTCAGATTCAAAAATTGAGTTTATTGAAGAATCAAGCTTAAAAAAGGTACAACCTAAAGTTCTAAGAGGAGGTAATATAACAAAAATCATTCTAACAAAAGACTAAAAGTTTGAACAGTTTGAATGTTGATAGGAGGGCCTATTTAGGAAATCAGGTTGCAATATCAAAATTGGGATAAGGTTCAACAAAGGGAGGTAAGGTTAGGGCCCAACTTTGAAGTCAGGAATGATTTGAGGATCAGGGGGAAGGAAAGTTTGAAGGTAAGAAGACTTCTAATTGGAAAATCAGGAAGAGGTTTGATTATTGAAAGGGAGGGAAGGGCCCAACTTGGAAATTGGGATCTATCTAAATATCGGGATGTAAGTTTGAACAATAAGTATAATTCAAATTTGAGAAAGAAATGACCACTTGAATAAAGAATAGAGGGGGCTTGATTTTTAAGTTAGTCCTAAGTTCAAAATTGGAGTAGGAGAACATGAGAAAATTTAAAAGGGGCTTGATTTGATAGTCGGGCCTAACTTGANAGGGGGGGGGGGGTTTAAACAAATAAATATGATGGGAAAATGAGAGTTCGAAGAGTTCAAACAGAAGGACTTGGATTTAAAGGAAAAGAAACCTCAATAACAAATAAATGGAAATCAAACTAAAGAAAAAGATAAGAAACTCAAAACCAAAAGAAAATAATAGTTGAGGAAGTGACAAAATTTGTGAATTGGGGAAAATTCAAGGGAATAAAGGGTTTGATTTTCAAGTTGGAGCAAAATTTGAAAAGTAAGCAATTTTAAAACCTATTAAAAGTTAACATCGACATAATCCAAAATGAATGAAACTGAGCCATAATAAAGAGAGTGAAACATGGAGGTTCATCTTACTTATTCATTTCAAAATAATTGAAAGAAACCAGGCTATAAGGCATCGAGGAGATAATATCAATACAAATTAAAAAAGACGAAGAAGGAAGGGGGAGGGGGGACTGGAATAGGCCCACTAGGTGGTCAGAGGAAATAATATATTAATGAAGGGTAGTTGGTATATACCCCTATAAGTACTCATGAGAAAGTATATATACATTGAATATCATTGTATTGAGATAGGTTGGATGTTATTGCATTGTAGCAAGCATGGATTATGGAGTGATTCCTTCCATACAATGTATTTTTTGGTGTTACCCTACCTGAATGGTTCTTATCTATATTTCTGTGTTGTTTATAGTGTGGATGTATTTTTCATTTTTGAAGTTAAGAGTTTATTTTGGAAGTTAAGGTTATGTTTTGTTTGTGGTTCAATTTAAGGGTTAATGGTCACTACATTGGGGTTGGAATCTTAACTTGAGGGTTAAGAGTCATTGCATGGTGTTGATACTAGTTGCAATGGTAACCCATCCCTTCCTTTTCCCACCATAATAATCTTCCTTGATATCTCACTTTCTAGTCACTCACATCTTCCACTTTGATAAAGACATTATAGAGGCCATGAATACCCCAAACTATCCTTGATATGATTTACACTATCGTTCTTACTTTCTTCCTTAGGACACTTTCACACATTCAGATTAGTATACCATTGAGGCTAAGGATTTTATCCCACATGGGTACATAGACTGGTTCAAAACTTTTGTTCCTATCCTAGATGCTTTCAAGGAAGGAAACATGCTCAAAATTTTTGATTTGGGAGGCCCCAATTTGGCAATTAGTGTTGATTATGAAATTAGGCCAAAACATACATAGTTCAAAGAAATCTTGTGAAGAGGAGGTCCAATTTGAGGATCAAGATGATTACCTAATTGGGATGAGTTATGAGCATTCGGTGGAAAGGAGGTTCGAGAAATTTGAAATCGGGTCGATTGCAATCAAAATATAAATATTTTTGAAAGAGAGACTTCTTGTTTGATAGCAGAGTTTGAAAGTTGCATGGAGGCTCAAAAACATCAAAGAAGTGAACAAAAGGTTGGTGGAACAGATATCCAATTTCAAAATTAGGACCCCTTCTCACTAATGTACAATGGGGAAGGCCCGATTTGGAAATTGGGCTCGATCACCAAATTGTACCAAGATTTTAGGAGCCTTGATGATGGGAGGGTCTGATTCAAAAATTGAGTTTATTGAAGAATCCAACTTAAAAAAGGTACAACCTAAAGTTCTAAGAGGAGGTAATATAACAAACATCATTCTAACAAAAGACTAAAAGTTTGAACAGTTTGAATGTTGATAGGAGGGCCTATTTGGGAGATTTGGCTGCAATCTCAAAATTGGGATAAGGTTCAACAAAAGGAGGTAAGGTTAGGGCCCAATTTTGAAGTCAGGATTGATTTGAGGATCAAGGGGAAGGAAAGTTTGAAGGTAAGAAGACCTCTGATTGGAAAATCAGGAAGAGGTTCGATTATCCAAATGGAGGGAAGGGCCCAACTTGGAAATTGGGATCTATCTAAATATCAGGATGTAAGTTTGAACAATAAGTATAATTCAAATTTGAAAAAGAAATGACCACTTGAATAAAGAATAGAGGGGGCCTGATTTTTAAGTTGGTCCTGAGTTCAAAATTGGAGTAGGAGAACATGAGAAAAATTAAAAGGGGCATGATTTGATAGTCGGGCCTAACTTGAAAATTAGANAAACAAATAAAGATGATGGGAAAAAGAGAGTTCGAAGAGTTCAAACAGAAGGACTTGGATTTAAAGGAAAATAAACGTCAATAAAAAATAAAGGGAAATCAAACTAAAGAAAAAGATAAGAAACTCGAAACCAAAAGAAAATAATAGTCGAGGAAGTGACAAAATTTGTGAATTGGGGAAAATTCAAGGGAATAAGGGGTTTTATTTTCAAGTTGGAGAAAATTTGAAAAGTAAGCAATTTTAAAACCTATTAAAAGTCAACATCGACATAAGCCAAAATGAATGAAATTGAGCCATAATAAAGAGAGTGAAACATGGAGGTTCATCTTACTTATTCATTTCAAAATAATTGAAAGAATGCAGGATACAAGGCATTGAGGAGATAAGATCAATACAAATTAAAAAAGATGAAGAAGGAGGGGGGGGACTGGAATAGGCCCACTAGGTGGTCAGAGGAAATAATATAATAATGAAGGGTAGTTGGTATATACCCCTATAATTACTCTTGAGAAAGTATATATACATTGAATATCATTGTATTGAGATAGGTTGGATGTTATTGCATTGTAGCAATCATGGATTATGGAGTGATTCCTTCCATACAAAGTATTTTTTGGTGTTACCCTACCTGAATGGTTCTTATCTATATTTTTGTGTTGTTTATGGTGTGAATGTATTTTTCATTTTTGAAGTTAAGAGTTTATTTTGGAAGTTAATGTTATGTTTTGTTTGTGGTTCAATTTAAGGGTTAATGGTCACTACATTGGGGTTGGACTCTTAACTTGAGGGTTAAGAGTCATTGCATGGTGTTGCTACTAGTTGCAATGGTAACCCATCCCTTCCTTTTCCCACCATGATAATCTTCCTTGATACCTCACCTTCTAGTCACTCACATCTTCCAATTTGATGAAGACATTATAGAGGCCACGAATACCCCAAACTATCCTTGATATGATTTACACCATCATTCTTACTTGCTTCCTTAGGACACTTTCACACATTTAGACTAGTATACCATTGAGGCTAAGGATTTTATCCCGCATGGGTACATAGATTGGTTCAAAATTTTTGTTCCTATCCTAGATTCTTTCAAGGAACGAAACATGCTTAAAATCTCTCCAACCATCAAGTATTGATATTTTCCTCATCCCCAACATCACTGCAAATATACTTCCTAGAACTACATGTTCCCTTGAAGCGATTTTATCTTACAAAGAATTACGCCAAGAGTTTTGTGATGTGTTTTCTTGGTCATATTTTGAAATGCTCGACCTAGATATGCATATTCTTGAGCACCACATTGACACATGATGGGATGCATCACTTATTTGGTAGAAATAATGGCCTATCCATCCCACAAAAGCCCGAACAATTAAAACAAACATTGATAAATCTCACACAACTATTTTTATCTACCTAATCGCCTATATATCTTGGGTATCTATTCCTATTCATGTTAACAAAAATCAGGGCACCATCTGTATTTGCACTAAATTTCATGATCTCAATCAATCTTGTCCCAAAGATAACTTCCCCACTCCTTTAATTGACCAAGTGATTGATGAATACTTTCTTTCTAAGCATCGATCTAAATGGTGAGAAAATTCAATTGCTTGTACACAAGAGCCATATGAAACTTTTCTTTTAGTAGGTTGGAGTGATGTTGTTTGTATATATTAGGGTAGGTTTGTATATACTCTTTTCCCTTTCTTTATATGCATAATGTTACTTTCCCATTTGTCAATTATATGAATATTATATTGTTTTGTGAGAAACTTAAGTAATGTATATACCCATGAACAATCAATTTTCAAGTAGGGTTGAGTACAATGGTGCCTAAATTTTGTCAATGTTCCCTTCATTTATTTGGCCTTAGGAGTTTTGGGATAACTAGTAAAGTATTTTCATTGAATATCCTTAGTGTTTTCCCCTGCCATGGATACATGGTCAACACATGTCAAAATCAAGTTCAATGACATTCAAGCCCAACTTTATTGTTTTTCCCTTACACTACTTCATAAATTCATTTTATTAGTGCAGGTATAAACTCTAAAGAGCTTGGAATTCTGAGCACCCCATTGGGGGTTACTGTTCCTAAGGTGGAGGCTTTGCTAATTCTAGGAATTTCATCAATCATTTTAGGTTTCAGTTTCCATATGAGCTAGTGTCATATTGCCTCTTATTTTGGGACACTGCAAGAAGAACATGGTGAGGGGTTCATGATATTCATCCATTATTCAAATCATTCAAGTTCAAAGCAAAGAGTTAACAAAAAAACTTGACAAATTCTACTAATTTTTAGTGTCAAGCAAAGAGTCTATATTTGGTTCCCTTGTTCATTATGGTATGATCAACCCATGCTCAAAGGATTGAAGGACAAGTTGTTTCTAACATTGTCGAGTGAGGAGGTTCCTAGGTTTATGAGAAATCTGTAACACAATTTCCAAGCTAAGGATGGAAATTAAATTAATAATTTTGGTTTGTTGGAATAATGAGAGCGGGGGGGGGGGTGAATCAGTATGAGCACTTTTTACCACTTTCGATCACAATATATATAAAATTTAAATTTATCAATAGTATTCAATAGTTTTTCACTTATGCATTCAATATAACATGAGCATATAAGCAATACCATTCAACAACATCACATCAAATACACAATACACGAGAATTTATGCGGAAAATAACCAAATGGGATAAAACCACATAATGATTCCTTATATATCAAAAGAATACATCCATAGGAAGAACCAACTTCCCAATTCTCCATCTCCAACTGGAAGGAGGATGGAAGGAGGATCCAACCCCCTATTTGCAAGCTCCAACAAGAAGGAAGCTACAACTCCCCGGTTTACCAGCTACAATTGAAAGGAGGCTCCAACCCGAAGGAAGCTCCAACTCCCTGAATTCTCTTGATCCAACTAGAACGAGGTTATGACCCCCTGATTTACAAGCTCCAACTCCCTGTGTTCTCCGGCTCCAACTGGAAGGAAGTTACAACCCCCTTTCCTTGCCTCATTCTACTGCCCTGAAATATAAGTGTAGACTTAACCTGTCACTACCGTTGATATTGTCACTACCACTATCATTGATACATCAATCAACATTTCACTATCACTGTCTCATCAACATGCCCCTGTCACTGTCACATCAACCTATCATTGTCACTGTCACATCAACTTGTAACTGCCATTGTCTTTGTCACTATAAATGATATACCATCATCAACTTGTGTGTCTTAACCATGTTCCAAAGACCTGTACCATATCATGCATCAACCGAGTACCAAAACCTTTACCATACCATGCATCAACCATGTAGCAAAACATGTGCCATACCATGCATCAATCATGCACCAAAACCTATACCATATCATCAATTATATGCAACCAACCATATACTTCAATCACATACTAGAACCATGTGGCATGTACCAAAGCATCAACCATGTAAAAAACCATGTACCATAAAAACCTTGCAACAAGACCTTGAGATCTTCATTGACCATGTACCATATCACTCATGATATGTCTCAATCATGCCATACACCATATACCATAAGATATCATCAATAAAGTGTCTCAACAAAGTAACAGAGGATATGCTTCATACATATGTTATAACAACCAATATCATATACCAAATATGTGCCTCACACATATTCCAAAATCACTAGTGTGTGCTTCAAGCATGTGATGACATCACCATGACATATACCAAACCAGATACCAATATAGCCAAAATGCACTTCTAACAATGTATCATATCATCACCAAGGTGTATTGTTACGAGGAAAATCTCTCTATGGCTAGGGGAAAACTACAACAGACGAAAATGACTGCAGAAATCAACTCTATTCCCAAGTATTCTATATAAACAAATATTCTAGAAAGACAAGATAAAAGGCCTACCTCATCTAGATGTCCGATGAAGTCCACCGTTGAGCACTTTACCCAAAGTAATATACCTGCAACTAGTCCTCAACAACCAAGCAAAGAAAGCATATGGTGATAATCTATGATGTTAGCACATTCAATAGCATAATCCATTAATATACATAACAAATACACCCATGGAATAATAATTCAAATATTTGCAAGATATCAATTGGACGAGAAAATAGTATTTCTATTAAGATATAATCAGCAGAAGTGAATCAGTTACAGACTTCCGTGTCGGCATGGTTCAGAACCGAGAAACTCATTTCCTTCCAGCTGGGCCTCCACCACTTCAATCCTCCACCAAAGGCAAGCTCATGTAAGAGAGATAATGGAATTCTCACTCAATAAGGGAAGAGATTGGGGGATGAACACTGTTTTCAGACTTAAAGGATAAAGGGATGCAGACTCAATATGAAGTGAATAATTCCTCCAAAGTAAATTTTCTCTCAAAGTTGAATTCTTTCTCCTCCTTTCCATAGCTCAGAATTGACCCATTTATAGCTTTCAAGTGGAACTGAAGGGCTGAGTCAGCACGTTTCTAGTATATGGAAGGCCAGGGATCATTGATCTCTTGTCGTGACATGGAAACCAGACACCATTTTTCATTTTTGGGCACATTTCTCGATGTACACGGGCTATAGTGGTGCAACTTGCATATACGCATGTTGTATAGTAGGCAAGGTGCGTATATGTGGAAAAAATGTATTTTTAGCTCTGGGATTTTCAAAAAGGGATGAAAAGTGTGCATAAGGAAATGGAAAAAGGCCTTATGTGCAAGATTGCATGGGGTGAGGCAAATATTTCTATAACATGTACCATATCATGCACCATCACCAAGACATGCCTCAAGTATGTACCATATCATCAAATGCATGTACCTCAAACATGTTCCATAACATCATTAAGAAGTGCCTTATACATGCATCAATATCCCCAATAAATGTACCTCATATATGCACCTCTCAAGCATGTGCCAATGTATCAACAATATAATGAAGAAATGCCTCAAGCATGTGCCATAATATCACCAAGATATAATCTCATAACAAGCATATAAACATTCCTCTAATGTTTTAGTTGACCTGGTGCTTCAATCACACACAAACAGACCAACCTGAGCATCAACAACCCGACACAAGCATCTCTCACCAAAACTGTCTTATCCTCACGGGACTAATATTGGTGTCACGCGGGGCCTCACATGACAGACACTAAGAAACCCCTGGGGGTGCCTCGCAGGACACTAGTAGTCTAACCCATGAGGGTCAGCCAAATTAGGGTTTCTTCAAAGAAACCCCCACACGCCTGCAATCCTGAAACTTTCACAGTCTTAACTCTTCCTCTACCTCATACTCGATGTCTTATATTCGCTAAATACATCAAGTGTGCTCACATAGAATATATTTAATAACATGTGTGTGTGTGTGTGTGTGTGTGTGTGTTATACTTATGAGAGACTCTTTGAGGTCTATTTATATTTTTTCTAAGTAACTTCTCTTATTAACTTTAGGGATTCTTGTTACAAACACTTTATCCTTTAATTAATGAATTGTATCTATTTATGGGATTCTTAACCATTCTTTGGGGATTACAACTTCATGAGGGTATATCTCTTCAACCATGAGGAACCACGTGATGTACCACCTATGACTGTAAATGACACAACAATGAATATCCATCTATGAGTGTGTTATCTGCATTTACACTGTCCTTCATGTCATTATTCCTCAAACAACTTCGGACTTCATGCCCACACGTATGGGGATTCTTGTAAACTTCATAAAGTACACCCATCACATATATTGACATCAATGACAACCACTCATGTTGAAATCAATGACAACCAACTTGCCAACAATATCCCCCTTTGGCATCGATGTCAACACTCATACTCCCCCTGTGACCATCGCTCCTCATCTATCTCTCTAGATGTTTCTCTCCTCATGTTTCTCTCCCCCTTTGACATCAATGGCAAAGGGTATCTCACTTTGGGGTTGATTCCCCTGTCTTTATGCTTCAGATCTTTCAGTCATGATCTTTTTCTTTCTCCTTCTTTGATATCATGGGAAAAATGGTAACTCCCCTTGATGGTATGTCTCCCCCTATCTTCATGCTTATGAACTTTCTTTCTTGATCTCTTTCTCTAATTATTTCTTTCCCCTTGACTTCTCTGAAATATGTCATGCAGATCAATGTGGGGCTTCTTGTACTTTCTTTATTTCCTCTCTTAGGGTGATTCTTGTCCATTGGTGTTTTCTCTTGTAATTCTTTGGCATATATAAAATTCATTCAAAGTTACATCAATGACCATAATTTTCAACAATTTCCCTCTGACGGTATGGATTCTACTGTTAGTTTCTCTTCACCTGTTCTCCTATGCCTTTCACTTGTTTCCTTCATGTGATTAACCAATTCCACTTGTCAATATTTTTTCATCTTCTATCATATATTTTTCTAGACCTTCCAAATATCTCATGAATCCATATATGTCCATATGTCATAAAATTGTCCATGAATCTGCTACACAACTGCACTTGATGTTGACTCATCTATCACTTTACTCTTCTCAAGACTTCTTCGATCTTGTTGTAACTGAATGCATACATGTAATCCTATATACAATCATGAACCTCTACCTGAGAATTGTGTCAATATACTTCATAATTTTCAATTGATACATGCATGGGAATGTGTTCTGAAGGTTGCTCCTCAAATAATCAAATTGTCACTCTGTATTTCTGCCATCACTCTATAGATACTTCAGACTACTTGAAAGATAGTTCTCTGATCCGTAGAGTTTTTTCTTAGACTCCCCCTCTTCAATATTCCTATTTATTGGGAATCTCCAATCCAGATGGCTCAGAAAGGTGGAGGAAGCCATCCTTATGCAGAGTAATATTCCTCTTCTATCATATGAATTCTGACGTCTTCCTCTTCATCATCTTCTTGAATTCTGAAAACTTCCTCTTTTCCTGTATATTCATCATGATCTTTCACTTCTACAAATATTGAGAGTATGATCTTTGGGAGTTCTTCATTCACCTGTACCTGTTCTTCATTCACATGTTCTTCCTTTACATGTTCTTTATTCACTTGTTCTTCATCCATCTTTTCTTTCTTTATTTTCCAAACTTTCTTGCATCTGATATTAGTGTTTTCTTTCAGGGAAGTATGCATCATGCTTCTACAATCACGAGCGATGTGTCCATAGTTGTGGCATTTTTGACACTCGATATTGTATGGAGCCACATAATCATTTATTGTTTGAAAATTTATTCCATAAGCTCTGCAATCTAACTCTTTATGTCCAAAGTTATTACAAGTAAAATAATAACCATAAAATAAACTTTGATACCTGGAAGTAAATGATCTTCTTTGTGATGTAGTCCTTTTGAATTCATGCCTTGAATGATCACTATCTTCTCTTTTGTTGTTTCCTTCACAATGATTTAATATTTTTTTATACCTAAAAGTGGAGGGTCTTCTTTGATATCCATCTCTTCTGTAATCTTCTTCTTGAGTCTTCTTCATTTATGATATTTTCTCCTTTGAGGGATCTTCTTTCTTGATAGGGCCTTTGATGATTTATGTGTAACTCTTAGCCTTTTCTTCATTCTTCTTTTCTAGTAACCTGTAACATTTATCCTCAACTTTCTTTACTGTTGATGTGGAACTTCCTCTCTCTTGATTTTTCTTGTTGATCTGAATAGATTTACCTATTAATGTGACAACTTATTCTTCAAGCTTCTCACACTCTTCTTCTTTCTTCATCATCTATATCATCAGCATAGGAACCAGAGGTTGAGGCCTCAGATCTTTCCTTTCTCTTGTCTGCATCAACCTTATTTCTGAGCCTGCCGACTGCCAACACATTAGATTCTACTTCCACGGCCTCATCTTGCATTTGGGCTAGGGAAGTAACTCTTCTCTCTCTTAGCAAGAGGAAAAAATCAGGGTCAAATGCATTAGCATAAGACATTTTGGCAGAGGCTTCTGTGAGATTTATCTTAGCAGGTATTTTATTGTACATTTTGTTGAATCTTTTGGAGAAGTCAGAGACAGATTCTCCATCTTTCCTCTTTAGGGACCCAAACTCTGTAATATAATACATAAAATCCTTTTTATCCCCCATTGTCTCAAGAACACATAATCTAAAGCCTCAATACCAGCAATGGATCCAAGGGTCAATCCTCTGAACCACTTCCTAACTTCACCATCAAGGCTCTGGATAAAGACTCTCATCTAGACATCTTCATTTTCAATATTCATATTGTCTGCATAACTGTAGAAGGCACCAAGGTGTTCTTCAACAGTTATGTCTTCTTCTCTGGTGAACTTGGGCATGTATTTTAGGTAATCTCCAGCAGGGAGAGCATTTAAAGGCTAAGGTAAAACGAGAGGAGCATATATGGCAGCTACTATAGTGTCCATTATGTTTCTGGGTGGATTAGCTCCTGCCATTGGAGTGTGAATAGTAGGAGAACCAGGAGGAGATGGGGTTCGAATAGGGGAGACTAGAGCTGAACTTCCGGGAGGAAAGGGAAACAACAGAGGATTTGGATAAAAGGCCACAAGGCTTGAGAGAGAAAAGGATTCTCTTTCTATAAAACTAATAACTCTAACAAGAGGAGGGGTGGTAAAGCCCAGAGTGGAAAAATCTTCTGAAGTCATGGGCCTAAACCATGGTACAACTTCAAGGGAAAAAGGAGTGACAAGCCTTTCTCCCTCCAATCGAAGGTCAATAAGGGAGAATTCAACATGAACACTCCCAAACAT
Organism: Picea engelmannii; assembly: GCA_009831015.1. Classification (NCBI taxonomy): domain Eukaryota; kingdom Viridiplantae; phylum Streptophyta; class Pinopsida; order Pinales; family Pinaceae; genus Picea; species Picea engelmannii. The sequence continues at coordinate 1,810,702 of ML778533.1, read as the reverse complement.
TAAACTTTGGGAAACTCCAACAGATGGTATAGAAGAAAAATGAGAAGCATATATTGGAGTTTCTACAGGAGGACAATGAAAATCATCATAAATACCTGGTTCAGTAGTAGAAGTACCTTCTCGAAGGGCCTTTCCCTTTCTGATAATTTTTTGTGGATCATCTTCTGGTGTAGTTACAGGCAGTTGTGGATGAGACTGTGTGTGTCTGCCTTTCGGAGCCAGTTGAAATAATGGGGTCAGACCAATGGAGTCATCAAAATGGAGTCGTCAGGTGCACAGTAGCAATCTCAATGGTTTTGGTATCTGATGCACCTTCAGAATCAGAAGATCGTTGTCGTTCAATCCCGGGGAAAATCTTCAACTTCGTCCCTAGCAACGATGCCAGAAATGTTAGCACTAGAAGTCACCTCTGGATTGCAGCAGAGGTAAGCCTAGTACCCATCATTTTTATATGTCACAATGAATGAATAAGGGTGGTCGAATGGGTGCAGACCCAAGAGAATATCGCTTTAGCTCAGAATACCGAACCAGGAAAAGAATAAGCAAGTGAGGTCTTAATCTAACTTCTGTCAGTAGGTTGAGTTTAAAATGAGCAGAGGGAAGACTTGGTGAGAATGGTAAATACGATTGCTATGGGCATCAGGCCTTCCAGCAGCTTGGAGAAGAAATACAAGACACTGAAATGTGCCCAGATAAAACAGTTACAACAACACAGTGATCAAACCTACATCACAATGCTACTATAACAGCTCGATTGGATCCTACAATTGTGAGCTACTCAGTGTAAGAAGGAAATAAGACAACACAAGAAATTGATTAAAATTGGTGATAATATTGCAGTGATCAAACCTTCATCACAACAACAAAACCACCCTCGACTGGATCCTCCAATTCCGAGTGTCTTAGCACAATGTTTACAAAGAGATGGAAAGAAGTTGACTTTCATGAAACAAGAAGTCTCAAATGAAAATGCATAACCAGAAGAACCAGTGCTTCATCAAAACTTTACAATACGGGAGCCTACCTCAACCATCCCCCTAACAAAATGGAAAAAATGCCTACATATACTCAGAACTAGATTTGACGCTTGAAACATGATCATTTCATGCATTCAAGGATTTGCATTGATGAGTCTCTCTGTCAGGCTGCTCATGCAGACATTGGTAAGACTATCCATGCAGTCTTTTGTTAGACGTGATCTCTGTCAGTTTGGAAAAACAACATGCCTCTGCGTTTTGTCCCTTTCTGGCCTTCTAATTATGGAAGGAGAGGATGTCTCACCCATATTCCATGTTTACATTAACTACTTCATCAGGATTTGAGTGAGAATATTCAACGCTTACGCTTAAAGATGTGGCGGTCTTTCCTTTGCCATCTACACTTTATTGGATGCATGCAGGGAAGACAGGTATGTGAACATGGATGTTGATGAGGAGAAACGGGTGAGGCGATTGATACAGGTTCATCAGGATATGACACATGCTCGACGACTAGGTGGAAGGACAAGGTGGTGATGTGGCGAGGAAAGAGGGTGTGGTGGCAGAGGGAAAGTTGGGAAAATCATATAGGTCGAGGTGACATGGGAGACAAATGTTTGAAGGCGAGAGGCGGAGGTAGAAAGGGAATATGACATGAAGTGGGAGTGGGATACACATGGTAGACAAGGTTAGAGTGAGGAGTGGCACTGACATAACGACAGACAGGGGACAGGCGAGTGGAAGACAAGTGTCAGCGGGAGGCGAGGCGGGTAAGCGGAGGCGGTAAGTGGTCTACTCGGAGGGGGGGTAGGTGGTTAGTGGTTTAGCGCAGGGGGGTCCAATTTCATGAGAACGCACCATGACAGTGGGGGCCCCGTGCGGGGAAACCGCTTATCGGACCCACCCACCCCTCCTGTTAAAGGTAGAACGTCGAGGGGGGGTCCGATATGGATCCGACGTCATAGATCTCAGCCGCCCAGACCTACGCACCTCTTAATATAATACACCTGATCATAAAAACTTAGGACAAGTGGGTTTTAACTCGCTTCTTGTCATTTGATCGCCATGGTGTCCATTCCGAAGGGAAAAAACACCCCCTTACAAACATATGTGATAACACATATGAGGATTCAATTCCATTTGATCGTTTTGACCTTTTACTTGGTTATTTGAATTACCTTTCTGGTTGTTCGAATCCTCTTCTCTAGGATAACACTCTACTTAGCTCCAGGAAGCTCCTTGTCTCTTCTCCATTTTTTGTAAAGGTCACCCACGCCTCAAAAGTTTGACTGAGTGCATCACCATGAGGAAAAGTATGTTTCTTAGGGAAGGCTCTATATGATGTAATACTTGGCCTTATTATTTTTTCTCCCATTTATCTGTTAAGCATTATATGCTTGATTAGTTTCATGTGCCTGGTAGGAGCATTAATAAAATTTCAAGTGGCTACTTCATTGACCTTAGGTAGAGCTTTGATATCTTTCCTAACAGTGCTAACATAACTTTCCAAATATTTAGGCACCTATGGTTATGGAAAGAAATTATTTCTAGGTCCAAAAGAAGGGAAGTAACAATTGTTTTCTATATTCACTATGAGCTGACATATCATAGTAGATTCATTGAAGTCATGCCTAATCTCTTGGAGGGCGCCATGAGCTATTTTCTTCTAGTATTTCAAAACAAAATCCATTTCTTCTAGGCCCTATGAAGGGAAAACAAAAACTTTAGAAATAACTTTTACTATTCAAAACTGCTAGTCTTTCACTCAGTCAAACTGTAACTGAGCTTGTTGGTACTCAAGATCCCATGCTTGAACATATTTCATGACCTCTATTATATATTTCCCTTGTGCCTATAAATGTTTTTCTCTATTATAGAATTCTCTCTCCACAATGTTCAATTCATTTTGTACCCTAAAGGCATAGCCAATGAATTGAGAAACTTGATAATTGTTGGATTTATAATATATAACCTATTCTTCTCCTTTTCTTCTAATCTTGTTTGCTTCAATCTCATCCCTCTTTCTTTTAGCTTCAACATTTTCTTGGGTTTTTTTCCTTGCTTCTTCTTCTTCTTATATTATGGTTGTATTCGTGGTTATTGTACTATTTCCTCGGGGTATTCAAGTATTTCAATTAGCTATTTATATTGAACTACAACTAGTCTTAACTCAAGACATATCTTCCTCTTTATGCATCCCTTGGAAGCCATATAAAAATTTATGCATGTTAGTAAAGAAAAAATAGGGCATGCAAGGTTAGTTTACAAATAAAGTTAATTGAACCATCATGTCCCTTTTAACTATTCAAATTAACCAACCTTTCAAGGTTTGAGAATATTTACCTCGAATTGAGCTATTGCAGTGGGAGGATTCGACACCTCTTTTGAATGTGAATTCTCAACATAGACTTGAAATCTCAGATCTGTTTAAGGGGATGGATTCCCAATTCTCAATAGTAGGGATTAAAACCAAGGAAAGGATGAGGCCCAATAAGACTCTTCCATGCTTGGTATAGAATCATCATTCATGTTAATGGTTAGATAACTATTCAATGGGATTTAAAGGTTGTTTCAAAGTTTCTTTCCATTGTTTTTATGTTTTATAGTTTTATAAGAATTAATGCATGAAATAAATTAGTCTAATGAGTTTGAAGAAATGTATCACCTAGGTTAACTTATGGAAATAGTCAATGAATACTATCTATAGCTTTTAATTCCTTAATAAATAATTCTAAGGAGAACTTATTACTGCTAGATAATATTAAGGAAAAACAAACCAATTAATTCTAGAAAGGAGTAAAACTAAAACTGTAGAAATACTCATAAATAATTTCGAAGTATTTCATATACAATATAATGGAAAATAAGAATAGAATAATAAAACAAATAATCTTCACTAAAAATATCCATTAAATCATTCAACCATATATGATAACTTAACAATGTTGAAATTCTTACTAGGCACCTGTGACATTAAACCAATCGTAGAGTAATCCATGATAATGAATGAATTCAGATAAATTTAGAAAACCAAAATGTCTTGACACCAAACATATTTTCTAAATTAAGATTTCAAGTAATTCGTAGCTACAATCCTTACAAAATTGCACAGAGAAAAAATATACTTTCCTAGAGGTTGATACTTTTATTTATAGGAAAATTACATATTAAAAATAATATAAAGCAAAAAATAGAAAAGCAAAAAAATATTGCATTCCACTATGACTCTGGTTGACTGGGAAATTCAATGAATGTGTGTTTAGCATCATATCTTTCACACTACTCAAATTAATTCTTCACATAAACACAAGTGAGGGAATGTGTGTTGATCCATTGGTAAACCAATACTTTCATTTTCATGCATGAAACACTTAATATATTTTTCTAATTTAAGAACTGCTGAATTTACTCTAGTTGATGTCATAACTTCACCAATAAGATATGTTTGAACATGGTCGTGCTCTAGTGAAGTTAGACATCTGATGTTAGCATCTCCTTTATCATCTATCTATTTGAAACTAGCTAATATCTCTTATGTCGGCCAAAATTCCTTAGGCTAAACGAAACTAGGTTGACAACTTTTAGACATGGTGTCATCTATAAAATTCCACACTTTCAGGCATGCCAACCACTTATCACTAACTTGGTTCTATGACACCTCGGCCAATTCTCCCCAATTTTTCATTGAACGTTTCATTCTAGCTAATCCCTCCTCAGTTAAAAGCTTGATGCCATGATCTTCTTCTCCATGGGCTTTCTAAATTTATTTGATGTAATCAATATGATCCTATATCTTAGCTTGCTTCTCGTTCCACCTCTAAGCTTCTTTATGCAATAATGACAACTATAGTGTTTCTTCTTGAAGCTCTAATGCCTTGGCTATAAAATCCTTCTTAACCTGGTCATGCTTCTATCCTCATCCAAAATATCCTCCATGAATTTAGTAATAGTATCATGGGATCCTTTACAGTAATTTACTTGGTATTTTAGGAATGCAATTTATATCCTCATGCTCTCTACTTCACTCTCATCATATTTGGCTCTGTCAATAGTAGAATGTGAAATTGCTACTCAGATAGAGATCAACTCACTATTTTTTTCTCTTTTATGTTCCATAAGAGTTTTTTCTACAGTGCATAACACAACACTATCTATATCTACCCTCATACTCTTTGTTTTTCTTTTGAAAATGGTTTATCTTCGACGATTATAGGAAATAGACTCTAAATCGATAAGTTCCTCTAGGGGATCTAGAATTGGATGGTCACCCCATGATGTAATATTTTTTAGACTTCTAGAGGTGTACAATTTCTCCATTTCTAGTCATTTTCCCTTTCCAATTGATTTCTCATTCTCCAACTTCTAAACTTGATCAATTTCTTTAGGAGAAACTTATTCAACCTGAGTACTTGACTTAGAAGCATATTCCTTATCCTTATCATTCATCTACAGACAACTTTGTTATCCTTAGTCAAGTCAATGACTCCACTGGGTAGCTTGGTAGACTAATGATATTATTGTTGTTTTGGTTTCTTCTTTGTTGTACTCCCAAAATTACCTTGTTTCTTTGTAGCTTCCTCTAGCAAAACCTTTATTTTTATACTTCTTCTTCTTGTTTCTTCTTTGCTTTGAATTCTAGATTTTCCTCATCTTGTATTTTTTGTTCCCCAACATTATGGTGTTACTATTCTTCTTCTTTTTTCCTAGTCTCTTCTTCTTGCTAAGCCTTCTCTTCGACTGACTTCCTTTCTAATTACTCCCTTTCTCATCGTTTCTTCTTGGGTTCTTGCATATCCTTCTTTCTTTGTTCTACTTCAACAACCTTCCTCCTTGTTTTCAATTCTTCTTGAGAAACAATTTGTTCTTGTTATATTCTCAGCTCCTCTTCAATTTTCCTCTAAAATTCTTGTTCTTGTTGTAGCCTCACCTGCTCATCTTGAATAACCTTAAACTCTGCTTCTTCTTTCAACCTAATTTCTTCCATCCTTCTAGTTTCTTCCACTTCTCTTTCAACTCTCACAATAGCTAATCCCAATCATGAGAATTTTTAAAGAATAATTCATCTTCCCATCACTCATGACTATATCGCTAAGTTAAAGATATTAAATCATGGTGCTTAGCCATCGGGCCTTTGGGGTCATGCCTTTTAAATTTCCCAAGTAGGAATTTGTACTCAAGATGACTGTATGCTTCTTGCCTTGCGTTCTTAGGGTCTTTTATGAAATGATGACTTAGCTTGAAACCAAAAGGGATAAAGATATTTTTCTTTTATTCTTTTAATAATGAAGCATTTAATCCTTCTAGAAATGTCTGATAGGATGTTTCACCCACAAAAGGCCTATTTATTACATACTCGAACAAAATATGAGGTGTTGTAGTTGCACCATAAATCCTTATGTGAGTTAGGTCTTGTTGCACATACCAATTGTTGATATGACTTATAAGCTTCTTTGCATCAACAAGTAATCTGGGGCATTCTCTATAGAAAATGAGGTAATACAATTGTACCAAGAAAAAGTCACAAATGTTTGTATATGACCTGTTGTATTTATTGTCCCATAAAATATGACAATAGAGATGTACATGGGCCTTTGAATAATGCCAACTAAAGTTAATACATGCAAATATATTTTTATTACATAAAACATCCAATAAATACAAAGCCATATAAAAGGTAGGCACAACACTAGGATTTTCCTTATCCTCATGCACTCTTTCAATCATAATATTAAGTTGGTTAGATAAAATCGTCGCTCAATTAAATAATGCTCATGTTGTGTTTACTATGTAAGCTAATGGTACCCATGTATATGTGAACCGAGAACAATTTCTCTCTCCATACAATCGACACAACAAAGCCATAATATACATGTAAGGCTCTCTCAAATTTATAATAGCATACCAAATAGTATTTTTATGAAAGAACCTTTTATCTTCCCTCCACCATCTTGCTAAAGTATTTTCCACATCATTGTTTTTCATAAAAATCATTCATGAAAGGAGTAACTAGCATGACTTCAGGTTTTGGAAACATATAATACCTCTCAAATTCTCAGTTAGGAACGAGCCCACACATTCACCCTTCTCATCTACAACCATACTATTCTTTCAATTAGTCTAGTCTATAATCCACACAATGGCCTCAGGACAAGGGAAGACTGGTGCTCTTGCTCCAACAAAGTGTGGACAATATTCTATGATATTCAAGAAGACTTTATCATGAAATTCCCTAACCATAGGATCAATATGAGGTATCACCTCTGGATATTCTTCTTTTTTTAACTTGAAATAAAATTCATTCCACCCTGGGAATGGGGTTTAAGTTCATATGCTTGCTTCAATGTCTTTGAATATTGGTTGTGGTAGATACTCGTTGAGAATAGGGAACTGAATTACAAGAACACATTCTTCTAATGGATCCTCAACCTATATTGGCTTATTTTAGGAACCCTCCCCTGTTTCTTTAGATTTTCCCTTTGGAGACTTAGTTGGAGTTATCATGGGGGTTCTTCTTGGTGGCATGTTTCATGCACCATAATCAATTCAAACCAACATAAATAAAACAATTGTATCCAAAAACATTGAATCCATAAGCATGATGCACAATTTATTAGATTAATAAATGTTTAACGGAAGTTATGCTAAATAAAACAAATCTCAGATGAATTTTGAATTAATAGTCATATCATTGAAACAAATATTCTAAAACATTCCTTTGGTCCAAATTCATCATCTAAAATGCATAGACCTAGTTAAAAATTCAATTTTAGTAACTTATCCATGCTGGGCAAATGGGAAAAACAATAAATTGAATTAGGGGAACTAATGCCCACAATTCACCTTGGCTCATGATTATGTTTCCTACATCCGGGGACATGACAAACACAACAATATTACCACACACAATTAGTCACACTGGAAATAATAACTCTGTCTCTCAAACCAAGCTCTTATAGGTAGTTAATTTTGTCAACAACACTTGAATTTCACAAAGTCTAAGCTTAATTCATACTCAACATGGTTCAATTGGTTGAAGGATTCAAATTGTATAACAAATGGACCGAATCTTGGTGTTATGATGACAAAATCTCTGTAAAAACTGATTGGATTCACCCAATCCTAAAAATTAAATGGCGATTGGGCATCCTAACCATCAAATCATCATATTAATGACCAATAGATTTACTTCTTCTATGGTCACTCAACACTTTCCTTTTAGCAAAGTTTTTTAAGACAATGATGTCAAAGTGAATGTGATTGAGTGATCATACCTACCTTGATAATTGTGCACAACAAGTATGCCGATTGGTTTTTATTAGTGGCGAGAGAAGCTTTGGACATGCAACGAAACTCAACATTGGTGCAAAAAACAACTTTCATTTTCTTCAAAATATAGAACTTAAAAAGTTGGCCAATGGCCACTTGTTGGTGAAATGATATCCTTTGTATTGGCACCCCAAATAAATTTTGTATCATCGAGTTTAAAATTTTTCATATTGAGACATTCAAATTTCCTCATCTGTTCCTGTGATAACTTTCTCTCATTAGCGAGTGAAACAACTTTTCCATCGACACCGAAAATATCTTTCATTAGTGGTTCCAAAAACTTACCCTTTTCATCAACACTTCCAAAAACTTTCATCACTGATTTAACTTACCTTTTCCATCGACGATCTAAAAAACTTTACCATTGGCACTCGAATAAAATTTCATATCAGTGGTTCAAAAAAATTTCATATCAATGTAAAAAATAACTTTTAGCCTAACAATGGAAGTAGTTTGACTTCATCGATGCAAACCTTTTTTAGTTCAAAATTAATCTTTGGGACATAGAAAAATAAATATTTATTTCGAGGTTTTCTCAAAAATAATGGTGACTACTAAACTACATGAAATGCATAAAATTAGCCAAGTAAAAAATGCTAAAAATTACTTGCGAAATCAAAGAAAAGTGGTACCTAA
>ML778533.1:1787109-1799454 GCA_009831015.1 Picea engelmannii | reverse complement strand
GATAACAATATATATAAAATTTAACTTTATCAGCAATATTCAATAGTTTTCACTTATGCATTCAATATAACATGAGAATATAAGCAATACCATTCAACAACATCACATCAAATACCCAATACACCAGAATTTATGTCGAAATTAACCAAATGGGATAAAACCACATAATGATTCCTTATATATCAAAAAAATACATCCATAGGAAGAACCAACTTCCCAATTCTCCAACTCCAACTGGAAGGAGGATCCAACCCCATATTTGCAGGCTCCAACTACAATTGGAAGGAGGCTACAACTCCCTAGTTTACAGCCTCCAACCTGAAGGAAACTCCTGCTCCCTGAATTCTCTCACTCCAACTAGAACGAGGTTACAACCCCCTGATTTACAAGCTCCAAATCCCTGTGTTCTCTGGCTCCAACTGGAAGGAGGCTACAACCCCCTTTCCTTGCCTCATACTACTGCCCTGAAATATAAGTGTAGACTTAACCTATCACTATCGTTGATATTTTCACTGCCACTATCATTGATACATCAATCAATGTTTCATTGTCACTGTCTCATCAACCTATCCCTATCACTGTCACATCAACCTATCATTGTCACTGTCACATCAACTTGTAACTGCCACTGTATTTTTCACTATAACTGATATACTATCATCAACCTGTGTGTCTTAACCATGTTCCAAAGACCTGTACCATATCATTCATCAACCGTGTACCAAAACCTTTACCATACCATGCATACACCATTTAGCAAAACATGTGCCATACCATGCATCAATCATGCACCAATACCTATACCATATCATCAATTATATACAACCAACCATATACTTCAATCACATACCAGAACCATGTGACATGTACCAAAGCATCAACCATGTACAAAACCATGTACCATAACAAGCTTGCACCAAGACATTGAGATGTGCCTTGACCATGTACCATATCACTCATGATATGTCTCAATCATGCCATACACCATATATCATAAGATATCATCAATTAAGTGTCTCAACAAAGTAACAAAATATATACCTCATACCTATGTTATAACAACCAATATCATATACCAAATATGTGCCTCACACATATTCCAAAATCACTAGTGTGTGCTTCAAGCATGTGATGACATCACCATGACATATACAAACCAGATACCAAAATAGCCAAAATGCACTTCTAACAATGTAACATATCATCACCAAGGTGTATTGTTATGAGGAAAATCTCTCTATGGCTAGGAGAAAACCACAACAAACGAAAATGACTGCAGAAATCAAATATATTCCCAAGTGTTCTACATAAACAAATATGCTATAAAGACAATATAAAAGGCCTACCTCGTCCAGACGTCCGATGAAGTCCATCGTTAAGCACTTGACCCAAAGCAATATACCTGCAACGAGTCCTCAACAACCAAGCAAAGAAAACATACGGTGATAATATATGATATTAGGACATTCAATGACATAATCCATTAACATACATAACAAATACACCCATGGAATAATAATTCAAATATTTGCAAGATATCAATAGGATGAGAAAAGAGTATTTCTATTAAGATATAATAAGCAGAAGTGAATAATTCATAGACTTTTGTGTCGGCATGGTTCGAAATCGAGAAACTAAGTTCCTTCCAGCTGGGCCTCCACCACTTCAATCCTCCACCAAAGGCAAGCTCATGTAAGAGAGATAATGGAATTCTCACTCAATAAGGGAAGAGATTGGGGGATGAACATTGTTTTCAGACTTAAAGAATAAAGGGATGCAGACTCAATATGAAGTGAATAATTCCTCTAAAGTAACTTTTCTCTCAAAGTTGAATTCTTTCTCCTCCTTTCCATAGCTCGGAATTGGCCCATTTATAACCTTCAAGTGGAACTAAAGGGCCGAGTTGGAACGTTTCTAGTATATGGAAGGCCAGGGATCATTGATCTCTTGTCGTGACATGGAAACCCGACACCATTTTTCATTTTTGGGCACATTTCCTGATGTACGCGGGCTGTAGTGGTGCAACTTGCGTATACACATGTTGTATAGTAGGCTAGGTGTGTATATGTGGAAAAAATGTATTTTTAGCTCTAGGATTTGCAAAAGGGGATGAAAAGTTTGCATAAGAAAATGGAAAAAGGCCTTATGTGCAAGATTGCATGGGGTGAGGCAAATATTTCTATAACATGTACCATATCATGTACCATCACCAATACATGCCTCAAGTATGTACCATATCATCAAATGCATGTACCTCAAACATGTGCCATAACATCATCAAGAAGTGCCTTAGACATGCATCAATATCCCCAATAAATGTACCTCATATATGCACCTCTCAAGCATGTGCCATAATATCACCAAGATATAATCTCATAACAAGCATATAAACATACCTCTAATTTTATAGTTGACCTGGTGCTTCAATCATAGACAAACAGACCAACCTGGGCATCAACAACCCGACACAAGCATCTCTCGCCAAAATTGTCTTATCCTCATGGGACTAATATTAGTGTCACCCAGGGCCTCGCATGACAGGCACTAAGAAACCTGTGGGGGGTGCCTCGCGGGACACTAGTAGTCTAACCCATGAGGGTCATCTAAATTAGGGTATCTTCAAAGAAACCCTCGCACACCTGCAATCCTGAAACTTTCACACTCTTAACTCTTCCTCTACCTCAGATTCATTGTCTTAGATTCCCTAAATACATCAAGTGTGCTCACATAGAATATGTTCAATAACGTGTGTGTGTGTGTGTGTGTGTGTGTGTTATAATTATAAGAGACTCTTTGAGGTGTATTTATATTTTTTCTAAGTAACTTCTCTTCTTAACTTTAGGGCTTCTTGTTACAACCACTTTACCTTTTAATTAATGACTTGTAACTGTTTAGGGGATTCTTAACCATTCTTTGGGGATTAAAACTTCATGAGGGTATATCTCTTCAACCATGAGGAACCACATGATGTACCACCTACGAATGTAAATGACACAATGATGAATATCCATATATGAGTGTGTTACCTTCATTTAAATTGTGCTTCATGTCATTATTCCTCAAACAACTTCAGACTTCATGACCACACCTATGGGGATTCTTGTAAAATTCTTCAAGTGCACCCATCACATCTATTGACATCAATGACAACCACTGATGTTTAAATCAATGAAAACCAACTTGCCAACAATATCCCCCTTTGGCATCGATGGCAACACTCATACTCCCCCTGTGACCATCGCTCCTCATCTATTTCTCCATATGTTTCTCTCCTCATGTTTCTCTCCCCCTTTGACATCAATGGAAAAGGGTATCTCACTTTGGGGTTGATCCCCATGTCTTCATGCTTCAGATATTTCACTCGTGATCTTTCTCTTTCTCCCTCTTTGATATCATGGGCAAAATGGTAACTCCCCCTGATGGTATGTCTCCCCCTATATTCATGCTTATGATATTTCTTTCTTGATCTCTTGCTCTGATGATTTCTCTCCCTCTGACTTCTCTGCAATATGTCACAGAGATCAATGTGGGGCTTCCTGTACTTTCTTTCTTTCCTCTCTTAGGGTAATTCTTGTCCATTGGTGCTTCCTCTTGTAATTCTCTGGCATATATAAAAATCATTCAAAGTTACATCAATGACCATAATTTTCAACAAATTCCCTCTTACGGTATGGATTCTGCTGTCAATTTCTCTTCAACTGTTCTACTATGCCTTTCACTGCTTTCCTTCATGTGACTAACCAATTCCACTTGTCAATATTTTTTCATCTACTATCATATATTTGTCTAGACCTTACAAATATCTCATGAATCCATATATGTCCATATGTCATAAAATTGTCCATGAATCTGCTACACAACTGCACACAATGTTGATGCATCTATCACTTTACTCTTCTCAAGACTTCTTCGATCTTGTTGTAACTGAATGCATACATGGAATCCTATATACAATCATGAACCTCTGCTTGAGAATTGTGTCAATAATATACTTCATAATTGTCAGTTGATACATGCATGGGAATGTGTTCTGAAAGTTGCTCCTCAAATAATCAAATTGTCACTCTGTATTTCTGCCATCACTCTACATATACTTCAGACTACTTGAAAGATAGTTCTCTAATCTGTAGAGTTGTTTCTTAGACTGGCCCTCTTCGATATTCATATTTATTGGGAGTCTCCAATCCGTATGGCTTAGAAAGGTGGAGGAAGCCATCCTAATGCGAAGTAATCTTCCTCTATCATATGAATTCTGACATCTTCCTCTTCATCATCTTCTTGAATTTTGACATCTTCCTCTTTTCCTATATATTCATCGTTATCTTTCACTACTGCAAATATTGAGAGTATTATCTTTGGGAGTTCTTCATTCACATGTTCTTCCTTTACCTATTCTTTATTCACCTGTTCTTCATTCATCTTTCTTTCTTTATTTTTCAAACCTTCTTGCATCTAATATTAGTGTTTTATTTCATGGAAGTATGCATCTTGCTTCTACAATCACGAGCTATGTGTCCATAGTTGTGGCATTTATGACACTCAATATTGTATGGAGCCACATAATCATTTATTGTTTGAACATTTCTTCCATAAGCTATGTAATCTAAAACTTTATGTCCAAAGTTATTACAAGTAAAATAATAACCATAAAAGAAACTTTGATACCTGGAAGTAAATGATCTTCTTTGTGATGTATTCCTTCTGAATTCATGCCTTGAATGATCATGATATTCTCTTTTGTTGTTTCCTTCACAATGATTGAATATTGTTTTATACCTAAAAGTGGAAGGTCTTATTTGATATCCATCTCTTCAGTAATCTTCTTCTTGAGTCTTCTTCATTTATGATATTTTCTTCTTTGAGGGATCTTATTTCTTGATAGGGCCTTTGATGATTTATGTGTAACTCTTAGCCTTTTCTTCATTCTTCCATTCTAGTAACCTATAACATTTCTCCTCAACTTTCTTTACTGTTGATATGGAGCTTCCTCTCTCTTGATGTTTCTTGTTGAGCTAGACAACTTTAGCTCTTAATGTGACAACTTCTTCTTCAAGCTTCTCACACTCTTTGCCTTTCTTCATCATCTGTATCTTTAAGACTTACTTCATTCTCTTTGTTTCTTCAAGTTGAGTCTTCAAGGTGATGATTTCTTCTTCAAGTCTTCTTTCTTGTTGACTGAATTCTTCTTCAAGATTATTTAAGTTATCATATATTTCCTTGGGATGGCTTGTCATAATCTTTTCTCTATTTTCTATTTTCTTTCTTTGTGTTATTATTTTGGCTTCCAAACATTTTTTTTCTTCCAACCAACTCTTGAGAGTTTCTTCAATCACTTTGGCTTCTTCCAGTTGAGATTTTAGATTCGCAATGACCTGATGGGATTCTTAGGAACTTTCTTGAAAATCCTTCTTGACTAATTGTTCCTCAAGAGGCTTGTTTTTCTTCCTTTCTTTCGTCAATTTATCTAAAGCACTAATTAATTATACTTCAAGATCTACTATGCCTTCTTTGAAATATTCTTCTTTTGAATCTTTCTAACATGACGAGCATATTTCTTCTTATTTTTTTCTTACATCTTATTTAATATGCTCGAGTTTTGTGATAAGATGAGATTTTACAAAGTAGAGATTATGTAGTTTATCCCAAAGCTCTTTGGCTGATGAACACTGTCTCACTTTGACTTTAGCTGAATCAAAAAATCCTTCCAAAATGAAATCCATTTACATTTTGTTTTTTGTTTTCAATTCCTTCTTGGTTGTAGTATTTGGTTTCTTTGGAGCGGTGTATCTTGTAACAACTAATTCCAAAGATCATATCCCTTTGCCTATAAAAATACTTTCATTTTTCTTCTTCGCATTTTATATTTCTGACCATTCTGACATCAAACTGTGGTATTTTGTTCTTATATAGATTGTTGGTTTCCATGATCTACCGTCCAACAGTTAGACTAATTTTTGAAGGACCTTCTATGATACCAATTATTGGAATAATAAGAGGTGGGGTGGGGGAGGTGGTGAATTAGTAATAGCACTTTTTACCACTTTCAATCATAATATATATAAACTTCAACTTTATCAACAATATTCAATAGTTTATCACTTATGCATTCAATACAACATGAGCATATAATCATAAGTAGTACCATTCAAAAACATCAGATCAAATACACAATACACCATAATTTACATGGAAACCCAAATGGGAGAAAACAACGACATTCTTTCTTATATATCAAAGGAATACATTCTTAGGAAGCACCAACTCCCCAATTCTCTAGCCCTAACTCGAAGGAGGCTCCACTCCCTATTTACAGGATCCAACCTGGAGGAAGCTACAACTCCCTGATTTACCAGCTATAACTGGAAGGAGGCTCCAACCCACTAGTTTACAGGCTCCAACCTGAAGGAATCTCCAACTTCCTGAATTCTCTAGCTTCAACCAGAAGGATACTATGACCCCCTGATTTATAGGCTCAAACCTGAAGGAAGATCCAACTCCTTGTGTTCATCAACTCCATCTAGAAGGAGGCTACAACCCCCTTTCCTTGCTCCATCCTACTACCCTGAAATATAAGTGTAGACTCAACCTGTCACTACCATTGATACTTTAACTACCATTGTCTCTGATACATCAATCAACCTGTCATTGTCAATCTCCTCAACCTATCCCTGACACTCCCACATCAACATGTCACTGCCATTGATTCATCAACATGTCCCTATCATTGTCACATCAACATGCCACTATCACTGTCACATCAACTTGTAACTGCCACTGTCTCTGTCACTATAACTAATATACCATCATCAACCTGTGTGTCTCAACCATGTACCAAAACATGTACCAAATACCTGTACCATAGCATGCATCAACCATGTACCAAAACCTGTACCATACCATGCATACCATGTACCAAAAATTGTACCATACCATGCATCAATTATGCACCAAAACATGTACCATATCATCAATGATATGCAACCAACTGTTGTGAAAAATCTCACCCTACGGATAGGTTGAACTCCCTCTAGACCGGGTTCTCTTTGATACAAGACAAAAGAGAACAAGTGGAAATTAGAGTCCCTCTTGCCTATCTATTCTATGTTTTTATGCATGGAGTTTGAGGAGAAAGAGAAAGATATATATATATATATATATATATATATATATATATATATATATAACCTTCTTCTCATAGGTTGTCCTCATTGTTGTGGTGTCAAATCTTATCCAATCTTTGAGCATAGAAGCAAACTCTTGGAATATCCCTACAAAAGGTAAGACGACCTTTCTCTTCTACTATGTAACGTTAGATAAAAACCAATCCATCTAAGTTAAACTAGAACAAACATTCATGCATTCAATTGAATAAAACAGGAATGAGGAAATATACCAAGTTATGTTAATCACAAGAAACAATGGAAACACTTACAATCGTACTGTTGTTGTGCTAGCATTCCTCCAAGGTTCTCCTTTCCATCCCCTTTATGCATATATAGATGATAATTATGATTCTTTTGAACTCCTTTCACCCTTGAGTGGCCTCATTATATAGGATTTGGAGGCTTAACCACCATGGAGAAGATCACTCAATAGATCCACTAAAATTGGATCTCCAAGATTTTTAGGGAGAAAATATCTCTCAAGATCCATCAAAATAGGATATTGGTTTGAGAAAATCTCTCAACCATCCATGAGACTCTCAAATTCTCCTTGAGATTAGAAAACTAGATGTGAGGTAGATTCTCACACTAAATTAATTTCCTTTTTTCAATAAAAGTGAATAATACATGTGCACATAGTATTTTGACCTTCATATGATAAATTTATCTCCTAACATGTCTAGGGATTATGAAAAACACTCCCTCACTCAAGTGTGAAAAATAGGTGTGTAACATATGCTTCCTAAAGTGTGAGGTTATAAGAAAAACTGATGGCCAAAAACTTTACAAAAATATGTATGTGAGGGTGTTGGAATATGAGAGCCTAGAGGAAGCTGCAAATAAACATCAAACAATATATATATATATATATATATATATATATATATATTATCCTTGAGGAAGGCATACCCATGCTCGGAATAAACTGACTCAAAGCATGGCCGCCAACCAATAAACTATGGATCCATGAAATCACTCACTAAGGATATGGCCACTAGAAATATAATGTGGATCTGTACCTCCATGGCATGATACAATTGTAGCCACGAAAGAATACACAATGGATCTACAATATGACAAAATCATAACCAAAAACCAATACAAAGTGGATCTATGTGACAACATATACATAAGTGAGATTGTCGATATGATGGTTATAATGGAATCTACTACATACTCAAATGAACTCCAACACATATTGGGAAAAGCACATAACAAAGTGACTGAGTATGGACTGACATGAGGATGAAAGTTGGTAATACTGTAGAGTGGTTGGTTTGAAATGAAACTTCCCTTGAACATTGTGAAGAATGACAAATGACTTGGCAGCATTTACTAGACTGAGAGATAGACCAAAACATAGTGTGAAGATCACTAGGGCACTCTTTAGGTGAGCCGAAGGAGTATGAGGACTCATGGGATTGGTATGACTCAGGGAAAAGTAGATTACCCAACTGTAAGAAAAAACACAAACCAGTGCCATGTTCAAGGATGACAATGAAATAACTACCATTAAGTTCTCAAAAAATTGACCCACTTCCCTCAAAAATTCCCCCCCACCATCATGGGTGAGTACCTCTTTATTTTTTAACGAGCTTGAGGAGGATAGCAAATGTTCACTATAAATCATCTTCAATGAGTCTATATTCAAATATTTAATGAGCCTGAAGAAGGAATGGTTCGTTCCTATATGGGTCCATTAATGCATAGCTTTACTAGTCCAAAGAAGGAAGACTTGGTGGTCTTTTCACGTTTTAGGGAGTCTGAAAAGAACATAAAAACAAGACTCCAAGGATGAATTTTTCATAAGTTTAGTCTCCCAAGCTCGAAAAAGTGTAAAATAATACCTAGGAGAACTCTTCTAAATTCGTGATTGACTAGAGTATGCCTTTTTCGTAGTTATTCTATCAGTCCAAAAAATGGTTAAACTTACACTGGATAAACGCCCTTACAAACCTTTTAATGAGTGTGAAAGGAAACAATCTCACTTGGAAATATTTTCATGTTTAGAGAGTCTGAAAAGGGATTAAAGGAGACTCCAAAGAGTTCCTTTTTCATATGGATTTTACGAGTCCGAAAAAGAGATAAAATTATACTTGGTAACCTACTCTCGTGTATTTATGAGCATGAGAAAGAACAAAAACTGAGATCGGTAACCTATTCTCATTTATTTACGAGCACAAGAAAGAACAAAGACAAAGCTCATCAAGAGAAGAAAAATAAGTCTCGATGGGAACAATCCCAAGCGAAGATCACTCATAGTAGTGTGTCTCTCTAGAGGTATGTTGCCCCCAACTTGATTAGCAAAGGCTAGCGACTTAACTCAAATATGATTCCTAGAGGCTGGAGACATGCCCCCCAATCGTCATTTCCTCCCTCAACTCTTCTCTGTGACTCGTTTAGATTTCTGTCTATTAATAGGAATATCTTCACTAGAATGGGAGGAAGAAAGATTGATGGACATAGGCAAAGGAAAAGAAGCTCCAATTATTTGATCCACAGGGGGATCCACAGGAAGAATCGACTCAAATGGAGAAGGGTCTAGTTCATTTTTTAATGATCTTGACACATATAGTGAACTATGCTTAGTAAAACTAGGTACTACCGAAGGATCAAGTGATTCAAGGGATTGTTGTACCTTAGTTGAAATCATGTTTAACGTGGAAATTGTTGGGGCGTCAGGAGGAGGCAAAGGGAAAGTTCCCATTAGCGAGGAATCCCTTTAGAGACCTACCCCTACACTCTCAAACACAAAACTAGAATGTCCCATGAAATGAACATTATTCAATGAGTTATTAGTAACATCTGGTGTGCAATAGTTAAGTTGGTCAATGGTCACAATTTTCCCTTGATGGGGAAATTGCAAAAGATGAAAAATTGATGATGTGATAGTAGTCATGGCATAAAAACAAATATGACCAAGAAATAAATTATAATTGAGGGGCACATCAACCAATTCAATGTCAATAGAAATAGTTTTTACCTTCAATTCCACAATGAAAGGCTGCAAGAGTATGTAAGGTGTAAATCCACATCCATCAAACGCTTCAAGGGTGGTAGGAGACTAGTTAATTTGAGGAGAACCAATGGATCTCTAGCAGGACAAAGACATGACACATGCGGAGGCTCCTTCATCCAAAACAATGCGATGGATGTTTTTCCCACAAACCATAACTTGAATTTGGAATGCCAATTGGTGGGAGAGCCTCAGTGTAAAATAGTCCATATTGAACATAATCATATTTGATACCTTTGGATCCACAACTCCAATGGTTGACAACAAGGTTCTACATTTACTTGGATAGTTTTGTAGAACTTCAAGTGTCAACATAGCACAAGGTGCTTGCACCAAATCTTCAACAATGTTGTAGTTTTGAGCAGCACAGGCACTTGGATTAAATACTGATTTTCGAATTGTGCCCTTAGGCGGGCACAATACTGAGTCCACAAATGGCCTCTCAATCTAAATAGGGGTGAAATATGGAGGGGGAGTGGACATGGAGGGTCTATCAATATCACCTCCATTGGCATGATTATCTGGAGTAGTATCATAATACTTAGCCCTAGTCATTAGACTAATTATCTCCTTACACATAAAGACCTGAGCGACACTTGAGGAAGCATCCCCATGGTGGGAATGACCTGCATTGCCCCCTTGTAGAGGGGCAGGATTTTGTCCAACCATTTGTTGTTGCTAAACTAGGAAAGGGTCAGTTAACATTGCGGGTAAGGAGGTACCTTTCAAAAATTTAGTGACTTCCTCACGATAAGGGAAGTCTTTCGTATAATAGTCCTCTTCACAAATCAAGTAGGGAAACTTGGCCTTTTTCTAGGGTTTGTTATCAACAGTATTTACATTCTTGTGTTGTTTATAAGATTTCTTGGATTTATCCTTGTTTTTCTTCTTTCCTCTAGTTGTTGAGATTAAGCAGATTGGACCGCATTCATGTCAGAAGATTAGGTAGGAGAGGAAGCAAAGGTGGTAGGATTAACATAACCTATTACACCATGGAAATGAGCATCTAAAGATGGTTTTGATGGATCATTTGACGGATGAGGAGCATGAGGGATCAGATCGTAAAGGGTGCCATATTGGGAATAAACCAAATCCAAATATTGAGAAAGAATAATCGCCCACTGATCGGTAACAACACCTCCCATAGCAACATCTCTGGATATAGGCAGTAAAAGTGACTTTGTAAACCAATTCGCTAGGATTTGGTCCGGAATGGTAGCTTTTATTAACCTTCATTGTTGCCTCCACTCATGAATATGGTCTGGAATGTGAGTGGAAGTGGATTTCCTAAGCAAAGTCAAAAGATCTATTGGTTTCGTATCGAATAGGCAGTTGAAAATGGATAAAAAATGCCATTGCCAGTGAATTAAAATCGTTAAAGAAAGATCATGACAACTCAATATACCATTTTTGTATTGAACCTATAAGGGTTATTTAGAAAAGACATAGCCGAATAGAATCATCCATCAACGAGTTTGATGGACACTAAATATGGAAAGCCATCACATGGTTATTTGGGTCTTCTCCAATTTTACTGTCAAACTTAGGGATATCAGATGGTAACTTAGTAGGAATCAGTGGTTAGAATGGAGCATGTTGAATAGGGTCATTTGTCAAATGTGATAGGTCAGGAAGGTCCATGGTGGCCAAAAAAGTTAATTGTTGGTGGACTTGTGGGTATTGGTAAAATGGATGTGGCATGGGGACACTAGTGGGACCGTAAATGAGTTGTGACTATACATTATAACCTGATGGTCCTTCGATATTATTTTATTGAGGAACCTAGGGTGTAAAGAACATGGGGTTTGTTGGATGATTGGGTACACCTCCTTGCATAGGGATACATGTTCGAGTAGGTTTACCCCATGTAGGGTTCACAGCTCCTGGATATGGGGTCCAGGATAGAGACCTGAGGGAATAGTGGTAGAGGATCTTACCTGAGTGGTTTTCCCCCATGGTTGTTTTTTACTTCCAATAAAAGGTTGGTTCCAAATTGGTTGTTGTGTCCCTATAAAAGGTTGCCCCATAGCTAAGGATTGGCCTCCATCCATAACTTTCCCTCCAAACATAGTTACCAACTTAACAAGAACTCTACAGGGTTCTCGTTTTTGGGGGGGTCAAGTTTTTTACCCCGTTTTTTAAAATGGTGCTACTAGTAGCACCCCC
>ML778533.1:1735498-1759725 GCA_009831015.1 Picea engelmannii | reverse complement strand
AGACAGAAAGAGTAAATCAGATATTAGAAGATATGTTAAGGATGCATGTGATGCATCAACCTAGGAAATGGGAAGACTACCTGCCATTGGTAGAATTTGCCTACAACAACGGCTATCAAGCATCCTTAAAGATGAGTCCATTCGAGGTCCTCTATTGTAGACAGTGTAATACCCCAGTCAGCTGGAGTAATCCTGTAAATAGGATTTCTATTGGACCTGATATGTTGAAAGAAATGGAATAGTAAGTGACTCAGATAAAACAAAATCTGAAGGCCGCTCAGAGCCGACAGAAAAGTTATGCTGGTCAAAAGAGAACTCCAAGAGAGTTCAAAATGGGAGACCATGTATATCTCAGAATCAAGCCCAGAAGGAGTTCCATGAAAATGGGGGCTTGTGCCAAATTGGCACCCCGGTATTGTGGACCCTTTGAGGTCCTAGACAGAATGGGACCTGTAGCCTATTGGCTAGCACTTCCTCCCATAGTAAAAGCACATAATGTCTTCCATGTTTCATTATTGAAGAAATATGTATATGATGCTAATCATATAATTGACTGGTCTATGATCCAGGTGGAACCGGAGGGAGAATTTCTACCAGAACCCCAATTCATATTGGACAGAAAGGAAACTCAGCTCCGGAACAGAACCATTGCACAGGTCAAGGTGCAGTGGAAACATTTTGGCCCAGATGAGGCTACATGGGAGATGGAAGATTCCATGAAACATGCACATCTGATTTTGTTTACTTCTGTACATGCAATTCATGTTAGTAGATAAGAACATCGAGGACGATGTTCCTTTTTAAGGGGGAGGGAATTGTAACACCCTGTTTCCCCCAGCTTGTAAATATAACTGGACTGGCCAAGAACTATGGAAAACTCATAAATGAGAATATGTGATGTAAATGGACCTTGAGAAGAGGTCAATGAATGTGAATAACATTCTGAATTTATTGCAGGACTGCTGATGAGGGGATGTGCAGAAAAAGAGACCACGATGGCGGTGGAGGGCACCTAAAAAGGTAGCATTAACTTCCATCGAAAATAAATACCGTATTTGGACTCCACTGGCCCGGAGAACCAAAAGTGGCTCGCTGGCCCTGAAATTCAATGCCTTGCAGGCTGGTAGGCGGATGGCTTGATGAGGGATGGGATGGTGAACCGCCCATCCATAGAGTCGTCAGGCCTTATCAGCGCGAGGGTAATCGTGCCACACACAACCTCGCGAGAGGATCAGGGTATGGCAGAAACGATTGACAGGGGGCGAGGGGAACTCTAGCATTACACAGAGTGGGTGATAGCAGAGAGGAAGGATTGCAACCTTCACTCCTGATCACTGGAAGACAAAGAGACGCAGTCTCAGAGCATCGTGGTCTCAGCTCGGGGGTGGCTAGTGGTAAATCCGTTGGGAGTCGCTGAGCCTACAGTTGGGTGGAAATGAGCACCCCTCTCAGTAGTTGCACCCGCTTCTGGTGTTATTTCTGATAAGTATTTTATGTATTGTATCTTGAAATTCATACACTAATATATATGTATATGTATATATACTCATAGCACTGTGAGATTGTGAACGATTTTAGTGTAACAATGTCTGTGAATGTTTTGATGATAATTAATGGATATATGCTTGTAATAGAGGAAGCCATGCACGACTTACATCGATAAAAATGAATCTAATCATGCCCAGGTTGAACTAAGTCAGGTATCCAGTCCGTTCTTGGGAATTCGTTTCCCTTATCTGTATCCAGGAATGCCCCGGAATAGATCTCTTCACAGAGATTCCCTCCTTAGAAAGGTTCACCAAGAAACTGGAAAAAGGGCGTGAATGTGCAAGTCTTAACAACCCTGTGCGAAGAGGAATGACCCTCTTGAAACCCCGAAGTAGCAGCGTAAGGATAAGTATTGATCAATGGATGAGATCCTGTCGGGGAACCTGTGGTCATTCACGACCATTAAATCGAAGGAACGAATGAGGGCGTTAATTGCCTTAACCCTTTTTCCTCTATCTTCGAGGATAGCGAGGAAATCTGAATCGTAGACCCCAGGCTCCATGAGAACATCTGGACCGTTGATTTTTCCACGTCCACAGAGTAGTAGAAAAGGGCGCGGCATTGGGACCGATCTTACTCGTCAGATCTGAACTAGGAATCCCGACAGTCGTTAGATCTTTAGGGAGATAGACAAGGGTTAGGCCTCGTGAATGGGGGAAAAATGGATCAGGACCGTCCATCCGAGGAGGACAGGTGGCAGAGATCCAAGGATCTTGCTACCTCGGAGGTTCTCGAGGTAAGAGCCCAAAGTTTGGATGCTCCAAGTTGTGAGTGGCGAAGCCACGAGAGGATCAGGACCATCCATCTGAGGAGGACAGGTGGCAGAGATCCAAGGATCTTGCTACCTCGGAGGTTCGCGAGGTAAGAGCCCAAAGTTTGGATGCTCCAAGTCGCGAGTGGTGAAGCCATGAGAGGATCAGGACAGTCCATCTGAGGAGGACAGGTGGCAGAGATCCAAGGATCTCTCTACCTCAGAGGTTCGCGAAGTAAGAGCCCAAAGTTTGGATTCTCCAAGTCGCGAGTGGCGAAGCCACAAGAGGATCAGGATCGTCCATCCGAGGAAGACAGGTGGTAGAGATCCAAGGATCTCGCTACCTCGGAGGTTCACGAGGTAAGAGCCCAAAGTTTGGATGCTCCAAGTCGTGAGTGGCAAAGCCATGAGAGGATCAGGACCGTCCATCCGAGGAGGACAGGTGGCAGAGATCCAAGGATCTCGCTACCTCGGAGGTTCGCGAAGTAAGAGCCCAAAGTTTGGATGCTCCAAGTCGCGAGTGGCGAAGCCACGAGAGGATCAGGACCGTGCATCCGAGGAGGACAGGTAGCAGAGATCCAAGGATCTCTCTACCTTAGAGGTTCGTGAGGTAAGAGCCCAAAGTTTGGATGCTCCAAGTCACGAGTGGCGAGGCCATGAGATGATCAGGACCGTCCATCCGAGGAGGATAGGTGGCAAAGATCTAGGGATCTCGCTACCTCGGAGGCTCGCGAGGTAAGAACCCAAAGGTTGGGCACTCCAAGTCGCGAGTAGCAAAGTGCCGAGAGCCAAGCATGAGAGAACACATGGAAACACTTCAAGGTGGGGCCCGCGTGATTGACGGGTGGACCCGCCTCGCCTAGAGAAGGGAGTCAATGCTCCGTTGACTCCTCGTGTCTCAGGGATTCACGGGAGAAGAGCATGAAAGCTCAACACTTGGGCTTACAAAGTCACGAATGGCGAGAGGAGCTAGAGTTTAGCCTAGCTGACGGTCATGCGTAGAGGACGTTGGCAGAAGGAAGCTATACCATTTCGTGATCTCGGGTATCGACGATTTGTGAAGAAGACTGGAGGGCCTTTGATTCACAGCTCGCGAGGTCGCGAGGTGTGAAAGGCGCCTGGTTTGTTTGGCCTGTGGTCCTAACCCACGATCACAGGGAGGTGAACAGGGAAGAACTAGCCCGCACTAGACCCTCGTAGGACTTCGGGGATTCTGTTCCTTGAGGAACAACGAAATTTTTTATTATTTAGGTGGTGGATATGTTACAGAAATGCATTTACATTTTTTTTTTCTTTTCAATTCCTTCTTGGTTGTAGTATTTGGTTTCTTTGTAGCAGTGTATCCTGTAACAACTAATTCCAAACATCATATCCCTTTTCATATAAAAATACTTTCATTTTTCATCTTCGCATTTCATATTTCTGACCATTCTAACCATCGAACTGTGGTATTTCGTTCTTATATAGATTGTTTCTTTCCATGATCTACCATCCAATAGATAGACTAATTCTTGAAGGACCTCCTATGATACCAATTATTGGAATAATAAGAGGGAGGGTGGGGGAGGGGGTGAATCATTATTAGCACTTTTTACCACTTTCAATCATAATATACATAAACTTCAACTTTATCAACAATATTCAATAGTTTATCACTTATGCATTCAATACAACATGAGAATATAATCATAAGTAGTATCATTCAAAAACATCACATCAAATACACAATACACGATAATTTACATGGAAACCCAAATGGGAGAAAACAATGACATTCTTTCTTATATATGAAAGGAATACATTCATAGGAAGCACCAACTCCCCAATTATCCAGCCCCAACTCGAAGGAGGCTCCAACACCCTATTTACAAGATCCAACCTAGAGGAAGCCACAACTCCCTGATTTACCAGCTATAATTGGAAGGAGGCTCCAACCTGAAAGAATCTCCAACTTCCTGAATTCTCTATCTCCAACCAGAAGGATACTATGACCCCTTGATTTATAGGCTCAAACTTGAAGGAAGATCCAACTCCTTGTGTTCGTCGGCTCCAAACAGAAGGAGTCTACAACCCCCTTTCCTTGCCCTTTCCTTGCCAAATCCTACTGCCCTAAAATATAAGTGTAGAATCAACCTGTCACTACCATTGATACTGTAACTACCATTGTCACTGATACATCAATCAACCTGTCATTATCAATCTCCTCAACCTATCCCTGACACTCCCACATCAACATGTCACTGACATTGATTCATCGACATGTCCCTGTCATTGTCGCATCAACATGTCACTGTCACTGTCACATCAACTTGTAACTGTCACTGTCTCTGTCACTATAACTAATATACCATCATCAACCTCTTTGTCTCAACCATGTACCAAAACATGTACCAAAGACCTGTACCATATCATGCATCAACCATGTACCAAAACCTGTACCATACCATGCATACCATGTACCAAAAATTGTACCATACCATAAATCAATTATGCACCAAAACCTGTACCATATCATAATGATATGCAACCAACTGTTGTGAGAAATTTCACCTCGCGGATAGGTTGAACTCCCCCTAGACTGGGTTCTCTTTGATACAGGACAAAAGAGAACAAGTGGAAACTAGAGTCCCTCTTCCCTATCTATTCTATATTTTTATGCATGGAGTTTGAGGAGAAAGAGAAAGAGAGAGATATATATAACCTTCTTCTCATAGTTTGTCCTCATTGTTCTGGTGTCAAACCTTATCCAATCTTTGAGCATAGAAGCAAACTCTTGGAATTTCCCTACAAAAAGTAAGACAACCCTTCTCGTATACTGTGTAACGTTAGATAAAAACCAATCCATCTAAGTTAAACTAGAACAAACATTCATGCATTAAATTGAATAAAACAACAATGAGGAAATATACCAAGTTATATTAATCACGAGAAACAATGGAAACATTTACAATCGTACTGTTGTTGTGCTAGGATTCCTCCAAGGTTCTCCTTTCCATCCCCTTTACGGATATACAGACTATAATTATGATGATTTTGAACTCCTTTCACCCTTGAGTGGCGTCATTATATAGGATTTGGAGGCTTAACCACCATGGAGAAGATCACTCAATAGATCCACTAAAATTGGATCTCCAAGATTTTTAGGGAGAGAATATATGTCAAGGATTTTAGGGAAAACATATCTCTCAAGGATTTTAAGGAGGAAATATCTCTCAAGATCCATCAAATTAGGATATTGGTTTGAGAAAATATCTCAACCATCCATGAGACTCTCAAATTCTCCTTGAGATTAGGAAACTAGATGTGAGGTAGATTCTCACACTAAATTAATTTCCTTTTTTCTATAAAAATGAATAATACATGTGCACATAGTATTTTGACCTTCATATGATAAATTTATCCCCTAACATGTCTAGGGATTATGAAAAACACTCCCTCACTCAAGTGTGACAAATAGGTGTGTAACATATGCCCCCTAAAGTGTGAGGTTAGAAGAGAAACCGATGGTCAGAAACTTTACAAAAATTATACTTAGTAACCTATTCTCATGTATTTATGAGCATGAGAAAGAACAAAAATTGATATTGGTAACCTACTATCATTTATGTACGAGCACAAGAAAGAACAAAGACTAAGCTCATCAAGAGAAGAAAAATAAGTCCCGATGGGAACAATCCCTAAGCGAGGATCACTCATAGTAGTGTGTCTCTTTAGAGGTATGTTGCCCCCAACTTTATTAGCAAAGGCTAGCGACTTAACTCAAATATGATTCCTAGAGGTTGGAGACATGCCCCCAATCGTCGTTTCCTCCTTCGATCCTTCTCTATGACTTGTTTAGATTTTTGGCTATTAATAGAAATATCTTCACCAGAATGGGAGGAAGAAAGATTAATGGACATAGGCAGAGGAAAAGAAGCTTCAATTATTCGATCCACAAGAAGACTTGACTCAAATGGAGAAGGGTCTAGTTCATTTTTTAATGAGCCTGACACATATAGTGAACTATGCTTAGTAAAACTAGGTACTACCGAAGGATCAAGTGATTCAAGGGACTGTTGTACCTTAGTTGAAATCATGTTTAACGTGGAAACCATTGGGGCGTCAGGAGGAGGCAAAGGGAAAGTTTTCATTAGTGAGGAATCCTTTAAGAGACCTACCCCTACACTCTCATACACAAAACTAGAATGTCCCATGAAATGAACATTATTCAATGAGTTATTAGTAATCTCTGGCGTGCAATAGTTAAGTTGGTCAATGGTCACAATTTTCCCTTGATGGGTGTTAGCACCAATTCTTGCAAGGGGGTGTTTCTATTCAATTTGAGGCCCTTGGTGTAAATGCATAGAAATGGGGTTTAAAAACCCATCAAATGCATTTTATTCAAAGGCCGCAGTCATGATCGCCGAGCGCAACACACAAAAGAAGTCCATTTTGGGCTTAAAATCAAGCGAGCAAGCATTTTGTTTTCAACGGTGAGGATCCACAGATGGAGCAGATTGATGGTCATCGAGTAAGCTTGAGTCACAGAGTTACACGAGGTTTAGCGCATGGGCTCGTCTCTTATGGAAAAAGTTACGAAATGCAAAAATTCGTTTCAACATTTCGGCTACTGGGACTTTGAAAGACAAGGGGTCACTCCTTCACTACATCTGGAATCGCCGAAACTCGAAACATGAAATGTAAAAGCCCCCCAGGAGTTGTTTCGTCATTCCGGCTACCATTATTTTGAAAGGCATGGGGTCTCTCCTTCACTGCATCTAGAATCACCAAAACCCAAAATGCGAAATGTAAAAGCCCCGTAGGAGCCGTTTCGGCATTTTAGCTACCGGGACTTCAAAAGACATGGGGTTTCTCTTTTCCACTGCATCGGGAAACCCCGAAATGTGAAATGCGAAAATCCATTTCAACATTTTGGCTACGGGGACTTCAAAAGATAGGGGGGCGCTTCTCCACTGCATTTCGAAACCCCAAAACGCAAAATGTAAAATCCCCCAGGATAGGCCCACGATCCTAGCCGGTGATTATATGAGCAAGGGGTAAGGAAGGCACCAGCATGATGTAGCCCCTTTACGATTTTGACAATCAGGATTATCAAGTGTGAGGAGTTCACTCCCTCCCATTGCCGATACCCAAAATCCATGGAGTACCTTTGGTTTTAGAGCAAGGTCATAGCCCACTATCATATAGAAAGTAGGGCCAAAGAGAAAAGATAGGTGCCTGTTCAGACCACAGACGACTAAGAGATGGATAAGGAAGAAATCCTGGCCGTCGATGTTAAGGGAAGATCAATTCATTGGTTTGGATAGGGTGATTTTTCAACACAGGGTATTAGGGATTCTGGACACAGCATGAGGAAATCCCCGAAAGGAAAATGCCGAAGCATCCTTGAAGACAGTTGCATGGCCCTGTAGTTATGTTGAGAATGAAACCTGAAGAAATGAAGGCTGGCCTCCAAGCTTTGGAAAGCCGACATGTGGTCACTCTCTACGTATTCAGTCTTGACCACCCTCCATGGAAGAAGAATTTAATGAATATTGAGAAGGTGGTTGAGACCTCAGCTCAACCCATAAATGGAAGGCATGGGGGGGGTCATAAGTAGTCAGCTCGTGGTACTCTGATGGATAGATTCCCTGCAGAAGCCATGTCATCTGAAGTGGTGTCAGACAAGAAGCTGCATGTACAGTCTGAAGGAAGATCATGCGCACATAAAGCCTTAAATGAAGTATCTCATCTACCCTCCTGGGGCCAAGGAGGTGAATTTCTCTGAGTATATAGACTGGGTTTTGATATTTTTGTAAGGATGGATGGTAGAGCTAAGCTCCCGATTGTAAAGATTTAACGAGGCCTCTAGTTCCCCGGTTATAGATTGATATTTGAGACTTATTATTTAATGGATGCCAACATCTTCCTCCCCCTTTCCCTATGAATCTTAAGATCCCAGACATGGATGATCCAGTCGAGTGTTGTAATCACTATATAATGTGTGTTTGATTATATTAGTTTTGCAGCATCTTAATTTTCTTGAAGTTTTTCAGATATGAGAGGGTCTCATATTTGTGACTTTTCCCCCTTTTAAAGGTTGTTGGAAGATCGGATGTCTAGAGCAGAATTTATTTCCTCTGTCTTTCCCTCCACTTACTCACTACTATGCAAAATTTATGGCTTAAATTAGATCAAGACCTCACCTTTCTTAGTTGTTCCAACCCAGTTTCCTGAGTTAGAACGATATTGTTCTGAGTTTACTTCCATTCATCACCCTTTATCAACAAATCGTGACATTTAACCTGATGGGCCTCAGGCTTACTCTTGCTACAATCGAGGAGTGACTGTTGACTCCAACATTTTGGGTGCCATTGTCGGGGACGAAGTTGAAAATTTTCCCTGGGATTGAACGACATTGAGCCTCTGATTTTGAAGGTGCATCAGGCATCATAGCCCTACGAGATTGCTACTGTGCACCTGGCGACTCCATTGTGACGACTCCACTATGGTGAACCTGTTTCTTTATTTGTGGCTTTCAGAGGTAGACATGTGTGGTCCCATCCACAGCTGCCTCTAGCTGCACCTGAAGCTGATTCGGAGGTGATTATCACAAAAGGAAAGGCCTATGAAGGAGAAACTTCCACCGCTGAACCAGGTATTTTTCCCTCTCCTTCTGTAGAAACTACATTTTCTTCTTCTCAGCCTCCTAGCAGACCTTTTTCTGAAGTTTCTCGTTTCTTGAGTTTCGAAAGTGTTCCTACCAAGTTTTCCCCTCCTGGTCTGGGATTGGAGGGAGAAATCCTTGTCACTCCCCTCTCCCCTTCAGCTGTACCTTGGCGTAGACTCAGGACCACAAAATATTTCCCCACCCTAGCTTTACCACTCCTCCTCTTATTACTATTTTTTCTACTGCAAAGAGAGAAGCATCTGTTGACTCAAGCCCCTTAGCCTTCTCTCTGAATCCCCCATTGTTCCCCCTTTCACCTGGAAGCTCCTTTCCAATATCCCCTATTCGAGCTCCCTATCCTCTGAGTTATCCTCCACCTAATAGTCCTATGGTAGGAGAAAATCCCCCCATGACTAGAATGGAGGCTATAATAGTTTCTGGGTATGCTCCCCTTATGTTACCTCAGTCTCTCAATGCCATTCCAATAGACGACTACCTTAAGCAACTGCCCAAGTTTACAGGCGAAGGGGACATAGCTGCAAAACAACACCTTGAAGCCTTTTACAGTTTTACAGATGATCATGTTATCATGCATGCAGGCATAAGGATGAGGATTTTTGTCCATAGCCTTGAAGGCAAGGCTAGAAAATGGTTTAGGGCCCTGCCTCCTAGGTCTATCGATGGGATTGAGGCTTTGGATAATGCCTTTTTGAGATAGTGGGGAGACAAAAATAACTTCATGTATTACATGACAGAGTTTGGGTCTTTGAAGAGAAAGGAAGGAGAGTCTGTCTCTAACTTCTCCAAGAGAGTCAATAAAATGTACAATAAGATCCCCGCTAAGATAAATCCCTCAGAAACCTTTGCTAAAATCACCTATGCTAACGCTTTTGATCCCGATTTTTGTCTCCTTTTAAGGGAAAGGAGAGCAACTACTCTGGCTCACATGCAGGATGCAGCCGTGGAAGTAGAATCTAACATATTGGTTGTTGATCGACTCAGGAATAAGGCTAATAGAGACATATCCAGGAAGAGACCTGAAGCTGCCCCATCCAATTCCTCTCCCCTTCCCCTTTAGACGGACGAGGTAACTAAAGTGCTAAAATCACTTTCAGCTAGAATCGAAAGGTGGGAGTTAGAAGGGAAGCCCATGTACAAAAATCCTTAAAATACTGATAACAGAGGCTTCAGGAGGCCTAGAAACAATGTGCCACAGGATTTGCCAAGGGAACAAAGGAGTAAAGATAGAGATGATAAAAGGATTCAAACCCCTCTCCAAAATAACCTAGTTGCTCATGAGGAAGGAGAGGAGATAGATGAGCTCGACCCTTAAATTCACTGTATTGAAGAAACTTCCCCTTTTCCCCATTTGACTCAATCTGCATACCAAGAATCCCTTATGAACATTCAAATCAGTGAGTTGAGTAAAGGGGAAAAGGCCAACAAAACTCCTAACGGATACCATCTCAGGTCAAAGAATAAAGAAGGGAATTTTGATAGCCATGATCAACCTCTCATAGCGGAAAGGCCTGCTAAGCCCGCAACAATCACTACTAAAGAAAAGAAAACTCAGAATCCTTCTCCAACAGCCAAAGAGCCTATATTTGAGGTAAGGGAAGCTCCTAAGCCTCTTTCTTCCTTTAGTTTTGAGCATGAAATTCAAAACATTAGAATTCTCGTACCCCTCTCAGAACTAGTTAAAAATGAAGATTTCAAAAGGTCCCTCTCCAAACTGCTACAGTCTGAGTCCCCCCAGCCTTCCACAGACTCAATAAATATTCAAGATGAAAATCCAACAGTTGTCCTAGGTCCCATGGTAGAAGATAGAGATGATTCATCCCCTCCCTTCTACACATCCCTGAACATACATGATAAGGTGTTGCATAATTTCCTCATGGATTCAGGAGCTTCCCACAACCTTATGCCCAAAACAGTCATGGAAGAATTTGGACTAGAAGTGACAAAGGCCTATCACAATTTGTACTCTTTTGATTCAATGAGGGTGGAATGCCTTGGAGTCATCAAAGACTTGGTGGTCTCTTTATTTCAGCTGCCAATGAAGAGTATGGTCATGGACATTGTAGTAGCTGATGTTCCCCCCAAGTTTGGCATGTTGTTGTCAATATCTTGGATTAAAAAACTTTGAGGAATATTACAGATGGATCTCACATATGCCACCATTCCAGTCTTTGGAGGGGAACACAGGAGGTTGTACAGAGAAGCTCAGCTGGCCTACATTGTTAGTGATGAAGCAGACCCCACCAATCATCCTATCTTTTCACTTGACACTGATTTGGGGTCTAGTTTATTGCAGCTCACTGATACTCCTGAAGCGCCTTTTCAAATCAGAAAGCAACCCATATTTAATCACGAGATACCTCCTCCAACCACCTCTGTTTGGAATATGTTCTTTGACGAGCTTCTTCTAGTGAAGGTGCGGGCGCTGGAGTGGTTTTTGTGTTGCCTTGTCAGGAAACCATATCCCTGCCATACAAGCTAGAATTTGAAGCTACCAATAATGTGGTTGAATATGAAGCTCTTATTCTGGGTTTAAGGGCTGCAAAAGAAATGGGAATTGAGGAGGTAGCAGTGTTCAGAGATGCTAAGTTGATAATCCAGCAAGTCATAAATGCTTACCGGGCTAAGCATCCTTGGCTCAGGAGTTACAAAAATGAAGTGTTGGACTTGATTGATAATTTCTTCTCAGCTTTCAACATTTCTTTTATTCCAAGAGAGGAAAATACTTTGGCCTATTCCTTAGCTGTCTCAGCTAGTCTGTTCAGGATCTCTCTGTCGCCTAAGATCAAATATGAGGTTGAGATAAGATATAGGCCAATTTTTCTAGACCATATCAAGCATTGGAAGGTATTTGAGGATGATCTTGAAATCAAAAAATTTCATCAGTCTGTCGATGAATTTTCTGCATTGCACATTGATCAAGATCCTGATATCAAAAGTCACCCTCACCCTGAGATATTTTTAAATAAAATTGCTAATCACCATATTATTCATTTGCCTAGCAATCACATTCCAAAGGGACTAGTCCCTTTAGAAAGACTATTCGATGGAAATGACGTGGCAACAAAGGGTAGGGTTTCAAATGGAGATGTTGATATAGTGGAGTGCAACATCGACACATAGGAGGAGCTTAAGCTTGTCAAGTTGTCAAGCAGTTTGACCAAAGAAAAGAGGGCCGAATATACCGAGTTACTAAGGGAATTTGCTGATGTGTTTGCATGGACCTATGAAGACCTCAAGACATATGACACATCTATCATTGAACACAAGATCCCACTGAAGGAAGAGGCCAAGCCATTTAGGCAGAAGCTAAGATAGATAAATCCCATGTTGTTTCCTGTCATGGAGAGAGAAGTGAAGAAGTTGTTAGATGCCCAAATCATTGTCCCCTTGAGATATTCTGAGTGGGTGGCCAGTTTGGTCCCAGTGAGGAAGCAAAGTGGAGAAATTAGGCTCTGTGTTGATTTTAGGAACCTGAACAGGATCTCAAAGAAAGACAACTATCCCTTGCCCCACATGGAACACGTATTGCAGAGGGTAACTGGGGCATCTAGGATATCCATGATTGATGGTTTTTCTGGATATAATAAGATATTAGTCATGCTTGAGGACATAGAGAAAACAACCTTCACCACTCCTTGGGGCACATTCATGTATGCCATAATTCCTTTTGGATTAATAAATGTAGGAGCAACATTTCAATGAGCCATGGACATAGCCTTCATCGGGGAGAAAGATCAGTTTGTGGTGATCTATCTGGATGACATCACAGTCTTATCTAGGTTTGATATAGAGCACTTCTGTCACTTGAGGAAAGTTTTCTTAAAATGCCGGAGGTTTGGCCTTTCCTTAAATCCCAAGAAATCTTTGTTTTCTATGAAGGAGGGGAAGTTGTTAGGCCATATAGTATCAACAGAGGGAGTGAGAATTGATCCCAGCAAGGTAGAGGCAATTCAGACCCTATCACTTCCCAGGTCTAGAAAGGAAGTTCATGATTTTTTAGGAAAGATTAACTTTCTGAGGAGGTTCGTCTCAAATTTTGTTGAGTTGGTGAAACACATCACATCCGTGCTCAGAAAGGGAAGCAAAGTAAAATGGACTGCTGAACCCAGGGAATATTTTGTCCAAATAAAAAGGGCATTGACTGAGGCACCTGTGCTGATCAGTCCTGATTATTCCAAGGATTTTCTAGTTTTTTCTTTTTCTTCTTTTGATACTGTAGCAGAAGTCTTATTGCAAAAAAATGAGGAAGGGCA
This sequence comes from Picea engelmannii, assembly GCA_009831015.1. Lineage (NCBI taxonomy): Eukaryota > Viridiplantae > Streptophyta > Pinopsida > Pinales > Pinaceae > Picea > Picea engelmannii. The sequence continues at coordinate 1,746,503 of ML778533.1, read as the reverse complement.
AGAGAAACCCATTTCCTTCTTCAGTAAGGCATTAAGATACGTAGAAATTAGGTATGATATCATGGATAAGTAGGCCTATGCCTTGGTGAAAGATCTCAAATCTTTCAGAGTCTATGTCTTTCACTCAAGAGTGACTGCATACGTTCCTTCAACCTCTGTGAAAGACATCCTTATACAACCTAACATAGATGGGAGAAGAGGTAAATGGATTGCCAAGATCCTTGAGTTTGAACTAGAGATAAAGCCCACCAAGTTGGTTAAAGGGTAGGGTTTAGCCAAGCTGCTCGCTGAATCCAATTGCAAGGCCTTGGGGGTTAGCTTCATCAATGCTTGCTCAAAAAATCAGCAAGCTGAGTCGTCCAACAAAATCTCTCAAGGTGGCTTGTCACTAGTAGAATGCACTTGGTACAGAGACATTTTGTACTTTATGCAAGATTTGAAGCCTCCTGATGGAATGGGAAAAAGAAAGGAAAGATATTTAAATCTCAAGGTGGTCAGATATTTCCTTATTGACCAAGTCTTGTATTGTAGAGACCCTCTAGGGGTGTTTCTGAGGTGTCTGAACCCACATGAAGCCCAGAAAGTTATGTTTGATTTCCATAGCCACCTTTGTGGAGGGAATCATTTCTGGAAGACCACAACTCAAAAAATTCTCAGGGCTGGGTACTACTGGCCCACCTTATTCACTGATGTCTGCAGAGAAGTCAGAGCTTGCATCAAATGCCAAAGGTTCTCAGGAAAGTAGCATCTCAAATCTCTGCCACTAAAGCCTGTAGCAGCTTCAACACCCTTTCAATAGTGGGGGTTGGACTTCATTGGAGAAATTCATCCTCCTTCAAGTGGCCAACATAGATGGATCCTGACTGCAACAGACTATTTCACCAATTGGATAGAAGCTTCCCCCACCAAGAGTGCATCACACAAAGTAATTATCAACTTCTTGGAGGATATCATAGCAAAATTTGGTTGTCCCAACAAGATTGTCACTGATAATGCTACTTCTTTCAAGTCTGAGCCTTTGGTTAAGTTCTATGAGAAGTTCGAGATTTCACTAATTCACTCCACTCCCTATTATCCTCAAGGAAATGGACTAGCAAAATCTTCTAATAAAAGTCTAATCAAACTCATTAAAAGATTATTGAAATACAATAAGGGGGCCTGGGATTAAAAACCCAAATTCTCCCTATGGGCCGATCGAGTGACAACAAAGAAGTCCCTGGGCACCTCACCTTTTCAACTTGTTTATGGGATGGAGGTTGTGTTTCCCACTCAGCTCGCTTTACCTGTAGTGAAATTATTTCAAGATCATGAAGGAGAGCCAGACCATATGGTCAGAAGAGTTCATCAAGTGGTGGAAGTGCAACAGGTCAGGGAGTAGGTAATGGACATAGCTCATAGTCATCAGCAGAAGATCAAGCAGGCCTTTGACAGGAAGGTCTGGAAGGAGGAATTCAAGCTGGGAGATTGGGTGCTTAAGTGGGATGCACCCAGGCAGGATAGGGGAAAACACAACAAGTTTGATGCCCTCTAGATCGGGCCCTTCAAAATATCTGAAGCATTCTTAAATAACACGTACAGGTTGCAGGATTTGGAGGGTGAAGAAGTGTTTAATGACCCAGTAAATGGGCATTTTCTGAAGAAATGTTTTGTTTGAGCCTTAGAGGACTCCTCTGTTTTTGTAAATATTGTTTTTTCTGTTTGTTTTTGGCTTAATAAATGACTCCATAGCCCAACAGAAGGAATCTGTAACTGTAGAAGGAGTTCTTAGAGCATCGCAGGGATGACTCTATCCCCCATGGAACCTAATGTTAGCGCCAATTCTTGCAAGGGGGTGTTTCTCTCCGATTTCAGGCCCTTGGTGTAAATGCATAGAAATGGTGTTTAAAAACCCATCAAATGCATTTTATTCAAAGGCCGCAGTCATGAGCACCAAGTGCAACACATAGAAGAAGTCCATTTCGAGTTTAAAATCAAGCGAGCAGGCATTTTGTTTTCAACGACGAGGATCCACAAATGGAGCAGATCGATGGTCATCAGGTAAGCTTGAGTCGTGGAGTTGCACGAGGTTTAGCACATGGAATCATCTCTTATGGCCAAAGTCATGAAATGTGAAAAGTCCTTTTGACATTTCGGCTACTGGGACTTTGAAAGACAAGGGGTCGCTCCTTCACTGCATCTGGAATCGCCGAAACCTGAAACGCAAAATGTAAAATCCCTCCAGGAGCTGTTTCAACATTCCAGCTACCAGGACTTTAAAAGGCATGGGGTCTCTCCTTCACTACATCTGGAATCACCGAAACCTGAAACATGAAATGTAAAAGGCCCCCAAGAGTTGTTTCGACATTTCAGCTACCAGGACTTCAAAAGACACGGGGTTTCTCTTTTCCACTGCATCGGGAAACCTTGAAACGCGAAATGCAAAAATTCATTTCGGCAACTAGGACCTTAAAAGACAAGCGGTCGCTTCTCCACTGCATTTTGAAACCCCGAAACGTGAAATGTAAAATCCCATAGGATAGGCCCACGATCCTAGCCGGTGATTATATGAGAAAGGGGTAAGGAAGGCACCAGCACGATGTAGCCCCTTTGCGATTTTGACAATCAGGATTATCAAGGGTGAGGAGTTCACTCCCTCCCATCGTCGATACCTAAAATCTGTGGAGTACCTTTGGTTTTAGCACAAGGTCATAGCCCACTATCATATAGAAAGTAGGGCCAAAGGGAAAAGATAGGCGTCTGTTCAAACCACAGATGGCTAAGAGCTGGATAAGAAAGAAATGTTGGTCGTCGATGTTAAGGGAAGATCAAGTCATTGGTTTGGATAGGGTGATTTCGCAACACAGGGTATCGGGGATTTTGGACATAGCATGAGGAAATACCTGAATGGAAAACGCCGAAGCATCTTTGAAGATAGTTGCATGGCCCTGTAGTTACATTGAGAATGAAACCTGAAGAAATGAAGGCTGGCCTCCAAGGTTTGGAAAGCCAACATGTGGCCACTCTCTACATATTCAGTCTCGACCACCCTCCATGGAAGAAGAAGTTAATGAATATTGAGCAGGTGGTTGAGACCTCAACTCAACCCATAAATAGAAGGCGTGGGGAGGGTCAAAAGAAGTTAGCTTGTGGTACTCTGATGGATAGTTTCCCTGCAGAAGCCATGTCATCTGAAGCAGTGTCAGACAAGAAGATGCATGTACAATCTGAAGGAATATCATGCGCATGTAAAGCCTTAAATGAAGTAGCTCAACTACTCTCCTGGGGCCAAGGAGGTGAATTGATCTGAGTATATAGACTGGGTTTTGATATTTTTTTAAGGATGGATGGTAGAGCTAAGCTCCCAATTGTAAAGCTTTAACGAGGCCTCTGGTTCCCTAGTTATAGATTGATATTTGAGACTTCTTGTTTAATGGATGCTATCATCTTCCTCACCTTTTCCCTTTGAATCTTAAGAGCCCGGGCATGGATGATCCAGTCGGGTGTTGTAATGACTATATAATGTGTGTTTGATTATATTAGTTTTGCAACATCTTAATTTTCTTGAAGTTTCTCAGATCTGAGAGGGTCTCATATTTGTGACTTTTCCCCCTTTTAAAGGCTGTTGGAAGATCGAATGTCCAGAGCAGACTTTATTTCCTCTGGCTTAAATTAGATCAAGACCTCACTTGTCTTAGCTGTTCCAACCCAGTTTCCTGAGTTAGAACGATATTGTTCTGAGTTTACTTCCATTCATCACCCTTTATCAACAAATCATGACATTTAACCTGATGGGCATCAGGCTTAACACATTTTTAATGAAATTTTGTATTTAAATTTTTTTTTTAATGTTTTTTACTAAAAAGTCTTAGCTTAGAAAATTTTAATGTTTAGTTAATAAAAAAAATTATTTTATATTTTTTTTAAATTTATTTGTGAATTTCGACATATTTTTAGTATTTTTTTGTTTATTTATTTATTATTATTTTTTTTACATTTTAATGCATTTTTTACTTTTTTTTTACAAAAACAAAAATTTATTTTTTAAAAATTATTGTTTTCCGGGGAAAATTTTGATTTATTTTAGTTTTTTTTAGTTTTTTTTCCACCTTTTTTAATGGTTTTTTTTTTTTTCTTTCCAAATTTGGGTTTTGAATATATATTTTTAAATGTATTATTTTCATGGCATTATGTATTATGTTGTGTTTGGAGTGATAAACTAAGATTTTAAAAGAATTTAAGGGTCGATTGGATGATTTTGTTTGCAGTAACAATGATTTCGATTACCACTTTAAAAAATGTGTCATTTTAATACCCCAAATTTAAAATGGGTGCTACCGGTAGTAGTTCTTTTAAATTTGATGGTTGACTTTGAGGTTTTGGTTTTAGTGGTACTGACTACTAAAAATACGATTTCAAAATATCTATAAATTTAACGTTTTGAAAAAAAATAATCTGTAACATCATTTTTTTTTATTTAGGTGCTGATTTGAGGGTTTTTCTGAGCTACTGTATGAGTTTTGATGGCCATGTTTGAAAAATGTAGTAATTTTGAGCCCGTTTGAAAAAGTGGTGCTACCGGTAGCACCACTTTTTGATTTGGGAGTTGATTTTCATGTTTTGTTTTGCAAAAATATGGGTTTTTTGGGCCAGAGTTCTCGTTTTGAGGTCACATTTCTCATTAAGTTGGTAACTTTGTTTCGAACTAGGGGTTTCCCCCCAATTGGGATTTTTCCCCCAAGAAAATATGAGAATGAGCTACCTATAGCCATAAGTATAGTTTGAGAAACTATAGTGTTAGTACCAACTTGATTAGAGGTGAAAAAATTGAAGCCACTAGTAGAATAACCACCTAGATCAACAACACTACCAAGTACTTGGCTAGACGAAGGCATTATATTATGAGCAAATATTGCACTTGGCATGACCAAAGATCCAATAAAACTTCCACTCATTGGTTGTTGCTACGGGATTATAGGTTGAGAAATATTCAATTGACTAATCTAAGATATGATCTAGCCAAATGGCCTTTCAAATAGAGGAGAAGTAGAAGTAGAGGGTTCTTGTGTAGGATTCTCTACAACATATGTGGACAAAGGGGGTGGTAATCATTCTGATGCCATATATAAATATTCATTGAGACCTCTAAGTGGTGTACGAGAAGAAGAAAAATCTATCACATATTCAAACTCCCTCGAAGAGGATTACTGTACAACAATTGGGCTAAGAGGACCAATCAAAGGTGGATTTATAGGAGGGACAAAGCCTTCCTAGAAACTTTTGGTCACCCCTTCAGAATGATCAACCAGAGGAGTACATATACTCCCAGTATTAGAAACAATCTATTTGTTTATAGTTCCTTCGTTAAAAGGGTGCATTGAGTGAGGAGGTATAGGTTTGTACCCTTCTGGTGGAAACCCTTGCATTCTACTTGATCTACATAGATCGTGGTTGGCCATAGAGAGTGTAAAATAATGATAAAAATCGCTAAGGCCAACTACAAATAACAAAAAAACACACCCTTAAGAAAGCTAAATATAACCAATCAAGCAAACAATAGGAAAAAGGGTCTTCCAGAGACTCGATATGAATTTGTCAATGAAGATATGAGAAAGTGTGATACAAAGTCTTCCCCAGGTACCGTGTGAATCCCCCCACAGTCACCTCTATAGATACCTACGAAAGGCCACTAGGTCTACCAAGTCACAGTCGACCTCTGGGGGAGCACAGTCAACATTCCAGACCGAACGTATGGGCCGGATATCAAATTGCAAAGTCCTTCAAGAGAACTGAAGACAAGTGGACCAATAAGACTCATGAGGACCCTAGACAGATTTGGGATTCACGAAGCACCGAGACAAAAACCCCCAATATACGCTTGTTCCACTATGATTGGTCAAGCTTTGGAGGGGTGATCTTTTCTTTTCTTTCACACGCAACCTCGTGTTTAGCCCTTGTGTTATAGGGGGTTCTCGACTATACCTATACGACAATTGGATTTTTGTCTCTCTTTAGTAGTCTATAGTCATATTTTAGTAGTCTTGGATGATTTACTCACTTTCCTAGTCCAAAGACCCTAACCTTAAGGTATTCTTGGGTTTCTATAAATAAAAATTCTAATTAGTTGTATTAATGTGTTGGTTGATTCTTTATGGTTTTTATTACTCAAGGGTAAACAGAGGTGAAACTTGCGGTGTGATGACATGAATCCAAAATCATGCTGAAAGGAATGAAATGAAAATTTTATTTTTCAATGAATCCTATCTACAGGATGTATAAGATGTTTCTTTTCTTCCTAGTACAATAAAACACTCAATGCAACACTTAGTGCAACTTTTCTACTCAATAAATGAATAATCTGAACGTTTGCTAAATTATCTGATTGATATCCTTAAAATTTCAAAACTAACAAAAACAAGTTCCTTTAAAAGAAAAAACAAGTATGTTTAAGAGACATACCGAAGCTCTACATAATGAAGATTTGAATTAAAAAAATTTCTTTGTTTGGTTCTCTATGTAATGAAATCACTTCAAATGCAAATTTTTTCTACTCCTTTTCTTCCAATTAGAATGAAATAGACTAATGCTAACATAAAACAACACGTAGCAAAAGAGATCCAAACAATATGTACTCAAAGGTTTAATGAGAACTGAAAGCATTCAAGTATAAGAATACACTTAACATTTTCTCAATCAAGTACTCATTATTAGATATAAAGAGAAGGAAATCACTCTTTGAGAACCTCCAAAAGCAGAGATCAAAGATCACTTAAAACTTGCAAGAAATCCCAAAAAATGAGAATTCGCTCAATGGATTAGGAATTTTCCAAAAAGAAGAATTCAAGTACAGGGCTTGATGCACTTTGTATTATCCTTAAGTTAATGAAAGAGACTTTCAAAACAGACAAGTAAAGGGCTTGAAATCGTTTGGAAAGTAAATGACAGGTCTATGATGATGTACAGACAACAAAAATCGAGACTACTAACAATCAAAACTATAGTCAAGGATCATATCAACTTTGAACATTTTATGACCTTTTCATAACTTAATCTGAGATAACACTTTAAAAGAGGAAAAATGAGTGATAAATACAATCTTTACAATCAAACAAGGTCCTAACCAATCATACAAGACCTTGAGACAAAATTATGAGTCAAAAAACATGAGAAACAGAGTAAAAAAAGGCCTAAAACTAACCTTAGAAGGAGACTAACACCCCCCAGAAGACCAACAGGGAGTGTTACTATAGGGGGTAATGCTCCCAAAAATAATGTCAGGGAGCGTTACTAACTCTTTGTAGGCCACTAAAGTGGAGTTTTAGTTTTTGGAAATGCTTCAAACAGCCCGAGGCACAACCCAGATTCAACACGGAACAAGCTATAAACTCTGTAAAATTCTTAATGAAGACAAAAAAAATAAGTTCAAAAATTAAGCATTCATCAAGAATACACAAAAAAAAAAGGATAAAAACTGAGGAAACAATCGTTCCCCAGTGGAGTCACCATTTTTCTATTGTGATAAATTTCACCTTGTATATAGGTTGAAATCCCCTGGACGAGGTTCTCTTCGATCTAGGACAGAAGAGAACAAGTGGACACTAGTGTCCCTCTTCCTTGTCTATTCTATATTTTTATGCATGATGTTTGAGGAGAAAGAGAAAGAGATAGATATATCTAACCTTCTTTTTGTAGGTTGTCCTCACTACTCCGGTGTCAAACCCGATCCAAACTCTGAGCTTAGAATCAAACTCTTTCAATCTCTCTGCAAAAAGTAAGACAACCCTTCACTTCTACTACATAACGTTAGATAAAAAACCATCTATATAAGTTAAACTAGAACAAACATTCATGCATTAAATTGAATAAAACATGAATGATGAAAAAGTCCAAGTTATATTAATCATGAGAAACAATGGAACCACTTACAACTCTACTATTGTTGTGCTAGTGTTCCTCCAAGCTCCTCCTGTCCAACCCCTTTGTGCATAACTAGACGATAATTATGATGCTTTTGAACTATTTGTGAACTCCCTTTCACCCTTGAGTGGCCTCATTATATAGGATTTGGAGGCTTAACCACCATGGAAAAGATCACTCATTAGATCCACTGAAATGGGATCTCCGAGATTTTTAGGGAGAAAATATCTCTCAAGGATTTTAGGGAAAAAATATCTCTCAAGGATTTTAAGGAGGTAATATCTCTCAAGATCCATCAAATTAGGATATTGGTTTGAGAAAATCTCTCAACCATGCACGAGACTCTCAACTTCTCCTTGAGATTAAGAAACTAAATGTGAGGTGGATTCTCACACTAAATCAATTTTTTTTTCAATAAAAATGAATAATACATGTGCACATACTATTTTGACCTTCATATAATAAATTTCTCGCCCAACATGTCTAGGGATTATGACAAACACTCCCTCACTTAATTGTGGCAAATAGGTGTGTAACACCAACCATATACTTCAATCACATACCAAAAGCATGTTCCATGTACCAAAGCATCAACCATGTACTAACCATGTACCATAACTACCTTGCACCAAGACGTTGAGATGTGCCTCAACCATGTACCATATCACTCATGATATGTCTCAATAATGCAATACACCATATATCATAAGATATCATCAATGAAGTGTCTCAACAAAGTACCAAAAGATGTGCCTCTTACATATGTTATAACAACCAAGATCATATACCAAATATGTGCCTCACACATATGCCAACATCACTAATGTGTGCCTCAAGCATGTTATGACATCACCATGATATATACCAAACCAGATATCAAAATAGCCAAAATGTACTTCTAACAATGTATCATATCATCATGTGATAAGCACTAAGAAAAACGCAGGGGTGCCTCATGGGATGCTAGTAATATGACCTGTGGGGGTTAGCCAAATTAGGGTTTCTTTAGAGAAACCCTTGCACACCTGCAATCCCGAAACTTTCACACTCTTAACTCTTTCGCTGCCTCAGATTTGTCATCTAAGATTCACCTAATAGATCAAGTGTGCTCACGTAGAATATATTCATTAACTTGTGTGTGTATTATACTTATGAGAGAATCCTTGAGGTGTATTTATATGTTTTCTAAGTAACTTTTCTCCTTAACTTTAGGGCTTCTTGTTACAACCACTTTACCCTTTAATTAATCACGTGTAACTGTTTAGGGGCTTCTTAACCATTATTCGAGGATTCCAACTTAATGAGGGCATATCTCTTCAACTATGAGGAACCACATTATATACCACCTACAGTTAGACATGACACAACAAGAAATATCCATCTATGAGTGTGTTACCTGCATTTACATTGTCGTTCATGTCCTTATTCCTCAAACAACTTCGGGCTTCATGACCACACCTATGGGAGTTCTTGTAGAATTCTTCAAGCGCACCCATCACATTTGTTGACATCAAGGACAACCACTCATGTTGACATCAATGAAAACCAACTTTCCAACATGTTTAAGTACTATCCCATTGAGAAAAAGACTCTTTGCTCAAGGCTAATGCTTTGTGGTTGGTTGAAGACCTATACATGGAGAATTAACAAGTAGTTTGAGGCATCACACAATGAGCACATGTGAATGAAGGGATCTCCAATCAATAATGCATACAGGTTCCATGCTAACAATGGCGCTCACTTTTCAACAACATAACAAAATGAAGTTAGGTGCATAGGCCTATCATAAAGGATCAATTTGAAACCCTTCATTCCCTTAATCCTTGAACTTTCCCCTAAAAAAGTGAGTATAAAGGAAGTTCTTTGAACGTTAAAAATTTGAAATACACGAGACTTCCTTTGTTGTGATACCAAGAATGTGGGATAAGGGGCACTCATATAACCCCCCTTGTTAGGGAAACATGGGCTCCAAATCTAGTAGGTACTATGCTAGAATTCAAATTTCCACCTCTGTGATGGGAAATTTTCCCGTGGGAGTTTTTGTGAATTTTAAGATGACTTGGATTGTTGGTTTCTAAAAAATGATAAGAACATGTAGAACTCTAACTCGTTGAACAAAAAGAGGCTCGCTGAAAATGGGATGATTTCAATGCCTTGTAGTCGACACCACTATCAAGTTGACGTTGGGACCCTCCATGCATTATTTTTAAGTATCTTACTTTTCGAAACTTTGAGTATGTTTAAGAGTATATTAGTCTTTGAAACTTTGAGTATGCTTAATAGAATATTACTCTTCAAAACTTAATGTACATACTAAGAAATACTTTAACCATTGGGACTACAAAATGAAAAAAGGCATTCAAGTATTTTAGGAAGTTTATCTTCCCAAGCCCCAAATACAACCTGCACTCATTGGAGTTGCAAAATATGAAGGACTTTAGAGTGTTTCACTTTCCCAAGCCCGAAGACAGAGGTAAAGGATCCTTTCACTCATTGGAAATACAAAACATGAAGGACCTTGACTACAAATCATTTGGCTCATCACTCACACCCTCAATGCCCATTATAAAATGCATTAAACTAGCATACTCCCTAAACAGGAGAATGAAAATGCTAAAGTAATGAAACTAAAAATAAATAAAATCTACTTAGAAACCAAATTACCAACGTAAAATATTATTATTCCAAGTTATGATGCATAATGTTATTTTCATTTTATTGATTTAGTTTCAATTTTTTTTCAATTTTTATAGGGTTTAGTAATGTACTAAAAATATTTTTTGTTTATAAATCTTTATCATATTAATTATGAATCCATAATTTAAATGAATCTATGTTCATTTAAAATATATTTAAAGTTATTGTCTATAAAATTAAATATCTTTATGTAATCATGAATAATTTTGATTTATTCTTGATAAGGATTGAACCTGTAATCATAACACAAGTTTGTGGTGTGTATAGACTCAAAAATATTTTTGTATGAAGTAAAGTGATTATAGTTTATTCTTCTTTATAAATCTAAATATATGTTTTTCAAGGAGATAATGATTATGATTTATCATGTGCACACTTATATTGTTTATACATCTAAATATCATTTTTGTCGGCA